>JAEIGR010000021.1:1800000-2348933 GCA_018904305.1 Scaptomyza montana
TGGTCAAACTACACTTAGGAATCTTAAAAAGAGAAGATGAGCGCGGCAAAGAGGTTTTATACAAACATAAACGCACATAATGCCACCTGCAGCCTTTGTGCAAAAATAATAAAGTCAAGTGGTAACACCACTAATCTCCGGTCACATTTGAGGAACATGCACCCGGAAGCGTATTCAACATGTGTGAAGGTAAGAAAAAATGTAATGCCTAGGCCTTGGCCCTAGGGAAATCGTTAGCCGGAAGTCATTTCGATGAGGGGAGGGAAGTAGAAACAAACAAAAGCTTCCTAGAGGCCCACAATAGATCAATTGCCATAAAGCCAATTACAGATGCCAAGGAAAATACAGAAATAAAACTATTTTTAAATTTACCACTCGCTGGCTGGGAGACAGATCCCTTAGAGTTTTGGAAATCCCAGGAAAATACTTTACCGAAGTTATCAAAATTGGCCATGAGTTACCTTATAACACCAGGTAGCTCGGTTCCTTCAGAGCGGCTGGCCTCCGCCATAAAATGCGTTGTCTGCGACACGCGAAGCCGCATGACGAATATTCATATAAAACAAAGAGTTGTTTTGAAATCCTTAAAAAAAGAATTTTGGAGATAAAATCATGTTACCAATATATGTCATTTTTCTAGAAAATTAAACATTTTCATTGTTTAAAAAATGAAATGAAGTCTTTTAAGTTTTTTCTTTTATCCTTACTTAAACTATTCAACCTTAAGATCTCTGTTCTTTAATTTAAAAAACTTTATTGTTTTATTTTTAATTAATAAAAAGTTCAAAAAAATTATAATTCATTTAAAGTTAATGTTATTTTGGGGGGTTTAAGATTTTTATAATGACATATAAAAATATCAATAATATCAGATATATCGATATATTTTGGTGATAAATATTGCAAAAACCTGATGATATTTTTAAAAAATTATAATCATCGATACGATATTTTTTACATATTTTCACAACCCTATTCGCAATCCCCTTTACATGACTATCGTAGATATCGGTATTTACCAGGTATCGAGGTATTTACCAGGATTGACGCGTTGCAGAATAGTATCGATTAGCAAATGGTTATTAACAATACAATAGTATCGATAGGCGATTATATATTACAATGGTATTAACTAACCATGGCTGCATACTCATATTACCCAATACAGCCTAACAATATATTTGGGGTGTTCAACAGCTCCGTTTCATCGTTTCATGTTTTAAAGTTGAAACGATTAACTCGTGAACGGCATATTGGGTGTCAATGCGTTTCAAGTTTGTGCAGTCGTTTTCGTTTACATTTCTTATTCTTCAATTTTTGTCACTGTTAACTGCGGTTATACATCATTTGTAAAAATGCCATTTAAAAATGCTAAAGATATGCTATGCGATGCTTTAGCAATATATATAATATATAATATATATAATATATAATAGAAATATAGGATATTGAAGGTGAGAAGAGCTCGTTGTTTGAATAAGTTGCTCAATTACATGCTTTTAACATTTGGCGGCCATTAATCAAATGTGTTCATACTATTTTGCACAAAAATACACCAAATATACTAAAAAGTACTGAACATCGATAGCAAATATCGACTAAATATTGTGCTCTTCCCATCTTTATTTTGTTGGAACTTGAAACACTTTTCAAAACATTTTCTATGTATTTTGTTGTTGCGAGACGTGTGGCGACTCAGCCACATCCTTGTATGGTAGCTCCACGGCGGCGTAAGCAAGTACTGGTTCCTCGCGATATTTATTAACGATAACTATCGATATGATATATTAGTATTTACCTTCTCACATTCTCGGGTCACACTTAGCTGAAGTCGCGCCAGAATAGTGGCGTCTCGTGCCAAGTAACAAGCTTCATTTGTACGCATATCAAATTAATGAATAAAGATTAAACATATAGAACACAAGTTTTACATTGGTGACCCCACTTAGTCAAAATGAACACACCCAGCTTCTTCACCAGACTCAGGTGAATCGCAGCGCAACAACAACAACGACATGTTAACCGGCGCGTCAAGCTCCAATTCAGCACAAACTCCGGACAACGGCAACATGCCAACAGTCGGATCAATTAGTGCCATCAAGCTGCCACCTTTCTGGAAAGATCATGTCGAACTGTGGTTTTTACAAGTTGAGGCACAATTTTTGTGCAATCGTATTACTGCCGACAACACCCGCTTTTACCACTTATTAAGTGCACTGGACGCCAGAATCATGTTGGAACTTACGGATACCATCATGCAGCCACCTGATGTTGAAAAATATAACAATTTAAAGCTAACGATCATAAAACGGTTCACCGAGTCGGCCGACCGAAAGCTACACAAAGCGCTTTCAGAACTTGTCCTCGAAGACCAAAAGCCATCGCAGTTGTTTCGACAGATGACTATGCTCTCTGGAGGACGCGTCACCAGCGACGTGCTACGAGTACGTTGGCCTCTATAGATGAGCAAGTTGCAGTTGCTGATGAATTAATGGAAACAGAAGCTGGCGTGTTTGCCATGACAGCTTCACGTCCCACTGATGCTGCCCAGCACCCCTCATTCCTCCCCGGTAAAAACACTGCACACAACCGTCTTGATAATTTGGAGCGCACCCTGGTTGAGTTAGAACACATATTGACACATTTAAAAAAACAAATTGATAATCAGTCAGACAAGGAGAAGCCAAAGCGTCAAGAATTTCGGGCTGCTCCACATCAGACACGAGTTTGTTTTTACCATACCAAATTTGGTGCCAGCGCTCGTAAATGCGCACAGCCATGCTCATTTACAGCACCACAGGGAAACTAAGGCAGCTGTCGTCTGTTCTGGCGGCAGATGACAGCATAAATCCACATGCTCGCCTTACCACTGATTCCCGGCTCCATATTTTGGACCACACTACTAACATTAAGTTCCTTATAGATTCCGGATCAGTCATCTCACTCATCCCGATCTCTATATTAAAAAGCAAACGAGAAAAAAGTGAACTTAAGCTTTATGCTGCCAACAAGTCAGCAATCAACACATACGGCACGTTAGATTTAACAATTGAACTAAATCTGCAACGCAAATTCAAATGGTCCTTCGTCGTCGCTAACATTCAAATAGCAATCATCGGAGCTGATTTTCTCGCGCACCATGGCTTACTGCTCGATCTCAAATGCAAAAAACTCATGGACCCAAATCCGAAAGGTCAACAATTGGGCTACACAACGTCTCGACGATCAACTCACAGGAGCCGCACGGAATCACTCGTCCTTTTGCTGATCTCCTCAATCGCTTCATCGAAATCACACGACCAAACACGTCTCTAGCAACACGCGTCGATAATGATGTTTCGCACTACATAGAGTCAACTGGGGTTCCAGTTTTTGACAAGCCAAGACGGCTTACTGGAGAGACTCTAAAAGCAGCACGCCGTGATTTCGGTATGCTACTTCAACATGGAGTTGTACGACCATCGAACAGTCAATGGGCCAGTCCAATCCACCTGGTACCTAAAAAAAAAGGGTGGATGGCGCACCACTGGTGATAACAGGAAGCTTAACTCTCACATTGTGAGGACATTCTTCAACGTCTGCACGGCTCAAAAGTTTTTTGTACAATTGATCTTGAACGCGCTTACCATCAAATTCCACTTGCTGCAAGCGACATTGCAAAAACAGCTGTAACTACACCATTCGCAATGTTTGAATTTATTGGCATGCCACCTGGCCTCCGAAATGCAGCTCAGACATTCCAGCGACACATGGATAACTTGCTGCGCAGCCTCCCCTTTGTCGGCTGCTACATAGACGATATAATCGTATACTCCGCCTCGCCGCAGGAGCATATCCAGCACTTAACCAAGATTTTCGAGATCCAACGCGATAATCGCTTGACCATCAATCCACAAAAATGCAATTTTGGGCATAGTGAGGTTACATTCTTGAGGTTCACAGTCAACGCCAAAGGTTTCAAGCCTCCCGAGGAGCGTACTAAAGTAATCAACGAGTTCCCTAAGCCTAAGTCAATCATGGAATTGCGCAGGTTTCTTGGCATGGTCAACTATTATCGCCGACTGACGCAGCAGAAGCACAGATTCCGCTCACAGAACACCTCAAAGGCGCCACAAAGAATGACAAGCGCGAAATTAAATGGACTTCAGCTGGTAACGAGGCATTTGAGCGTTGTAAACAAGGCATAGCAGAAGCAACGTGTGCTTCCTTTCTCTCACCCTCAGCGCAGCTATCTCTAAAACCGACGCCTGCGATTGGTGCCGCGCTCGAGCAATTTGAAGACGACATATGGCGCCCCGTATCCTTTTTCTCTCGGAAGCTGAGTCCAGCGGAAAAAAATTAAAGCATCGCCACGCCAACTGCGACAGCTGGACCTAATTTCCCAGTTCTTCACAAAAATTGTGCATGTCTCTGGAGTAGACAATCCAGTTGCGGATACACTTTCTCGCATTAATACAATTAATATACCAAGCACCTTAAATGCGCAAATCATCTATGACGCTCAACAAAGTGATGGTGAAATTGCACAACTGGCAACTTCGACGTCGCTCTGTTTAGAAACTATACGCATTGATCAGTATGACATACTATGTGACACCTCAACTGAACGCAAGCGACCATATCTTCCAAAAACTATAAGACGTCAAGCTTTCGACTCAGTGCACAGCCTGGCACACCCAAGCGGGCGCACAACTTCGAAACTGCTTAAATAACGTTATGTTTGGCCAGGCATAAACAAAGATGCTTCGCTCTGGGCACGCCAATGTATTGCATGCCAACGCGCCAAAATCCATCGCCACACACGCAGCGCTATTGAGAGAATAGAGGTTCCTGACAACCGCTTTGATCATATCCATTTGGATCTTATAGAGCTTCCTAGCATCAATGGATTACGCTACTGCCTTACAATCATCGACCGGTTCAGTAGATGGCCACTCGCTATCCCGTTACGTAACATAACAGCTGAGTCTGTCGCATTGGCATTTTACTCACAATGGATCTGTTTATTCGGAACTCCCCTAACTATCACAACTGATCAGGGTACCCAATTCGAATCCGGACTATTCGCAGAGCTATCAAAAATCGTTGGAGCTCAAAAGACTCGGACTACAGCGTATCACCCGCAAGCAAACGGCATGGTAGAAAGATGGCATCGCACATTAAAAGCCGCCTTAATGTGCATCTCGCACATACCATGGCCTGATCTGCTCCGAACAGTCTTACTAGGACTTCGGGCCACATTCAAAGCGGACCTACAAGCTTCACCAGCCGAGATTCTTTTTGGCTCTACCATTCGTTTACTTAATGAGTTTTTCGCCCCAAAAAGCCTAGCTCCTGGAACCGATCAGCACCGTCCTACTGCGCTGCTTCGTCAGCAAATTCGGGCAATCAGAGCAGTTCCAGCGGCACATCACAACAAGCCACACATCTTCTGCTCAAAGTCTTTGCAATCCTGCACACACGTTTTCAAGCTTGTTGCATCTGTAAAAAGACCATTGGAACAGCCATATACCGGACCGTATGAAATCATCCGCCGAGTGGATGACAAGGTTTACATTATAAATGTGAATGGCGATCACAAGGCAATTTCAATCGATCTCCTTAAGCCTGCTTTCCTTGTCAACCTCGATACGCAAAATGATGACCATGAGCCACGATCTCCTTCTCACGAGCCACAACCGCCTCCGCATGAGCCACAACCTTCTTCGCTTCAGCCAGCCACATTTTCGCAAACAAGGGATGAGATTCCATTACCTTCGCCGACTGACGAGGTCACTAAGGGGGAAATGGATGTGGCGACTCAGCCACAGCCTTGTATGGTAGCTCCACGGCGGCGTAAGCAAGTACTGGTTCCTCGCGATATTTATTAACGATAACTTTCGATATGATATATTAGTATTTACCTTCTCACATTCTCGGGTCACACTTAGCTGAAGTCGCGCCAGAATAGTGGCGTCTCGTGCCAAGTAACAAGCTTCATTTGTACGCATATCAAATTAATGAATAAAGATTAAACATATAGAACACAAGTTCTACAGACGTTTCAACTTTGAAACGTGAAACAATTAGGGTGTTCAACAGCTCGTTTCATCGTTTCACGTTTCAAAGTTGAAACGGATCGCAACAACAACACACATAGAAAATTTCTTGAAACGTTGAAACACCCCAGCCTATGTATACAAAAAGTGTTTCAAGTTTCAACAAAGTAAAGATGAGAAGAGCACGATATTTAGTCGATATTTGCTATCGATGTTCAGTACTTTTTAGTATATTTGGTGTATTTTTGTGCAAAAAAGTATGAACACATATGATTAATGGCCGCCAAATGTTAAAAGCATATAATTGAGCAACTAATTCAAACAACGAGCTCTTCTCACCTTCAATATTCTGCATTTCTCTGATAACTTGCTTTGCTAAAGCATCGCATAGCATATCTTTAGCACTTTTAAATAGAATTTTTTATAAATAATGTATAACCGCGGTAAACAGAAACAGTGACAAAAATTGAAGAATAAGGAATGTAAACAAACAACAGCTGACTGCACAAACTTGAAACGCATTGACACCCAAAATGCCGTTCACGAGTTAATCGTTTCAACTTTGAAACATGAAACGATGAAACGGAGCTGTTGAACACCCTAAATGAAACGAGCTATTGAACACCCCAATTGTATTTAATTTTTAAAAAGAAATTAATTTGTTACTTATTATAAATTTATGTATTAAAAATGGTTTTATATTTTTTTTTTTTTACATTTGTGTTCATTGACAAATTTTTATTTTTTCTTAATATATTTGAACTTACGTTTTATTTTATGTTTAATTTTCTTAGAAGTATATAAAATTTTTAATATATTTTTTTATAATTTTTTTTTTATTTTATTTATTTTTTTGTTTAATTTGGTTGATCAGACCTCTTTTTTTCATGAAACGTTTCATTGAATATTTTTTTGTAGCCTATCCTTATGTACTTTTTGTTTCTTATTTTTACTGTCTTTAATAAAAATGTTGTCATTATCTTCTATTTTCTCTACTATATATGATCCTAAATATACTGGGTCTAATTTGTGTCCTGTTTCGTTTTTTATAAGTACTTTACCTCCTACTTTTAATTCAAAATTTGTTGTTTTTTCATCATATGCTAATTTCCTATAAGCCTTGGCATTTTCTGACATAATTCTAGCTCTTTTGTATGCTATTTCTAATCTAAACTTTATTTCCTTAGAATAGTCATCTAAGTTATAAATAGGATCTATGTAATTAGTTTTGTTTAAATCTATGAACTGTTTTGGTAGTCTGCCAAATACTAGTTCGTATGGACAATACTCATGCGTTGCTGATGGTGTCGTGTTGAAGCAAAAAGTGAAATATTGAATCCAGACATCCCAATCAGTTTTGTCTGCAGAGATGTATGAACGAATGTATTCATTAAATGTTCGATGACTTCCTTCTATTGTCCCTAGTGTTTGATGATGATATGCAGTAGAGGTGAGATTCTCGATTTTCATATACTTGCATAAATCAGTTAAAATCTGGTTTTTATACTCTGTTCCCATGTCCGAGATGAACGTCTTCATTGGACCGAACTTGAGTATAAAATTTTCGAATATAGCTTTTGCAACATTATTTGCGCTTTTGCTTTTTATTGGAATGGTTACTAAATATTTTGTAAGGTCACACATTAATGTGACTATGTATTCATTGCCATTTTCCGATCTAGGTAGCGGACCAACTGTATCCACTATCACTATATCGAAAGCATTTACAGGTGTTTCTGTGAGAGTCAAAGGAGTTTTTGTGTGTGTCATTGTTTTAGACATTTGGCATTTTTGACATCTACGTACGTACTCTTTTATATGACGTGTCATATTTTTCCAGTAGTAGTGTCTTTTTATTTTCGCTAGTGTTCTTGTTATGCCGCTATGACCTCCTTGAATTGAGTCGTCATGGTATGTAGACAGGATTTGTTGTATCTCATTTTTATCTTTTATTTGGGTCACCGGCTGGAGTAGCGCTACTCTTAAAGATTTTTATATTTTATTGCCCATATTTTTAATAGAATCTATTGAAACTGATTCAAAGATATTTTCGCTCGGTGCCACTTTGAGTTCGCTGATTTTTAATATACCGGCCTCTTTTTCAAGCCTTTCTGAAGTACTGACCTAAGTCGAGAATTCCATTAGTATATAAATCGCTAACTTCAATTTTTGCGATTATTTTATTTCCACGTTTAAATAAACATTTAAATTCTGTTATGCGCAAGGTCACTACTTCTCGTACTTCATCATTTGTAATGACTTTATGTACATTGGGCTTAGATACATTATTATGACTTTGCCTTGGCAGAAGTTCATAATTTTCTACTGTACAGTTTTTATTTTGTCTACTTTGTCGCCTGCTAGTGACTTTCAGGACTTTATGTTGCATATCTTTGAGTTCTTTTATATTAATACGAGAAAGTGCGTCTGCTACGAAATTATCTTTCCCCTTTAGGTATTCTACTGTGAAGTCGTATTCTTCAAGCTCTAGCCGCATGCGAGTTAATTTAGAACTGGGATTAGTCATAGAAAAAAATATATGTCAATGGTCTGTGATCTGTTTTAATAGTAAAGTGTTTGCCATAAATATATGGTCTAAAATGGGTTATTTCCCGATGAATTGCCGCTAACTCTTGTTCTGTTGTGCTTTTATTGCTTTCCCCTTTTGTAAATGAACGAGATGCATAAGCTATTGGGAGCTGAATTCCGTCACGGTTCTGAGCTAGAACCGCTCCGCAAGCTTTACTAGCATCTGTTATAATGCAAAATTCTTTGCAAAAATCACGAGATTGTAATAATGTGGGGTGCATAAGCTTTTCTTTAAGGTATTGGCATGCGTTCCGGCATTCACTTGACCATTCAAAAGGAACATTCTTTTTACATAATCTAGTTATGTGCCGTGAATAATCGGCGAAGTTTTCTATAAATCGACGGTAATAATTGCAGAATGCTACAAATTGTCTCGCGCTGTCCGCATCATGAGGGACAGGATAATTTTTGATGACGTCATACTTTTTGTCATCTGGCAATACTCCTTTGTCAGTGCATTTGTGACCTAAAAATGTCACTTCATGCATGAAAAATGAACATTTTTCTGGATGCAACTTTGGGTTATATTTCCTACATACATTAAAAACATCAGTTAAGTTTTTATACTCGATACCGAAGGTAAAGAGTATATTGGTTTTGTGCAATGTCCGTCATGGTGTCTGTCCGTCTGTCCGTCTGTCCGTCCGTATGGTTGCAAGTTTTTTCCACACCCTTCAAGCTAGAGACTTGAAACTTTCCAATTCTCTTTATCTATGGGATAGTAAATTAAAGTGTCAAGATGGGGGTTCTACGATAACTGGGGGGCTGGCAAATCGATAAATTCGATAACTCAAAACCGATAAATCCTCATATTTCGCACATCCTTACAGCTATAAGTACCAAATTTGGTAAGAAGATAGCTATTAGCAACCCCCAAAAAACTGCATCAAAAGTTTTGGAGCCACGCTCCCCCATTCCGCCCCCAGCCCCCCCGTCTTTTTTAAGTCAAAATAGCCCATATCTCCCACAGTTTTTGAGCTATAGCCACCAAATTTGGTGCCAAGATAGGTGATGATGACCCCCTAAAAACCGCATCAAAAGTTTGGATGCCACGCCCACCGATACTGCCCTAGCCGCCCCCATCCACCCCAACGCTTCGTCAAAAACGGGAATGCGTGTATCTTCCAGAGTTGTAGAGCTAGAGCCTCCAAATTTGGTGGGAAGATAGCTGTTAACGACCCCCAAAAATCTGCATCAAAGTTTTGGAGCCACGCCCACCCATTACGCCCCCAGCCCCCCCGCATTTTGAAATCAGATATGGCTATATCTCCCACAGTTTTTGAGCTATATCCACCAAATTTGGTGCCAAGATAGGTGATGATGACCCCCTAAAAACTGCACCAAAAGTTTGGATACCACGCCCACCGATACTGCCCTAGCCTCCCCCATCCACCCCAACGCTTCGTCAAAAACGGGAATGAGTGTATCTTCCAGAGTTGTGGAGCTAAAGCCACCAAATTTGGTAAGAAGATAGCTGGCAACGACCCCCAAAAATCTGCATCAAAGTTTTGGAGCCACGCCCTCCAATTCGCCCCCCTTTCTCCACTTTTTACAATTTTCGAGCTAGAGTCACCAAATTTGGTATAAAGATAGCAATTGACATTCCACAAAGATCTGCATCAAAAATTTGGATGCCACGCCCACCCATACCACCCCCAACCCCCCTTTTCCCACTTTTTACAAACTTCGAGCTAGAGTCACCAAATTTTGTATGTAGATAGCAATTGATATTTCACAAAGATCTGCATCAAAAATTTGGATGCCACGCCCACCCATACCACCCCCAACCACCCTTTCCCCAATTTTTACAAATTTTGAGCTAGAGTCACCAAATTTGGTATGAAGATAGCAATTGATATTTCACAAAGATCTGCATCAAAAATTTGGATGCCACGCCCACCCATACCACCCCCATCCCCCCTTTCCCCAATTTTTACAAATTTCGAGCTAGAGTCACCAAATTTGGTATCAAGATAGCAATTGACATTTCACAAAGATCTGCAAAAAAATTTTGATGCCACAACTACCCATACCGCCCCCAGCCCCCCCCTTTCCCTACATTTTACAAACTTTGAGCTAGAGTCACCAAATTTGGAAGGCAAATAGTTGGTGGCATCCCCATCTGCATCGGATAATCTTTAAGGCAGCGTACACCCCTGCCGCATCCGTACCCCTTTGCATTCAGGCCTATTTTTACCGGTTTTAATACTGGTATCGAGTATGCCGCAGTCGGTTGCGTCCGACTGCAACGTTTCTACTTGTTAATCATGTGTTTTTCGGAACAGCCTTTCACCATTAAGTCATCCATATAAAGGAATGCCAGAGAGGGTTCTAAACCCGAGAATGCTATGGTCATCATTCTCTGAAATGAATTTGGTTCTATTTTAAGACCAAATGCTAATCGCGTCAAGCGATATCAGCCACTGCTCGTTGAAAAATATGTAATATTTCTTGAATTTTCTTCAAGTTCAATTTGGTGGAAACCTGACATTAAGTCAAGGCATGAAAAGTATTTAGCTCTGCCCAGTTGGTCTAGAATATCATCAATTCTGGGGAGCGGGAATTTATCAGAAAGTAGTTTTTTGTTGATTTGGCGATAGTCAATTACTAATCGCCATTTCTTTTCTTCCGAATTTGGTAATGATTTTTTCGGAACTAACAAGAGTGGGCTGTTATACTCGGATACAGATGGTTCTACGATTTTGTCATTTATTAATTTCCCTACTTGTTTTTGAATTTCATCAACGTGGCTATGCGGGCTTTGTAGTTTTTAATATAAATGGGCTCATCATCTTTAAGTCTTAATGTTTGTTTATAAAAATTATTTGTCGCTATTGGTTCGGTTTCCAGTCCGAACACATCACTATACTTGGTGCATAATTCTGTAAGTTGGTTTTTGAATTGTTTTGGAACATTTTTCTTTAGTTTCGAAAGTACTTGTTCGCTTCTATTTTGTGGATTAGTGTTATGAATGTCATAATCTGTTAAATTATCATATTGGATTTTGTTAACTTTGACCAATTGGTCGAAATTAGTTGTGTTTAGAAGGCGAATGTATACATGTTTGGATGCTGCTATTGTATTTGCAACATAAATTCCATTATGTATTTCTTGATTAGGAAAAAATATACAGTCATTTTCTGTATTAATGTCTATTTTTCGAATAACTTGGGATCTGGCTGGCAGAAGAACTGTATTGTTGCCAGCACTATATGTTATCGGAACATATATAAGATAATTTAAATTTTGAGGTCTAATTATAAACCAGTCTTCACTTGGTTTGAAATCAAATTGACAATTGAATTTTTTGATAAAATCAATGCCTATTATTCCATCACCAGCTATGGAAAAACCTGAATCTACTAAATGAAATTCGTGTGTATATTTTGTTGATTGAAGTTCTATTGAAATTGTTCCTTGAGATTTTATTACACCTTGGCCTATGCCTTGGATGTTTATAATTTATTCTTCTTGAATTTTGAAATTATCTGAATTTATTTTTTAAAGTGAAATATCTGCACCAGTATCTATTAGGAATGTGAGTTTATTTTCAGTTGAATGATTATAAAAAGTAACGAATATATTAAGACTGTAATTGATGGAATGAACCTTTGCATTTACTGGTTGTTTCCTAAAGAGTTCTGAGAGTTTTCCGGCGTATTTTGCGCCATTCTCACATTGTTACTATTATTACCTTGGTTGTAATTACCTCGGCCTCTTCCTCGATATCGACCTCGTCTTCCTCCACGGTTATTGTAGTTATTGTTGTTGTTGTTGCTACCGCCTCGATTGTAATTGTTGTGGTTGTAATTTCTGCCACGATTATAACCTCGGCCTCCTCTATTATTATTGTTTGCACCTCGTCTATAATACAGGACAGTGTTACTTTGACCTGTTATCTCCGTGCAACTATTGACAAATTTAGAAACGGCATCATTCATATTTGTGAATGTGCCTGCCTGCATGATAAGTTTTACCTTATCAAGTGATCAATTTTGGGTCATAGCTTTTACAGCTGTTGAAGTGCTGTATTTGTTTGCAAGTGATTGGCTTAGACCTTCACTGATATAGGCGCCTTCAAGGGCCTTTGCCAGTTTTTCCACCTCTTGGGTGTATTGGTTAGCCGTTTTATTTTTCTGTTGCAGATTAAGAAGCTTAGCAGATACAACTTCTACCGATTCTCCTTTTACTGAATTTGATAGTTGCGTAATGATTGCAGCAATTGTCTGCTCATTACTTATTAAATTTCTCGCATGGCCTTTTAGCTTTGTTTTTATAAGGCTTATGGCTGTTTGCTCATGTGTGCCTTTTAAGGTTTCTAATTGATTCAAAGAATCTAGAAAACTTTGTAGATTTTCTGGCTTACCGTCAAACTCTGGTATCAGAGATGTGGCTAGCTTGATAAATTCTAAAATTTTTTGTGCCATTTCAGAGATTGTTGTTATTTCCGGTTTGGTTCCGATTGGGTCTGTTGATGGTGTTAGTTCCATTAGCTGGGACTTATCAAATGTGGCTATTTTATAAACTTCATTAAGGAGAAATATGACAAGCTCATGAGTCCACAGACTTGACGTGTACTAGACCCATAACTGGTTTTGTGAAGTGAAAGCTGCTGCTAAATAAGTCTAACTTGGAATTATTTATAACTTTCATGAAATTAAGGTTGATTTTCCAATGAAAAAAAAATTTCTTTCTGATTTCTATATGTATAAAAAAATTTTGTTTATTTTTAATTTTATATCATTACTTAATAATTTTTATTTTTTACCTTCGTTACCGAAGGTAAAGAGTGTATTGGTTTTGTTCAATGTCCGTCATGGTGTCTGTCCGTCTGTCCGTCTGACCGTCTGTCCGACTGTCCGTATGTGTGCAAGTTTTTTCCACACCCTTCAAGCTAGAGAATTGAAACTTTCCAATTCTCTTTATCTATGGGATAGTAAACAAAAGTGTCAAGATTGGGGTTCTACGATAACTGGGGGGCTGGCATATCGATGAATTCGATAACTCAAAACCGATAAATCCACATATTTCGCATATCTTTACTGCAAGAACTACCAAATTTGGTAAGCAGATAGCTACTAGCAACCTACAAAAAACTGCATCAAAAATTTTGGAACCACGCCCACCCTTTCCGCCCCAAGCCCCCCACCCCCCGCATTTTAATACCAAACAAGTGGAAACGTTGCAGTCGGACGCAACCGACTGCGGCATACTCGATACCAGTATTAAAACCGGTAAAAAGACGCCTGATTGCAAAGGGGTACGGATGCGGCAGGGGTGTACGCTGCCTTAAAGATTCTCCGATGCAGATGGGGATGCCACCAGCTATATTCCTTCCAAATTTGGTGACTCTAGCTCAAAGTTTGTAAAATGTAGGGAAAGGGGGGGCTGGGGGCGGTATGGGTAGTTGTGGCATCAAAATTTTTGTTGCAGATCTTTGTGAAATGTCAATTGCTATCTTCATACCAAATTTGGTGGCTCTAGCTCGAAATTTGTAATAAGTGGGGAAAGGGGGGCTGGGGGCGGTATGGGTGGGCGAGGCATCCAAATTTTTGATGCAGATCTATGTGGAATGTCAATTGCTATCTACATACCAAATTTGGTGACTCTAGCTCGAAGGTTGTAAAAAGTGGGGCAAGGGGGGCTGGGGGCGGTATGGGTGGGCGTGGCATCAAAATTTTTGATGCAGATCTTTATGAAATATCAATTGCTATCTTCATACCAAATTTGGTGACTCTAGCTCGAAAATTGTAAAAAGTGGGAAAGGGGGGCGAAATGGAGGGCGTGGCTCCAAAACTTTGATGCAAATTTTTGGGGGTCGTTGCCAGCTATCTTCCTACCAAATTTGGTGGCTCTAGCTCCACAACTCTGGAAGATACACGCATTCCCGTTTTTGACGAAGCGTTGGGGTGGATGGGGGCGGCTAGGGCAGTATTGGTGGGCGTGGCATCCAAACTTTTGGTGCGGTTTTTAGGGGGTCATCATCACCTATCTTGGCACCAAATTTGGTGGATATAGCTCAAAAACTGTGGGAGATATAGTCTTTTTTGACTTTAAAATGCGGGGGGGATGGGGGCGGAATGGGTGGGCGTGGCTCCAAAACTTTGATGCAGTTTTTTGGGGGTCCTTAACAGCTATCTTCCCACCAAATTTGGAGGCTCTAGCTCCACAACTCTGGAAGATACACGCATTCCCAATTTTGACGAAGCGTTGGGGTGGATGGGGGCGGCTAGGGCAGTATCGGTGGGCGTGGCATCCAAACTTTTGGTGCAGTTTTTAGGGGGTCATCATCACCTATCTTGGCACCAAATTTGGTGGATATAGCTCAAAAACTGTGGGAGATATAGTCTTTTTTGACTTTAAAATGCGGGAGGGATGGGGGCGGAATGGGGGGCGTGGCTCCAAAATTATTGATGCAGTTTTTTGGGGGTTGCTAATAGCTATCTTCTTACCAAATTTGGTACTTCTAGCTGTAAGGATGTGCGAAATATGTGGATTTATCGGTATTGGGTTACCGAATTTATCGATTTGCCAGCCCCCCAGTTATCGTAGAACCCCCATCTTGACACTTTAATTTACTATCCCATAGATAAAGAGAATTGGAAAGTTTCAAGTCTCTTGCTTGAAGGGTGTGGAAAAAACTTGCACACATACGGACGGACAGACGGACAGACGGACAGAAACCATGACGGACATTGCACAAAACCAATATACTCTTTACCTTCGGTATCGAGTATAAAAAGCCTATATCTCGCACAGTTTTTGAGCTATAGCCACCCAATTCGGTGCCAAGATAGGTGATGATGACCCCCCAAAAGCTGCAGTTTGGAAGCCACGCCCACCAATACTGCCCTAGCCGCCCGCATCCGCCCCAACGCTTCGTCAAAAACGGGAATGCGTGTATCTTCCAGAGTTGTGGATCTAGAGCCACCAAATTTGGTAGAAAGATAGCTGGCAATGACCCCCAAAAATCGGCACCAAAGTTTTGGAGCCACGCCCGCCCATACCGCTCCCGGCCCCCCTTTATCCACCTTTTACAAACTTTGAGCTAGAGTCACCAAATTTGGTATGAAGATAGCAATTGACATTCCACAAAGATCGCATCAAAAATTTAGATGCCACACCCACCCATTCCGGCCCAGCCCCCCTCTCCCCACCATTTACAAACTTTGAGCTAGAGTCACACAATTTGGTATGAAGATAGCAATTGACATTCCACAAAGATCGCTTCAAAAATTTAGATGCCACACCCACCCATTCCGGCCCAGCCCCGCTTTCCCCACCTTTTTCAAACTTTGAACTAGAGTCACCAAATTTGGAAGGAAGATAGCTGGTGGCATCCCCATCTGCATTGGAGAATCTGTAAGGCAGTGTACACCCCTGCCGCAACCGTACCCCTTATCAATCAAGCCTCTTTTTACCGGTTTTAATTCTGGTAACGAGTATACCGCAGTCGGTTGCGTCCGACTGCAACGTTTCCATTTGTTTTTTTTGTTTATTAACATTTAATTGTTTTTATACCCTTCACACATGTGAAACAGGGTATATTGAGTTTGTCATGAATCTGTAACGCCTTAAAGGAATGATGGGAGACCCCATAAAGTATATATCAAAATGATCAGGACGAGCTCAGGAATTGATTTCAGCGTGTCCGTCCGTCCGTCTGTCCGTCTGTCTGTTTCAACACGATTTCCGGCCAAACTGCTGAACCGATCTTGATGAAACTTTCACAGATTGCTTAGATCATGTCGGGTTTGTTCACTATGAAATTTCATCCCGATCGGAGCATTCTAAGACATGCCACCATACAAATTGACCATATCGTACTATCAATTGTTGTTGCTGTCGTGCGAAAAATTACCAACAACTGCACAGAAACATAAATATGGTGGGGGGGAGCATTGATTGGGCTGACTGTTTACCGTCTAGCTGAGAATAACAGCCAAATCACAACAATTGTTAAAATATAATAAATTCATATTCAATTTATTGAAAATTATGTAAAAAAAAATTAATCCATGTGTGAAGGGTATCATAGTCTTGGCATAGCCAAAATTAACTATGCGGCACTTGTTTTTTTTTTTTTTAATTTGTCAATTGAAAAATGTTTTATCGCAGCTGAGTATACAGATACCCAACGCCAGAGACATGAAAATATTAGTTGTTATATAATGTGGTTGGCTCACAATTCGATTTACAATTCATTAAAAAAATTCTCCAACCACATTTGTTAGTTTAAACTTTAAAGCCTAACAGTGTTTAGTATTTTTCAAGCAGCGGTTTCCCACATAGGCTTGAGATTAGAACCTAATTTTAAGTGAAATTGGGGCATTCGCAATTATGCAGCCCGTTTGCGTTGTTTCTCACCAGTGCGAAGCTGCTCATCTATGTTTTGAAGATGCTCTGTGTAGCGTTGTTTGTCTGATTCGTCTTTGGATATCTTGATCATTTGCTCATAACAAGTTGTCTTTCGTTGGTTTCGGTCGTAATTTTGCGTGCTCTCAGGTATTTATTGTTCTCCTGTGTTTGTGAACGGTGCTTAACTCTGTTTAATCTGGTAAATAATTCTAGCAGTGATTGCAAATATACGTGTATATATTTACGTTTGCAAAAAAGAGTTTTGCCAAGTTTTTACACACTTTAATTTGCAGTTGAACTGACGCTGCTGCGCCTTACTTAAAGCAAACATACGTTCATATATATATGTATATACATATATTTGCATTTGCATATTCTGTGTCTACTAACAACAAACAGCTTGTCAATTTTATTACCCTCGCTCATGATACAATCAATACGGTAGTGTCATGCTGCCTCAGCCCGTACTTGCCATATGATTTGCGAGTGCGAAGGAGAGGGCTAAGCTGCTCTCTTTTAATTTTACTCTCTTGAGTCTGTTAAAGGGCTGTTTTGAAAGTGCGATAGAGTTAGGTATAGAAAGTGTTTTGTTGTATGTATGCGGCCGATACATTTTGGTTGCTTTGTTGTGACATTTAAATTAAATAAACAAATAAGTAAAACGCTTTCGATTCATATAACATTAATTTAATAACATTTTAATAAATATTCATATTTTTTATTTATTATTAAGGTTTTTGATGCGAAAATGTATCTTATCTTAAAATAAAATTTTTTAGTCAGCTGTAAACAAACAACAAAAATAACAAGCAGAAAAAAATCGTCCGCATCAACGTCTTACCTCAACGACAAGCACTTAGCGACTGACAACTAGTACCGAAAAAAGAGGGCACAGTCTCGCAGGACACTACCGTATTGATTGTATCATGCCCTCGCTCTTGATACAATTAACAGGGTAGTGTCATCAGAGACAGCGCCCTCTTTATTCGGATACCAATCGACAGTCGCAACGTGCTTGTCGACCGCATACAAACAAAACACTTTCTATACCTAACTCACTCGCACTTACAAAACAATTCCCTAACAGAGGCAAGAGAGTAAAACGTGGCGCTCTCTGTCGCACTCACATGTTCGTATACATTGGTATCTGGCTCTCTCGTATGATACTACCCTGTTAATTATATCATGCCCTCGCTTTTCAGCATCAGTCCTCTCCCGCTTTCGTACCGCTCTTATCCGACGTAATTGCGGATCTATCTGCTCACGCTCTCTTGCTCTCTTTATTTTTACCGTTTCAACGTACTCATTGCATTGAAACATGAATACATACATATATACTTGCACTCTTCATTGTTTTGTTTTAGCACTTCGATTTGCTTATTTCATTGTTTACATTTTCAATATTTTTACCTGCTGCAGCAAGAATTGTAAAACGGTTGGTACAACCAACCAAGACTTTATTTTATGTAGATTGTGTGACAACGCGATCCACATGAAATGTGCTGGCTTTACTGCCAAAATAAGGGACTGCTTAGTTGCTGACTCTGGCCTAAAATGGTATTGTGAGTCCTGCAATGAGGTTGAGAAGGAAACTTCTCAATTCATAAGGCAGACTCACCTAAGCTTTGTATCTATGAACAAAGCGTTTAATAATCTGCATACGGCTTTCAAAGAGCTTGAGGCGAATTTTAAAAACGGCAATATTATGACGGAATCTCCGAAGCGCAAAAAGACTTCGGGTCCTTTTCCACCTAGTGTCCCACCTGTCTTGCCAACCAAGCCACTACTGGTGCCAAGCAATAATCCCACAACAGGTCCTATTGCTGGCCCATTAATGGTTTTTAACTCGCCAGCTAGAAATCCTATTAATAACTTAACCACAGCTAACAATCCTTTAGTAATGCCCTCCGATTCGACAGCTTGTGTGCCTAGTAATCCTACTGTAGGAACAGCCGGCGCTCCCAAGCCTCTTGTTGTTGTGCCTATCAATAAATTTATCTTCGTGTAAAGGCTAGCATCCGATACTTCACCGGATGATGTTAGTGCCTAGATTAAAAGTTATATCGAGTCCCCACATATTAGCGTGGAAAAATTTAAATTCAAACACGCCCGAAGCATATCTTCTTTTAAGTTGAGTGTTCCGCCCGAACTTTTCACGACGATTTGTTCTGAAAAGTTTTAGCCGCCACAGCTCGTTGTAAAAGAGTATGTGAATAGGCGTAATGATAATTTTAATAATAATGGTATTAGGATTACTAGTGCACAGCCTGTTAGCCACCCTGTGGCCTCCACGTCGTCGGCAAAAAACTAAAAAATGTAATAAGCTTGGCCTACCAAAATGTTAGAGGCCTTAACACTAAACTTGCCATATTTATATTTTGATTCACAAATAGTTTCACTTACAGACACCTGGTTAAAACCCGATATTTCTGATTATTCCGTTTTTCCTTCTAAATATAACTTGTACAGTTGCGATCGCACTTCCCGCAAGGGGGGTGGTGTTCTATTTGCTGTTGACTCCTGTATTTCTTTCTCAGGATCTTCCGGACATAGAGTTTTTATGTGTTAAAATATTACTAAACGGCCGTTCACTTTATGTTACTTGTTCTTATATTCCTCCTCATTCTGATACTAACATTTACTCAGCCCATCTTAGTGCCCTGCAACTTGTGTCGTCATTGTTGACAGATATGGATAATCTGATAGTGGTTGGTGATTTTCATCTGCCACATGTTGTATGGTCTGTGAACGACACTTCTTCGGCGGCATTACCAGTCACTTTTGATGATTTTATTGATGGCCTACTGGAGTTAGGCCTATCGCAAGTTAACAGGGTGCATAACTGTAGTGGTAGAATGTTTGACTTAATATTTGTTTCGGACTCAGATTGCAGTAATGTTACTAGAATTCCCCCTCTAGTGCTTCCGGAAGATACCTACCATCCAACCTTAGAGCTATCCATCGAAATTCTTAACTCTAGTTCAATATCTAATAATACTTTAAAAACCCGTTGCTTTCGTAAAACTAACTTTACTAAATTAAATTATCTTCTTCATCATACTAATTGGTCTCGCCTTTATTCCTGTAGTGATATAGAAACTGCCATTGTCATATTTTATAGGACCTTGAATTCGCTTTTGGATATTTGTGTTCCCCTCACTTGTTCTTCAAGTGTTAATAAACCACCTTGGTTTACTAAGGAACTATCGAAATTGAAAAACGCGAAGACATGATCATATAAAAAATGTAAAAAATCGGGAACGATTTTAGATTTATCTTCGTATTTAGTAGCAAAATTTAGTATTCTTTCTGTTAACACATCTTGTTATAATAATTATCTTAATCGTTGTAGACTAAACTTTTCACGTGACCCTAAACAGTTTTATAAATTTGTTAACTCTTAACGTAAGTCTTCTTGCTTGCCATCCTCAGTATACCTTGATAATACAAAAGCAAGTTCTGATCAGGCAGTAGCCGATCTATTTGCCGAGTATTTTCAATCAGTATACTCATCGAGTTTATATAGTTGCAGTAATTCCTATCCTTTTCAAGTTCAAACGTCAAATTGCATATATGTCCCAGTAATTACTTAGTCCACGCTCCTGAGTGAATTTTACTCTATCAAACCTGGCTACTTTCCCGGTCCTAATGGAGTGTCAGGTTGTATTCTTAGATACTGTGCGGATTCTCTTTGTAAGCCCTTAAATAAATTATTTAACTTGTCTGTTGACTCAACTGTGTTTCCTGAAATATGGAAGGAATCCTTTATAATTCCACTCCATAAAAATTCTTCAAAGTCAAACGTTAAAAATTATAGGGGTATATCCAAGTTGTCTGCCATTCCAAAAGTCTTTGAAAAAATTTTTTGTTCTCAACTGCAACACGGATGTAGTTCAATTATATCGCCTTATCAACACGGTTTTGTTAGGCGTAGATCTACTACCACTAACCTTCTTGAATTCACTTCGCTTGTTATCAAAGGGTTTCAGGAAAAAATGCAAACTGACGTTGTTTACACCGATTTTAGTAAGGCATTTGATTCTGTAAGTCATTCTCTGTTGCTTCAAAAATTGAACATTATTGGATTTCCATCAAAACTTTTATTCTGGCTTTCGGAGTACTTGTGTGGTCGAACACACAAAGTAGTTTTTAAATCGTCGGTATCTAAACCTTTTTTTGTTACCTCTGGTGTTCCCCAGGGTAGTCACCTTGGACCTTTGCGATTTAATTTGTTTATTAACGATCTTCCATCTGTAATTACTAACTCATTTGTATACATGTTTGCTGATGATGTAAAACTTTGTTTCACCTATAATGATGCTTCTCTGTGTAACTTACTACAGTCGGATTTGTGTGCCCTGTCGGCCTTGTGGCGTTTTAACTTACTCAACTTAAATTGTTCAAAATTTAAAATCATGACTTTTTGTAAAAGTACCCCGCATACTGCTCACTACTTGCTTGATTCTTCACCACTTGACCACGTGTTTGAAATTAAAGATTTAGGCATTATTCTTGATCCTTAATTTAAATTTGACTCCCATATTTCGTCGATGGTCAACAAGGCCATTAATGTCATTGGCTTCATCAAGCGGTGGTCGAAAGAGTTAAACGATCCTTACACCACTAAAACGCTTTATACATCCCTAGTTCGTCCTATCCTGGAGTATGGATTTTGTGTGTGGTCTCCACAATACTCTATTCACCAGGATAGAATTGAATCTGTGCAGAAGAAATTTCTTCTATTTGCCCTTAGAAGTTTTAACTGGGTTCCTGGAGTTGACTTACCCCCGTATTCAAGTAGACTTCTTTTGATTAATCTTCCCTCCCTTTTAAACTGTAGAACTATGCATGGAGTATTATTTATTACTAACCTACTTAATGGTGAAATCGACTCATCAGTTTTTTTGAGTCGAATTAAATTTAATTTCCCAATTAGATCTTTACGTAACTTTTTACCCCTTAGCCTTGATCGTTGCTCGAGCAACTATTTAGTACATGAACCATTCCGTGTTTTATGTTCTGACTATAACAAACATTATTCTCTTATATCCTTGGAGTCCTCAATTTCAGTACTAAAAAGATCGATCCTTTTTGCTTTATCTAATCGTAGCCACTAACTACTAATCTAACGCTGGTCTGATTGGGTTTTTCTTGGTTTTTCCCAATCCACGCAACAAATGTTGGACCACTAATTTTATTGTTGAATTTCCCAGAGCTTTAACGTTAACTTTATAAATTTTTTACCTAAAATTACTTTCAGATTTATATATAATTTTATTTAACATAATTTTAATTTCAATTTTAAATTTTATTTAAATTTAAGTTAATTTGGTTTTTATGTCAGCTGATCATAGTTGACAATAAACAATAAAAATAGAGTCGAATTACAATATATTGCGAAAAAAAGAGTTTTTAAGTGAATTGATGCAATTTATTACAGCATAAAAAAATTTTATTTGTATATTAAATAAAAATAAATAGTCAACTACCAATTTTGGTAAGAAGATAGCTACTAGCAACCACCAAAAGACTGCATCAACATTTTTGGAGCCACGCCCACCTATTCCACCCCAAGCCCCCGCATTTTTAAGACAAAAAAGCCCATATCTCTCACAGTTTTTAAGCTAGAATAACCGAATATGGTGATAAAATAGGTGATGATGAGCCCCCAATAACTGCATCAAAACTTTGGATGCCACGCCCACCAATACTGCCCTAGCCGTCCCCTTCCGTCCAAACGCTTCGTTAAAAACGGGAATGCGTTTATCTTTCAGAGTTGTGGAAGGAAGATAGCAATTGACATCCTACAAAGATCTTCAGCAAAACTTTGGATACCACGCCAACCCATACCGCCCCCAGCCCCCCTTCCTACATATTTTACAAATTTTGAGCTTGTCACCAAATTTGGTATGAAGAGGGCAATTGATATACCACAAAGATCTGCATCAAAAATTTTGATGGCACGCCCACCAATACCGCCCCCAGCCGTCCAACCCACACCTATTACAAATTTTAAGCCAGGTTTACCAAATTTGGTATGAAGATAGCAATAAACATATGTACCACATAGATCTGCTTCAAAAATTTGGATGACACGCCCACCCATACCACCACCAGCCCTCTTTCCCAACCTTTTACAAACTTTGAGCTAGAGTCACCAATTTTGGTAGGAAGATAGCAATCGACATTCCACAAAGATCGCTTCAAAAATTTAGATGCCACACCCACCCATTCCGGCCCAGCCCCCCTCTCCCCACCATTTACAAACTTTGATCTAGAGTCACACAATTTGGAAGGAAGATAGCTGGTGGCATCCC
Organism: Scaptomyza montana; assembly: GCA_018904305.1. Lineage (NCBI taxonomy): Eukaryota > Metazoa > Arthropoda > Insecta > Diptera > Drosophilidae > Scaptomyza > Scaptomyza montana. The sequence continues at coordinate 1,823,303 of JAEIGR010000021.1, forward strand.
CATCTGCATTGGAGAATCTGTAAGGCAGCGCACACCCCTGCCGCAACCGTACCCCTTTGGAATCAGACCTCTTTTAACCGGTTTTAATACTGGTAACTAGTATACCGCAGTCGGTTGCGTCCGACTTCAACGTTTCCACTTGTTATATTAAAATTAAACCATAACTTTTATATAAAATTTTTATTCTTGTTACCGAAGGTAAAGAGTATATTGGGTTTGTGCTATGTCCGTCATGGTGTCCAACTGTATGTTCGCAACTTTTTTCCACACCCTTCAAGCTAGAGACTTGAAACTTTCCAATTCTCTTTATCTATGGGATAGTAAATTGTCAACTATCGGGTAAAACACACAGGTTTGTTAGACCTGTTTAGCTTACCAACCGGGACACATAAATCAAACAAAGAATATAATGTATTATAAAAAATACTGATTTCCACGTCCAAGTCGTCAGACTCGTAGAGGGGACCAGTCAGTTTGAGATAAAAGCAGGGCGAGTCCCTCAAAATCAGTTTTCGGAAATTGATGAACTCGACTCAAAGGTATTTTAGTATTGCAACGCGTCCGGGACGGTTAATTAATCAACAGCTCCAACGTAGGATGGTATAAGTCTTCGGGATAAAATATAGGCTGGGAACGGGAAGCGGATAAAGATGATGAATCAAAAAAAAAACAAGTGCCGCTTAGTTAATTTTGGATATGCCAAGACTATGATACCCTTCACACATGGATTAATTTTTTTTTTAGAGGGGTAACAGCTGCAAGCAATGCTTCATGACTTTTGAAACAATGATTTATTTTTCTCATTTTGCTATGCCTTATTCCGATTGCATGTGAACACAGAGTTGCACAGTGTTTGATGTGAATAATAAAGTTATCGATACGAAATATCGCACAAGCAAATATTAGAGCCAATAGTAAATGCATTGTTTTGATTAAGGGGTCTTAGACCCCTTTTACACGATGAAGTTTTTTCATGAAGTTTTTTTTCATTATGCTTTAAAACATCTTCGCAAATCTGGTCGCATTTACACGATGAAGTTTTTTCATGCATCATTTTCTTTGTAAATGCAACTCTGTTTTAAATTTATGGTCGATAAACATACGTCTTTGCCATCAATTGTATTATTTGTTAACATATAATTGGTTTAAGAAGCAACAAGTAAATAAAATGGATTCAGTGAACATTACTATTAATAATTTCTTAACCAAAACAATGTATACTATGGGCGCTAATATTTGCTTGTGCGATATTTCGTATCGATAACTTTATTATTCACATCAAACATTGTGCAACTCTGTGTTTACATGCAATCGGAATAAGGCAAAGCAAAATGAGAAAAATAAATCACTGCTTCACAAGTCATGAAGCATTGCATGCAGCTGTTACCCCACTACTCCCTTTGCCAACAACAAAAAAAACTTCATGAAAAAACTTCATCGTGTAAAAGGGGTCTTAGTCTGTATACCGTGTACTGCCACGCACTGCACGCATATTAATTACTTAAAGAAACTGTGACTGGAAAAGATAATTACCCTCTATATCGTAGAAGAGCGATAGAAGATGGTGGTTATTCAATTAATATAAATGGTAAATGCATATATAATCGTTGGGTTGTGCCTTATAACTGTGTACTATTGAGAACATTTGAAGCTCACATAAATGTTGAGTATTGTAGTTCTGTAAAGTCTATTAAATACATTTGCAAATATGTTAACAAGGGCAGTGATCAAGCATCATTTACTCTTGAAGACCAACGTAATGAAATTAATATGTACGAAAGTGGCCGTTATATAAGTAGCTCAGAAGCGGTATGGAGAATCCTTGCATTGCCCATACATGAACGTTTTCCGGCTATTACACACTTAGCTGTTCATTTAGAAAATGGTCAACGGATATATTTTAACCCCAATAATCCGAAACAATTACTTGACAGATTAAGCACTACACCCAAAACCACTTTGCTAGCCTTCTTTGAGCTATGCACACGTGATGAGTTTGCAAGAACGCTTCTATATTGTGAAGTTCCATCGTATTTTGCATGGAACAATAAAAAATTTCAAAGAAGAAAACGAGGGCATGATGTTCCAAATTTTCCTGGAGTTAACAGAGATTCAGCTTTGGGAAGAGTTTACACTATTCATCCCAATAATACAGAATGTTTTTATTTAAGACTTTTATTACATTTTGTTAGGGGCCCAACCTCATTTTTAAATTTAAAAACCGTTAATGGTATAGCATACACATCATTTCAATTGGCGTGTAAAGCTCTAGGATTACTAGAAGATGATAAGCACTGGGATTCAACTATAGCCGGAGCAGTCATATGTCAAAATCCTACAAAACTGAGAGAACTTTTTGCAATAATGTTAGTATTTTGTCAAATACTTATAAAGAGAGTTTCTCAGAAGATATTTTAAGAGCCTTTCATATTTCACAAGACAGAAACATTGATCAAAGTATTGTGAATAATGTATTAAATAAATGTCTTATTTACATTGAAGATATTGTACTGTCTATTGGTGGTCAAAACTTGACTTATTATGGACTTCCACTACCAATTAGATCCGAGGAAATTGTTCCAAATATTGAATATCATAGAGAAACAAATTATGAAAATTGCGATAATTTTGTTGTTAATAATGAGCTACTTCTTACTGCTGAGCAAAAACAAGTATTCGAAAAGATACTATATAGCGTTGAAGCAGAAAAAGGAGAAATCTATTTTTTAGAAGCACCTGGTGGAACAGGTAAAATTTTTCTTTTTAATTTATTATTGGCAAAGGTACGGCAAAGTAAAAAAATTGCATTGGCCGTTGCTTCTTCCGGTATCGCAGCCACTTTACTTAATGGTGGTCGCACAGCGCATTCTACACTTAAGATTCCATTTAATTTGATTCATTTAGAAACTCTACATTGCTCAATTTCAAAGCAATCTAATATTGCTGCTGTGCTCAAAGATTGCAAGCTTATTCTTTGGGATGAGTGTACTATGGGCCATAAAGGTGCTTTTGAAGCTGTAGATCGATCTTTGAAAGACATTCGAGATAGTGAATACTTAATGGGTGGCATAACTGTTCTCTTAGCTGGTGATTTTCGACAAACTCTTCCAGTGACCCCCAGAGGAACAAAAGCAGATGAAATAAATGCGTGCTTAAAGTCTTCAATTGTGGCCCAAAATACAGAAAATTGCATTAACTAAGAATATGCGAGTGCACTTAAAAGGTGATAGCATAGCTGGTGAATTTGCAGAAATGCTTCTTCAAATAGGAAATGGATTATTTCCAACCCTTGATGGCAAAATAACTTTACCATCAACTTTGTGTCATGTTGTGAAAAGTATTGAAGAGCTAGCTCTAAAAATATTTCCGGATATTACAAATATCTCTCAAAAATCACTCGAATGGTTTTCAGAACGCGCTATTTTGACTGCGAGAAATGACAATGCATTGGAAATAAACCAGTTTTTATTAAAATCATTTCAAAGTGAAGAAATTACATATAACTCTATGGATTCTGTGACTGAAATCGAAGATGCAGTTCATTACCCCGTCGAGTTTCTTAATTCATTAAATCCGGCTGGCCTGCCTCAACATAAACAAGTAGAAACGTTGCAGTCGGACGCAACCGACTGCGGCATACTCGATACCAGTATTAAAACCGGTAAAAATAGGCCTGAATGCAAAGGGGTACGGATGCGGCAGGGGTGTACGCTGCCTTAAAGATTCTCCGATGCAGATGGGGATGCCACCAACTATTTGCCTTCCAAATTTGGTGACTCTAGCTCAAAGTTTGTAAAATGTAGGGAAAGGGGGGGGGCTGGGGGCGGTATGGGTAGTTGTGGCATCAAAATTTTTTTGCAGATCTTTGTGAAATGTCAATTGCTATCTTGATACCAAATTTGGTGACTCTAGCTCGAAATTTGTAAAAATTGGGGAAAGGGGGGGATGGGGGTGGTATGGGTGGGCGTGGCATCCAAATTTTTGATGCAGATCTTTGTGAAATATCAATTGCTATCTTCATACCAAATTTGGTGACTCTAGCTCAAAATTTGTAAAAATTGGGGAAAGGGGGGTTGGGGGTGGTATGGGTGGGCGTGGCATCCAAATTTTTGATGCAGATCTTTGTGAAATATCAATTGCTATCTACATACAAAATTTGGTGACTCTAGCTCGAAGTTTGTAAAAAGTGGGAAAAGGGGGGTTGGGGGTGGTATGGGTGGGCGTGGCATCCAAATTTTTGATGCAGATCTTTGTGGAATGTCAATTGCTATCTTCATACCAAATTTGGTGACTCTAGCTCGAAAATTGTAAAAAGTGGAGAAAGGGGGGCGAATTGGAGGGCGTGGCTCCAAAACTTTGATGCAGATTTTTGGGGGTCGTTGCCAGCTATCTTCTTACCAAATTTGGTGGCTTTAGCTCCACAACTCTGGAAGATACACTCATTCCCGTTTTTGACGAAGCGTTGGGTTGGATGGGGGAGGCTAGGGCAGTATCGGTGGGCGTGGTATCCAAACTTTTGGTGCAGTTTTTAGGGGGTCATCATCACCTATCTTGGCACCAAATTTGGTGGATATAGCTCAAAAACTGTGGGAGATATAGCCATATCTGATTTCAAAATGCGGGGGGGCTGGGGGCGTAATGGGTGGGCGTGGCTCCAAAACTTTGATGCAGATTTTTGGGGGTCGTTAACAGCTATCTTCCCACCAAATTTGGAGGCTCTAGCTCCACAACTCTGGAAGATACACGCATTCCCGTTTTTGACGAAGCGTTGGGGTGGATGGGGGCGGCTAGGGCAGTATCGGTGGGCGTGGCATCCAAACTTTTGATGCGGTTTTTAGGGGGTCATCATCACCTATCTTGGCACCAAATTTGGTGGCTATAGCTCAAAAACTGTGGGAGATATGGGCTATTTTGACTTAAAAAAGACGGGGGGCTGGGGGCGGAATGGGGGGGCGTGGCTCCAAAACTTTTGATGCAGTTTTTTTGCTAATAGCTATCTTCTTACCAAATTTGGTACTTATAGCTGTAAGGATGTGCGAAATATGAGGATTTATCGGTTTTGAGTTATCGAATTTATCGATTTGCCAGCCCCCCAGTTATCGTAGAACCCCCATCTTGACACTTTAATTTACTATCCCATAGATAAAGAGAATTGGAAAGTTTCAAGTCTCTAGCTTGAAGGGTGTGGAAAAAACTTGCAACCATACGGACGGACAGACGGACAGACACCATGACGGACATTGCACAAAACCAATATACTCTTTACCTTCGGTATCGAGTATAAAAATCAGGCATCTTAACAATAAGGAACGAAACAATAACGATATGCATGCAACACATTTTTTTAGCTATGACTTTTTTCACTATTTTACCTATAAAAACCACAGGGCCAAATTCGGGCAGCTGAAAATTTTTGCATTAGATAAAGGAATAATCAAAGAAATAATTTTGAAAATATGGCAGATGTAAAATGTGATAATTTTTTTTTATTTTCCATCAAAGTTGAAAAATAGTGAAAAAATGGATAGTTGGTAAATATCGATTTACCTGGCCAACCGCAAAGCAAACATAACAATTTTTTTTTTCTTTTTTTAATAAAAAGATCTATTAATAGAATCAAAAATAACAAGTAGAAACGTTGCAGTCGGACGCAACCGACTGCGGCATACTCGATACCAGTATTAAAACCGGTAAAAATAGGCCTGAATGCAAAGGGGTACGGATGCGGCAGGGGTGTACGCTGCCTTAAAGATTCTCCGATGCAGATGGGGATGCCACCAACTATTTGCCTTCCAAATTTGGTGACTCTAGCTCAAAGTTTGTAAAATGTAGGGAAAGGGGGGGGCTGGGGGCGGTATGGGTAGTTGTGGCATCAAAATTTTTTTGCAGATCTTTGTGAAATGTCAATTGCTATCTTGATACCAAATTTGGTGACTCTAGCTCGAAATTTGTAAAAATTGGGGAAAGGGGGGATGGGGGTGGTATGGGTGGGCGTGGCATCCAAATTTTTGATGCAGATCTTTGTGAAATATCAATTGCTATCTTCATACCAAATTTGGTGACTCTAGCTCAAAATTTGTAAAAATTGGGGAAAGGGTGGTTGGGGGTGGTATGGGTGGGCGTGGCATCCAAATTTTTGATGCAGATCTTTGTGAAATATCAATTGCTATCTACATACAAAATTTGGTGACTCTAGCTCGAAGTTTGTAAAAAGTGGGAAAAGGGGGGTTGGGGGTGGTATGGGTGGGCGTGGCATCCAAATTTTTGATGCAGATCTTTGTGGAATGTCAATTGCTATCTTCATACCAAATTTGGTGACTCTAGCTCGAAAATTGTAAAAAGTGGAGAAAGGGGGGCGAATTGGAGGGCGTGGCTCCAAAACTTTGATGCAGATTTTTGGGGGTCGTTGCCAGCTATCTTCTTACCAAATTTGGTGGCTTTAGCTCCACAACTCTGGAAGATACACTCATTCCCGTTTTTGACGAAGCGTTGGGGTGGATGGGGGGAGTTCGGTGGGCGTGGTATCCAACTTTTGGTGATTTTAGGGGGTTATCATCACTTTTTTTGGAACAAAATTTGGGGGGTTTAGTAAACTGTGGGGGATATAGCCATATCTGATTTCAAATGCGGGGGGGGAGGCGTAATGGGGGGCGGTCAAAATTTGTATCGGTTTTTTGGGGCTTGCTCTTGGAAGATAACGCATTCCCGTTTTTAGAAACTTTTTGATGCAGTTTTTAAGGGGTCATCATCACCTATCTTGGCACCAAATTTGGTGGCTATAGCTCAAAAACTGTGGGAGATATGGGCTATTTTGACTTAAAAAGACGGGGGGCTGGGGGCGGAATGGGGGGGCGTGGCTCCAAAACTTTTGATGCAGTTTTTTGGGGGTTGCTAATAGCTATCTTCTTACCAAATTTGGTACTTATAGCTGTAAGGATGTGCGAAATATGAGGATTTATCGGTTTTGAGTTATCGAATTTATCGATTTGCCAGCCCCCCAGTTATCGTAGAACCCCCATCTTGACACTTTAATTTACTATCCCATAGATAAAGAGAATTGGAAAGTTTCAAGTCTCCAGCTTGAAGGGTGTGGAAAAAACTTGCAACCATACGGACGGACAGACGGACAGACGGACAGACACCATGACGGACATTGCACAAAACCAATATACTCTTTACCTTCGGTATCGAGTATAATTAACTTTAAAGATTGGTTCACCTGTTATGTTGATTCGCAACTTGAAACCGCCAAAACTGTGCAATGGTACAAGATTGCAAGTTAAAGTCCTTCATAAGAATGTTGTCGAAGTAATTATCTTTACTGGCAATGGTATAGGGGAAACGGTTTTTATACCGAGTATTCCATTAATACCTTCTGATTCTGAATAGCCAATTCAATTTAAAAGATTGCAATTTCCTTTAAAAGTTTGCTTTGCCTTAACAATTAATAAATCACAGGGACAAACTCTTAAATTAGCCGGACTAAAGACACCGTTGTTTTTCTCATGGCCAATTTTATGTAGCCTGCTCAAGAGTCAGTTCACCAAAAAGTTTATTTGTATTAGCACCTGACGGAAAAACAACCAATGTCGTTTATAAAGAAGCTCTTAAAGTTGTTAATAATTGCAAATTAAATTCAATAAGTGGATAAGGCCTACTGGGGAAACCACAATATTCTCTACCTAAATGGTGGCGTGGAAAAGAGAATATTAAATACTTTGCTTAAATATTTTGTGAAATATTTTTAATTTCTTATTTTGTTTATCTTTGTTGCTAAAATTTATATAAACTATCCGCGCAGCGAAGTAAGCGGGCCACTTACTAGTATATATATATATATATATATATATATATATATATATATATATATATATATATATATATATATATGCTGTTTTTGTGGTATCCAGGCATTGAATTGATTTTTGATTTTTGTTTCAGCTAGCTACCATAAGCATGTGTGTGTGTCCCTGTCTCAATGCATGTCCATATTTTAATGTATGCGTACCATTTGCCAGGCAATTCATTGACCTTTCTCAACAAATATGAATTTCGGCAAAACAACAAAGCACAAAACAGCAAATATTTGACTAAATTTGTATTATTTGCCTACAAAGAAAAAACAAGCGTCTAGCAAAATAGGCAATTGTCAGTTTTGCATTGCTAAAGCAGAAGCAACAACAGAAAACGCTCTGCATAGCCAAATTAACAAGTGCAAAAGAGACATAAGTATACTGCCATCATGGTATACAGACTAAGGGTAACGCAATCAGCAGTTCCGCTATATGACGCAGTAGAATTTGGAATACTTGTGACGTCACGAGTATATGTTTACATTTTTTCGACTCGCGCTATGGGGTGCGGTGCATGTTTTTCGGAATGAAATTTTTAATTTGATTGCCCGTTTCTCCCGTGAAATTAATATAAAGTCCAATGAATCTAAATTATAGTTCTATGTATTTTTCTTGAAATATTGTACTTATTATTAAGAAACTTATTTAAAGTATTGATAGAAAAATACATTCCAGCTCTAAAAAATAATTTTTTGACTTCTAAGCTAAGATCAACTTCTTTCGCTTCTTCGACGTGCATTGCAATGTATTTTTCAGTTAGCACCCACGGGGCCAACAGTCCCACAAAACTCCAGCCATTTCTGGACAGTAGTTAGGTTTTTGGGAAAATGGAAAAACCTTTTGTTATTTTCTTTGTATTTTACGCTGTATGTATTTTTGCAATTAGTAACTGCGCACTTCATTTTCACTTTACAAAAAGCACTGAAAAACAACAAAGCACACACGACAAAAGCAACAAACTTAGTGATACAGCAGGCAAATTTTAGCACGAATAGCAAAAAGTGTGACCATCGTACTGAGAGAGCAACAGCTGATCGGAAACCGTTAACTTTTTTTTGCGCACCAATACATGCATAGCTGATTGCGTTACCCTTAGTCTGTATACCGTGTACTGCCACGCACTGCACGCATACATGTAAATACTGCAATGCGTGTGTAACATCGCTACACCCATGATACAATTATACAAGGTAGTCACTCGGCAAAATCATAGTCCCTTGATATAAGTGCGAGTGAAAGAGCGTTGAATAGTGAGTGTGAGTGAAACGGCTCACACAGTGCGTCGATTAGCCCGCGCACGGTGCATGGGGCTAAAAGTTTCCTTAGTTATGACAAGAGTTGTAGTGTTTATATTTTTATTTATATTAGTTTAGAATTTGACATTATTCTTTGTTTTTGTTGTTTAACAGCCATTCTTTTGCTTAAGCTCTTAATTGTAAAGAATATACGTATCTGCTTGGCACTTAAGGGTTAAAGCTCTGAAAAATAACCATCCGCACACAACCTTTCAGTTCGACAAGCAGGCACGCACTGAAATTAGGGGACCAAAACCGAATGACTTCGGCAGCCGAGTGGACTACCTTGTATAATTGTATCATGGCTACACCAGCAAAAAATATGAGCGAACCAACAATAACAACATATATATATGCATTTGATTAAGACAAGTTTAATAAACGTTATTAATTATAATAAACAAAGTTATTATGTTAACTTTAATTTTTAATATATTTATTAATAATCATGGAATTTTATGATAAATATTATGCACGCTTAAAACTAACGAACACAAGCGACATTGGAAAATGACGTAGACACTAAGTCTACTTTTTTGCTTCGCCCAGCACCAAAACTACATGTGTGTGTGTGTTACATTTTATTATTATGTAATCATCGATACCATCAAAACATATGCGCGCATTAATAACAACACACACACACATATATATATATATGCAATTTGGGCGCGATAGCGCACTTGCTGCCATCTCTTCGCTTTGCCATAATATGAATATGAATAAGAAAGGCTAAATAATATTTATCACTTAACAGACCCTGTTAAACCAAGATGCAACAATGCAATTGGATATATAGTGGAATCACCTACATCTTCGACTCGCTGTTAATGAAAGATGCAGCCTAATGGAATCGGGGTATAACTCAATAAAAAGATATAAATTGGGTTTCAAAGGCACTCTCATATTGTCTAGTGGTAAGGGTGCCAGACTCTCACCCGGGGGTTCCAGGTTCAAATCCCAGTATGAGCAAAAGAATGATTATTATGTTTTAAACTATTTTTTAGTTTTTTTTTATTACCCGGGAGGTCCGGGTTCAATTCCCAGTGTGGGCATATGGATGATTTAATCTTTTAGCCAAATTTAGTTTTGTTTACATAGATTTTTTATTAGCTCCACTTGATGATGAGTAACTCAAAGAAAAAGGTATAATGTAGGTTTAAAGGCACACTGATATGGCCTAGTGGTTAGGATACCCGACTCAATAGCGCGACGTTCGGGTTCGAATCCCCATGTAGAAGATTTGATATTTTAGTTTTTAAGTCCATTTTTAATTTTTTAATAACTTTTTTTTATTATTTTATTGTTAATATTTATTAATAATTATAGTTTTAATAAATATGTTTAGAAAAAAACTAAAAATACGCTTTTAAAAACATTGAACTAAAAATTTAAAAATAAATATAGTTTGAAAAAACTAAAATATACGCTTTTTAAAAACATTGAACTAAAAATTTAAAAAATAATTTCTAATGTAAGCTTAAAAAATCTAAAAATTCTTCAATTATTGTAAAAAAAGCGTGGGCGCTTTGTGATATATTTTTCGTGTATCGAGCGCCAGACGCTTTTTTGACAATAATTCAAGAATTTTAAGAAATTTTAAGCTTTTATTAGAAATTATGTTTTAAATTTTTAGTTCAATGTTTTTAAAAAGCGTATTTTTTAGTTTTTTCAAACTATATTTATTTAGTCCTAACTTCTCTCTTTTCAACTCCAGGTGTTCATGGTTAACGTCCATTTTAGGCTTTTTGCCGCTACTTGTTGTTGCTTGTGGTTCTTGCTCTGTTGGTTGACTTTGTACCGGCGCAGAAGACTTTAAACCAGGGACCGTAACGATAATAATTATACCCTTAACCCGTAAATTGGGTAAAAAGGGTATAATGGTTTTGTGCAAAAGTATGTAACAGGCAGTAGGATTCATCTGCGACCCCATACAGTATTTATTGGACGTAGGTGTACTAACGAACAGTACAGTCAAGTGGCCCAACGATACCAAGCACCAGCTTGTTAACGCGCGGACCCACGCACAAAGCGACCCACCTCCCGCCCATCCGACCGAGGGGCGCTCCGCTTATCGTGCGGTTACGATGATCGCGAACATGTAGACAAATGACACAAAACTAACTTTTGAATAGAGCAAGTAGGAGTGGCACTGTGTGTTAGGTGGGAAAGATCGTTACAAATAGAACACAGAATACGAAAAGGGTTATGAAAAGCATAATTAGAATTACAAGTTTGTTCTCGTAGGAACAGCAAAGTTAATTTGGTTAATTAATTCAGAAGAATCAATTTCACCATTAATTAATTTGAGAAAAATGGAAAATGCTAGCATTATTCTCCGATCATTCAGAGAAGGAAGATCTATTAGTAAATGCCTACTACGATAAGACGGCAAATTATTGTTAGTGTCCCAGTTAAGACCTATAAGTGCGAAGAGCAGAAATTGTTTTTGTACCGATTCTATTTTATTCTGATGAATTTCGTATTTGGGAAACCATATACAAGATCCCTATTCCACAATCGGTCGTACTACAGAAGTATACAGAGTTTTTGTTAAGTAGGGATCGTTAAACTCCTTCGACCAGCGCTTAATGAACCCCAAGACACCAGATGCTCGATTGGAAATTGAAAAAATATGCTTGTCAAACTTAAGCTTTGGGTCCATAACGATGCTCAAATCGTCAACCCATTCCATTCTATTTAGTGGTTTGTTGTCGAGAAAATATATGTTATATTAAAAAAGGGCAAACATCTAAAAAATTACATTACTTTACATTTACTGCAATTAAGATTTAAAAATTTACTGTACACCGCATTTGAAAGTTGTCTAAATCTTTTTGAAGCTGTTGAGCAGAAAGGGGAGTTGCAGCCGACGTCGCGACGTGCATAATTTTACATCATCAGCGTACATCAAAACCCGAGAGAACTTTATAACCGATGGAAGATCGTTTATAAACAATAAGGCCATTAATATCTTTGGCTTCATCAAGCGGTGGTCGAAAGAGTTTAACGATCCCTACACCACTAAAACGCTTTATACATCCCTAGTACGTCCCATCCTGGAGTATGGATCTTGTGTGTGGTCCTCACAATACTCGATTCACCAGGATGGAATTGAATCTGTGCAGAAGAAATTTCTTCTATTTGCCCTTAGAAGCTTTAACTGGGTTCCTGGAGTTGACTTACCCCCGTATTCAAGTAGACTCCTTTTAAGAAATCTTCCCTCCCTGTTAAACCGTAGAACTATGCATGGAGTATTATTTATTACTAACCTACTTAATGGTGAAATCGATTCATCAGTTCTTTTGAGTCGAATTAAATTTAATGTCCCAATTAGATCTTCACGTAACTTTTTACCCCTTAACCTGGATCGTTGCTTGACCAACTATTTAATTCATGAACCATTTCGTGTTATATGTTCTGACTATAACAAATTTTATTCTCTTGTCTCCTTGGAGACCTCAATTCCAGTACTAAAAGGATCGATCCTTTTTGCTTTATCTAATTGTAACCACTAATTACTAATCTATCGCTGGTCTGATTGGGTTTTTCTGGGTTTTTCCCAATCCTTGCAACATATGTTGGGCTACTCAAATTTTTTATTGAATTTCCCAGAGCTTTAACGTTAACTTTTAAATTTTTACCTCAATTTATTTTCAGATTTATATATTATTTTATATTTTACTTAATTTAATTATTTTAACTATTTTTAATGTAAATTAAATTTGATTTCATTTTAATATCAGCTGCTCTTAGCTGACAATAAATAATTAAATAAAATCCGTATAAATAACATCAGTCTGAAATTTGTCCTGACAACCCTTGATAACAAATGAAGTAAATTCTATCAAGTTAGTGGTAGTAGATCTTTGTTTCATAAATCCGTGCTGGCACGGTGAAATAATAGATTTGCAAAGGTGTTGAAGATGGGAGGCTATTAATTTTTCAAAAATCTTAGGAATAGCAGACAACTTGGAGATACCCCTATAATTTTGAACATAGATTTGTTTAATTTTTTATGGAGTGGAATAATAAATGACTCTTTCCAAATTTTTGGAAAGGAGTCCAGGGACAAGCTAAACAGTTTGAGCAACGGCTTTAAAAGACCATGAGCGCAGTGTCTAAGCACGCAGCTTGGCACTCCGTCAGGTCCTGGGGAAAAAATAGGTTTCAAAACATGTAGATTATTTAAAAGTGAGTTTTCAGTGATTTTCAGTCCAAAGATGCGATTCGAGCCATTACCCTATTAAGGGTAAGGCAAACCGACTTGAGGTTGAAATGAACTATAAGTCGTTTGAAAAAATTGGGCAAATATATTTGCAATGTCCTGATCAGAATTGGCCTTCGTTTCCTCAAAGAATACTTCCGTTGGGAGTGTCGATGACCTACGCTTCGCATTAACAAAATAAAAAAACCGCTTGGATACTGCTGAAACTGTAATCTACACCGAGTCAGGTAATTCTTATAACATTGGTTATTTAAGATTGAAAAACTGGCACGAGCAATCAAGAATTCAGAATAGGCTACTGAAGAGCCGTTTTTTCTAAATCTCTTGCAGAGTTTAGATTTTCGATTTTAAAGAATTGTTAATTTCGGGTAAACCACACAGGTTTGTTAGACCTGTTTAGCTTACCAACCGGGACACATAAATCAAATAAAGAATATAAAGTATTATAAAAAATACTGATTGCCACGTCCAAGTCGTAAGACTCGTAGAGGGGACCAATCAGTTTGGGATAAAAGCAGGGCGAGTCCCTCAAAATCAGTTTTCGGAAATTGACGAACTCGACTCCAAGGTATTTTAGTATTGCAACGCGTCCGGGACGGTTAATTAATCAACAGCTCCAACGTAGGATGGTATAAGTCTTCGGGATAAAATATAGGCTGGGAACGGGAAGATGATGAATCAAAAAAAAAAAAACAAGTGCCGCTTAGTTAATTTTGACTGCCAAGACTATGATACCCTTCACACATGGATTAATTTTTTTTTTTTTAAATACTCGTTATGGAAGGTAATGAGTATATTGGGTTTGTGCAATGTCCGTCATGGTGTCTGTCCGTCTAACCGTCTGTCCGTCCGTCCGTCCGTATGTGCGCAATTTTTTTCCATACGCTTCAAGCTAGAGACATGAAACTTTCCAATTATCTATATCTATGGCAAAGTAAATTAAAGTGTAAAGATTGAGGTTCTACGATAATTGGGGAGCTGGCAAATCGATAAATTCGATAACTCAAAGCCGATAATTCCACATATTTCACACATCCTTACAGCTAGAACTACCAAATTTGGTAAGAAGATAGCTACTAGCAACCCCCAAAAAACTGCATCAAAATGGAGCCGCGCCCACCCATTCCGCCTCCAGCCTCCCCGTATTTTAAAGTCAAAAAAGCCTATATCTCCCACAGTTTTTGAGCTATAACCACCAAATTTGATGCCAAGGTAGGTGATGATGACCTTCCAACAACTGCGTCAAAAGTTTGGATGCCACGCCCATCAATAATGCCCTAGTCGCCCCATCCGCCCCAACGCTTCGTCAAAAACGGGAATGCGTGTATCTTTCAGAGTTGTGGAGCTAGAGCCACCCAATTTGGTACAAAGATAGCTGGCAACGATGCCCAAAGAACTGCATCAAAGTTTTGGAGCCACGCCATCCCAGTCCGCCCCCAGCCTCCCCGTATTTTAAATTCTAAAAAGCCTATATCTCCCACAGTTTTTGAGCTTTAGCCACCAAATTTAGTGCCAAGTTAGGTAATGATAACCCCCCAAAAACTGCATCAAAAGTTTTGGTGCCACGCCCACCAATAATACCTTAGCCTCTCCATCCGCCCCAACGCTTCGTCAAAAACGAGAATGCGTGTATCTTTCAGATTTGTGGAGCTAGAGCCACGAAATTTTGTAGAAAGATAGCTTGCACCGACACCCAAAGAACTGCATCAAAGTTTTGGAGCCACGCCTACCCATTCTGCCCCAGCCCCCCTTTCCCCACTTTTAACAATTTTCGAGCTAGAGTCACCAAATTTGGTTTGAAGCAATTGACATTCCACAAAGATCTGCATCAAAAATTTGGATGCCACACCCACCCAATCCGCCCCAGCCCCCTTTTCCACAGCTTTTACAAACTTTGAGCTAGACTCACCAAATTTGGAAGGAAGACAGATGGTTGCATCCCCATCTGCATCGGAGAATCTTTAAGGCAGCGAACACACCTGCCGCATTCGCACCCCTTTGCAATCAGGCCTGTTTTTACCGGTTTTAATACTGGTAACGAGTATACCAGCAGTTGCGTCCGACTGCAACGTTTCCACTTGTTTTTTATTGTTCGTGTGCGACAACAACTACAACAACAATTTGACAATTTTTTGCGTTATACCACTTTTAAAGCAAATGAGCTAAATGTAGGTACTTGAAAGTGCACGCCAGCAACAACAATTGATAGTACGATATGGTCAATTTGTATGGTATTGCGGGATGAAATTTCATAGTGAACAAACCCGACATGGTCTTAGCAATCTGTGAAAGTTTCATCAAGATCGGTTCAGCAGTTTGGCCGGAAATCGTGTTGAAATAGACAGACGGACGGACAAGCGAAAATCAATTCCTGAGCTCGTCCTGATCATTTTGATATATAGTTTATGGGGTCTCCCATCATTCCTTTAAGGCGTTACAGATTCATGACAAACTCAATATACCCTGTTTCACATGTGTTACCGTGCAAAACTGCAACACAGCCCTGCATGGTAAAATGCTCGCGTTATGCTAATTATCGTCATCGATAGATAGCTGGATACTTGTGACGTCACAACGTCACACCGTAGAATAGGAAATTGAGAGAAAAATAACTGTAAATTGTAAAGAAATGAACAAAGGCTGATGAAAATTAAACATGCAAATCAGTCGCGAAATGAATCGATCGCGGTAAGTTATACAGTACAGGCAGACACTAGTTTTTTCGCTATAAGAACACGAGACGCTATAAGTCAATGTCGAGTAATTATTAATAAGACCGAAAGAACATAAAATAACTAAAACTACATCTACGCGTTTAGTGGTCTATTGCGTATCAAACGGTTTGCCGACCCTAGAGTTTGGCCATAGCTGATTTGTCGCGTTCGCGCGATATCATTCGAAAAAACTATTAGCTATTGGATTTGCTTTATACATTGGATACGGATTTCAACTTGGATTCGAATAGCGTTTGAAAGGCAATTGGTGAGTTCCGTATATGCATGAACTTTGACCTGCACTTGAGCAAATTAAGACGCGAAAGTGAGGTTAAGCTCGCAACTGTATAACACAAGCCACGGTGTGCAAACATAACCTGGAAGCAACCAACCACGTGCTGCGCACAACATGGCGAACACAGACGAGAGCATGCTGCCAGTACATGAGCCTGAAGAGGACACGCACTCACTACTTGGTGCAGCGACGGTGGTCAATGGAGCCATGTCGCTGGGATCGCAGGTGAATGCAAACAGCAGTGTGGAAATGAATCGAGCAGGCGGTACGCACATGGGTGTGAACTTAGTGGAGACAATTGCCACGGCCAACTCGTCCACAGCTGCCGAAGTCACATGGGCACAACTAGGAGCGCGAGCGGCGTGGGAGGAGCGACACGTGACCCCAACACACAGCAGAGAGGCTTACCAGACAACAAGAGCAGGCCCAGGCTTAGCTCTGCTTGACGGCGTGTTGCATTCAACGGTGTATGGAACCTGCGAAGATCGGGAGCGATCAACAGTGATCGAAAGAGCAACGCAAGCCCCGCGTTCAGGACTCCCGAATACGCACGTCGACGAAAGGCAACAACGGGCAGAAAGGCCAAACGCAACTGCATCAACTCCGCCACAAAACGAGTACCAGACTCCACATGTAGCGAGAGCGTGCCCCGACAGCTACATGCAGCAGCAAGTACCAACATATAGTACGAACATTAATTCCACTCAGAATGTGTCTCTTACAGCATCTCAGTTAGCGACGAGACAGGTGATCAGTAGAGATCTACCTAGCTTCTCTGGTAGCCCAGAGGAGTGGCCGATGTTCATCGCTAACTACAACCAATCGAATGAGAGGTGTGGATTCACAGATCAGGAGAACCTGATCCGGTTACAAAAATGTCTACGTGGAGCTGCCCTTGAAGCGGTGCGTGGCAAGTTAATGGTGCCAGCGACAGTGCCACAAGCTTTGAGCACTCTTCGTATGCTTTACGGCAGACCAGATGCGATCTACGAGAGTCTACACACGAAGCTTAGAATGGAGCCGCCAGTGAGAAACAGCAATCTAGAGTCCTTGATTCATCTGGCGTTAGCAGTGCAAAATTACTGCGCAACAGTATGCGCCGTAGGACTTGCCGACTACCTCAGAGACCCAATGCTTCTGCGCAATTTGCTGGATAAATTGCCGTGTGACTTGAAGCTGGATTGGGCACGATATAGCTGTACCATAGCAAAAGTAGATATAGCGACATTTGACGACTGGTTGTTTAAATTAGCATCATGCGCGAGCACCGTTATGCCAATAACAACAGCAACAGATCAACGCGAGACCAAGTCGACTAATAAGCACGTACGTTCCAGACTACTGATTCACAACGACAATGACACAGAGTCGACTGCATCAGGAGGATGTCACAAATGCGGGAAGAAGCACAAGTTGGAAGCATGCGAAGAGTTCAGGAACTTGAGTGGACAAAACAAATGGAGGTTTGTCAAGGAGAACAAACTTTGCTGGCAATGCTTTGGTAAACATTTTTCAAAACACTGTAAGACCAAGGAGACATGCCGAGTCGACGGGTGTACCAAGGTGCACCATCCGCTGTTGCACGAGAACAAATATGGAAACGTGAGTACAGCTCCAGAAAACCGTATTAATAGCGCTGTTATTTTACATACAGGCCAGAGCGACAAGGCGTTGTTCCGGTACGTGCCTGTTACACTGTACGGGCCATCCAAGATGCTGCACACATATGCGCTAATAGATGAAGGATCAGCTTGCACACTCTTAGAGGCAAGAGTGGCCGAGGAGTTGCAGATCGACGGACCATCAGATGAGCTGTGCCTGAGGTGGACGGGTGACATTACACAGAAGGAACTAGCCTCGAAAAGAGTTTCGTTCAGCATATCTGCGAGAGACAAGGAGGCACGTAAATACACGCTGAGCAATGTGCGCACTATACGCAGCCTAGACTTGCCGAGCCAGACGTTAGACGCTGCCACCATAAAAGCTCATCGGCATCTGCAAAAGGTACCCATACAGACGTACAATGAAAAACGTGCAACGATTATAATCGGTCTGGACAACGCAAGGTTAGGAGTACCATTGGTGGTCAAGGAATCAGATAATGCTGAGCTGATAGCTGCCAAGTCCAGATTAGGATGGTCACTCTACGGCCGCAACAAGCGACAGGATTCATCAGGTCTACGAGTGATGCACGTTTGCGAGTGCAACAACGACAGACTTTTAGACGACATGGTGAAAGCTAACTTTGCTCTAGACGCGATCGGCGTGAGTGCCCCTAAGGGCACGCTTCAATCCAAAGAGGAGCAACGAGCGCTCGAGATACTGGAGAGTACTACAAGGTACCTACCTGACGAGAAGCGGTGGGAAACAGGATTGCTATGGAAGCATGAAAGAATAACCATGCCCAAGTCTTGGGGCATGGCAATGCACCGGCTGCTGAGTCTAGAGACGCGTATGGAGCGCGACGTGAAGTTGCGAGAGTTCGTGAACGCTACAATAAGGCGGTACGAAACGCAGGGATATGTGCGCCGTCTGGGGACGCATGAGACGATCGATGAGGAACGATCATGGTGCTTGCCGATATTCGTGATTAGCAATCCGAATAAAGGTAAGCTGAGACTTGTATGGGACGCCGCTGCCAGAGTAGACGGGGTCGCTCTCAACTCTTCACTTCTAAAAGGGATTGACCTGACACCATCGCTGGTAGGCGTGCTGATTCGATTCAGAGAAAAGGCCGTTGCTGTGTGTGGCGATATAAGAGAAATGTTCCATCAAATTAAAATACGGCGAGAGGATCAAGTAGCACAACAATTTCTTTGGAGATATGGCGATCGCACTCGCGAGCCAGACAGGTATATCATGCAAGTTATGACCTTTGGTGCCTCCTGCTCCCCAGTAGCAGCAAACTTCGTGAAGAACAAGAATGCGGAACGTTTTGCCAAGGACTACCCCCAAGCAGCAGAAGCGATCGTGAGAAATACTTTCGTAGACGACTGGCTGCAAAGCGGCGAGACGGAGGCGGAAGTTACTGAGATGGCGCTGCAAGTCAGGTCCATTCATGCTGAAGGCGGCTTTGAAATGCGTAGCTGGCGATCTAACTCGCCAGAAGTAGCGTGCGCGTTGGCAGGTGAAAGCGCTGCAGAACAAGAAGCATGGGGAATCGATGCAAAGGAACCGCAGCACGAGCGAGTTTTAGGAATGTGGTGGACACCAGCAACAGACAAGTTTACGTTCGTTCTGAAGTTCGATGAATCCATATACGAGGACAAGTTCCAAACAACAAAGCGCCAAGTGTTACGCATCGTGATGTCAGTGTTCGACCCGCTAGGTCTCCTTGGATTCTACGTCATCCAAGCAAAAATAATTCTTCAAGCCATATGGAGATCAGCAGTGGGATGGGACGAGCCCATAAACGAAGATGAAAGGTCAAAATGGCGTCACTGGCTTGACCAACTGCGGCTAGTGGGCGACATAAAGATACAGCGTTGTCTAAACATAACAAGCAACACTAATATACAACTACACATATTTACAGACGCAAGCATCGACGCATACGCTGCCGTAGCATTCCTACGAACTGAGAAAGATGGCGTCGCCATCTGCTCCCTAGTGGCTTCAAAGACGAGAGTAGCGCCCTTGAAACCAATCTCGATCCCACGCATGGAATTAATGGCAGCTATACTAGGTCTACGGTTAGCCAGCTATTTAGAAACACAGATGTCTGTAAAGATGCAGGAACGAACGTTTTGGACTGACTCTAAGAACGTGCTCTACTGGATAAGATCTGACGCGAGAAAGTACCACCAATTCGTAGCCCTGCGAATTGGCGAAATATTAGAGGCGTCAGATATAGGCGAATGGAGGTGGGTGCCATCGCACCTTAACGTAGCAGACGATGGAACCAAGTGGACAAAGGAGCTGCGATTCCACAGCAGCGCAAGGTGGTTCACTGGGCCGTCATTCCTAGGAGAAGACCCAAACAACTGGCCCATCACAAACCTAGACTTCAAAGATACCGAACTAGAGCGCGTACACCTGGTACACGTGGCCGCTGAGACGAAGCCTGGCTTGGCAGCGCTGTTGCCAGATGTGACCCGCTTCAGCAAGTGGGAGAGGTTTAGAAATGCGCTTAGAAACGTAATGCGATTCCTGAGCAAAATATACAAAAGGGAACCGGAGAATGAGTACACAAGCCTGGTACGCTCAAACAGCATCACTAGCGTATACAACGTCATTTATAAGGCTGTACAGGCCGAAGCATACGGCGAGGAGATTGCCTGCCTGCAACATGGAGGTTACGTAAGAAGATGCAGCTCAATCTTCAAGTTGTCCCCCTACCTAGACGAGAAGGGCGTACTGAGAGTGCGCGGAAGAATCGACGCTATCGAAGGCGTTATGGTGGAAACGAAACGTCCAGTGATACTGCCAGGCCAGCATGGTATCACGCTGCTGCTCGTGGACTTTTATCATCGCAAGTTTCATCATCACATGAGCGAGGTCGCAATTAACGAGATGAGACAGCAGTACTGTATACGGGGTCTGAGAGCCAGAATGCGCGCAGTGATTAAATCGTGCCAAAGATGTTCCAACAAGAGAGCCACGCCTTCAGCCCCAGAGATGGGTGATCTGCCACCAGAAAGACTAGCCGTGAGCATGCCTCCGTTTTCATGCACTGGAGTCGATTACTTTGGACCAATGGAAGTCACAGTAGGCAGAAGACGAGAGAAACGATGGGGCGTGCTATTTACGTGCTTGACAGTGCGTGCAGTGCACATTGAGCTGGCAAACTCGCTATCAACGGATGCCTTTCTCTTAGTGTTCGAAACATTTGTAGCGAGACGAGGTGTACCCAGGAAGATCGTGTCGGACAACGGCACGAACTTCAGAGGCGCTAGCAAGGTGCTAGCACAAGAGATTGAACGAATCTCGACAGACGAGCTAGAGCAAAAATATCCCGATATTAATTGGTCATTTATCCCGCCTGGAGCGCCACACATGGGCGGTGCGTGGGAGCGGATGATCCGCTCAGTGAAGTCTGTGCTATCGGATATACTAGAGGAGACGTATGTGGCAGACCCTGTACTGCGAGCCGCGCTCGCTAGAATCGAGAGTACACTGAACGCCAGGCCACTAACTTACATCCCCATAGAGTCTGTAAATGCTGACGTGCTGACACCGAATCACTTTCTGAGAGGCAAGACGTGTGCTATAGCGCCGAAGGATAACCAGGGCGAGCTGGGAGTACTGTTGTCGAAGTCCTACAGAGTCGCAAGCGCTATTGCAGAGAGGTTTCGCAAACGCTGGATAAAAGAATTCCTTCCACATCTCACACTGAGAGCCAAATGGTGCGGCCAACCAAATGATCCCATTGAATGCGGCGACGTAGTGATCATCGTGGACGAGACGAATCCGAAGATGCACTGGAGAAAAGGCGTAGTATTAGAGCTACACACTGCAAAGGATGGCCAAGCACGCAGCGCTGTGGTGCGCACCGCTGCTGGACTGCTTACCCGACCGGTCGTCAAGCTGGCAAAACTCAGAGTCCGAACGCAAGCACAAGAGGTGCAAACTCACGGTCGAGCGTAAGAGTTTGCAAGGGGGGGAATGTTACCGTGCAAAACTGCAACGTAGCCCTGCATGGTAAAATGCTCGCGTTATGCTAATTATCGTCATCGATAGATAGCTGGATACTTGTGACGTCACAACGTCACACCGTAGAATAGGAAATTGAGAGAAAAATAACTGTAAATTGTAAAGAAATGAACAAAGGCTGATGAAAATGAAACATGCAAATCAGTCGCGAAATGAATCGATCGCGGTAAGTTATACAGTACAGGCAGACACTAGTTTTTTCGCTATAAGAACACGAGACGCTATAAGTCAATGTCGAGTAATTATTAATAAGACCGAAAGAACATTAAATAACTAAAACTACATCTACGCGTTTAGTGGTCTATTGCGTATCAAACGGTTTGCCGACCCTAGAGTTTGGCCATAGCTGATTTGTCGCGTTCGCGCGATATCAACATGTGTGAAGGGTATAATCAGATCAAGCATTTTATTAAGAGAATTTGGGATAGCATTAATTTGACTCAATGGCATCCCAAGTAAGTCGATTAAAAATTCAATCGGGGCCGTGGGAGTCAGGGCACCAGAGTCAGGACAAGAAATCCAAGTAGCTTCAGCAATGTTGAAATCACTAAGAACTACAAGAAAATCGCGATCAGAAAGCAAGGCAGAGACAGAATGAATAGCAGATAGATGTGTCTCATAGATAGAGAGATCAGCAGATGGAGGTAAGTATATACGAACAAGTGATAAAAATGTTAATACCGTAAATATTTACCTTTACAGCAATAAACTATATCAATAGAACTATCTAATACAACTGTTTCAGAAGGAAAGTCTACATTCATTCTTGATTAGCATCAACAGCCGAGACGATATAGCCATGTCCATCTGTCCGTCTGTATGAACGTGTGGATCTCAGAGACTACAAAAGCTAGAGACTTCTGATTTTGGATATATGTTATCCTATATCATAAGCAGAACAAGTTTGTTTCAAATTATCGATAACTAATCTGGTTTCCGATATACACATGGAATCGATTAAAAAAAAATATCGCATTTGGAAAATGTAAAAATGGGGGTTGAAATAATGGGTAACGATAGAACTTTTCTCAAAATTTCGTCCAAATCGGTTAAGAAACACCGGAGATATCGAATTTAATCGATTGAAGTTAAGTCAGTATACTAAAGTCTTATATAAATCTAATATATTTATTGCAACTGGGTTCAAGGTATCTTCTAGTCGGGCTCTCCCGACAAGAGCCTTCTTACATGTTTTTATAATAAAAATTTATAAATAAAAATTGTTTATTTATTTTATTAAAAATTGTTAAATTCAATTTTTATAATAAACTTACAAAATAATTATTATATTTTGATTTTTATACTCGTTACCAAAGATAAAGAGTACATTGGTTTTGTGCAATGTCTGTCATGGTGTCTGTCCGTCCGTATGGTTGCAAGTTTTTTCCACACCCTTCAAGCTAGAGACTTGAAACTTTCCAATTCTCTTTTATCTTTGAATCAAGATTGGGGTTCTACGATAACTGGGGAGCTGACAAATCAATAAACTCGATAGCTCAAAACCGATAAGTCCACATATATCGCACATCCTTACAGCTAGAACTACCAAATGTGGTAAGAAGATAGCTACTAGCAACCCCCAAAAAAATGCCTCAAAAATTTTGGAGCCCTCCTTCCCCGCTTTTGCAATTTTTGAGCTAGAGTCACCAAGTTTGGTATGAAGATAGCAATTGATATTCCACAAAGATCTGCATCAAAAATTTGGATGCCTTTTACACACCTTTTACAAACTTTGAGCTAGAGTCACCCAATTTGGAAGGAAGACAGCTGTTGGCATCCCCATCTGCATCGGAGAATCTTTAAGGCAGCGTACACCCCTGCCGCAACCGTACCCCTTTGCAATCAGGCCTCTTTTAACCGGTTTTAATACTGGTAACTAGTATACCGCAGTCGGTTGCGTCCGACTTCAACGTTTCCACTTGTTATATTTAAATTAAACCATAACTTTTATTTAAAATTTTTATTCTTGTTACCGAAGGTAAAGAGTATATTGGGTTTGTGCTATGTCCGTCATAGTGTCCGTCTGTATGTTCGCAAATTTTTTCCACACCCTTCAAGCTAGAGACTTGAAACTTTCCAATTCTCTTTATCTATGGGATAGTAAATTGTCAACTCTCGGGTAAACCACACAGGTTTGTTAGACCTGTTTAGCTTACCAACCGGGACACATAAAGCAAATAAAGAATATAAGGTATTATAAAAAATACTGATTGCCACGTCCAAGTCGTCAGACTCGTAGAGGGGAGACCAGTCAGTTTGGGATAAAAGCAGGGCGAGTCCCTCAAAATCAGTTTTCGGAAATTGACGAACTCGACTCAAAGGTATTTTAGTATTGCAACGCGTCCGGGACGGTTAATTAATCAACAGCTCCAACGTAGGATGGTATAAGTCTTCGGGATAAAATATAGGCTGGGAAC
This sequence comes from Scaptomyza montana, assembly GCA_018904305.1. NCBI lineage: Eukaryota > Metazoa > Arthropoda > Insecta > Diptera > Drosophilidae > Scaptomyza > Scaptomyza montana. Next base: position 1,847,757 of record JAEIGR010000021.1, read on the forward strand.
GGGAAGCGGATGAAGATGATGAATCAAAAAAAAAACAAGTGCCGCTTTGTTAATTTTGGATATGCCAAGACTATGATACCCTTTCGACAGTAAATTAAACTTTGGCACCCATGTTCAGAATACGATCGCAAAGTGCTGCAGAGCGCTGTATACGTGTCGTAGCATAGCCGGGAAGTCATGGGGAACATCACCAAAGATAATAAGATGGCTATACCTTATGGTAGTAAGGCCCATGCTCACGTATGGAGTGATTGCATGGGGGGATAAGGCACAGCAAATCACTGTGCAGAAGCAGCTTCAAAAGCTACACAGAACGGCATGTGTAGGAATCACGGGAGCGATGAGGACCTGTCCCACATCAGCGCTTGAGGTTCTATTGGAGATAAAGCCACTCCATCACACAATTAGGCTGCAACAAAAGGCAACCCTCTTCAGAATGTCCGTTGAAAGAGTTGGGAGAGGACACATTCTTAGTCGAGTAGAGGCAGATATGCTATCGGGTGAACTTCCCCTACTGGCACAGCCAAGGGACGAAATGGCTCTGTAATAAAAAGGAGTGAACATCTCTGAAAGAGGTCCACAACATGAAGCCACACACCATAAAATGGTACACCGATGGATCCCTAACGCAACAAGGCTCCGGTCTTGGTGTGGTAGGCCCTCGGCTAATGTACCACGAGCCCCTAGGTATGCACACCAGCATATTCCAAGCTGAGGTATGTGCAATCGGGAGGTGTGTGGACTTTAATCTAAAGCGTAACTATCGGAATAGAGATATAGCCATCCTATCCGATAGTCAAGCAGCAATAATGGCACTTAGTAAGACCAAAATCAGGTCAAAGGTAGTTCGTTAGGTACGAACCAAGCTAAACACTCTGGGATCACAAAATAGGCTTGCCCTAAGATGGGTCCCTGGACATGTCGAAATAGCGGGGAACGAAGAGGCAGACAAGCAAGCAAGACTGGGGGCAGCGACACCCCTAACCCGAGCCGTACTGTGGTATAGGAAGAAGCACAATACGGCAAGAGCTTAGGAATGAAGAGAGACTTCTGCGAAGAACGAGCTGGGCAAGGACACCAGGACTCAGACAAGCAAAGATTCTCTTGGGTAGCTATAACCTTAAACGGTTTAAGCAAGTAATATCAATGGGTAAAAATAGACTCAGGATACTCACCGGTCTCTTGACAGGACATTGTAGACTACGAGGTCACCTGGCAAAGCTTGGTATAGTCAGCAGCGAGATTTGCAGATTCTGCGAAATGGAAGGAGAATCCTCCTTGCACATTATAGCAGAATGCGTAGCCTTAGTAAGGAAAAGAAGTAGTTTTCTAGGAAAACATATTGTGCAACTTAGCGATTAAGAAACCATCGACCCAACAAAGGTACTTGCTTTTATGCAACACCTGGGCCTGATGGAAGAGCTATAGGCCAAGAAGGGGGCACAATAGATCTATTTGGTCGCAGTGTATTTACCCCCAAAATAATAATAATAATAATAATAATGATACCCTTCACACATGGATTAATTTTTTTTTTAAGTACGCGTTACCGAAGGTAAAGAGTATATTGGTTTTGTGCAATGTCCGTCATGGTGTCTGTCCGTCTGACCGTCTGTCCGTCCGTATGTGTGCAAGTTTTTTCCACACCCTTCAAGCTAGAGACTTGAAACTTTCCAATTCTCTTTATCTATGGGATAGTAAATTAAAGTGTCAAGATTGCGGTTCTACGATAACAGGGGGGCTGGCAAATCGATAAATTCAATAACTCAAAGCCGATTAATCCACATATTTCACACATCCTTACAGCTAGAACTACCAAATTTGGTAAGAAGATAGCTACTAGCAACCCCCAAAAAACTGCATCAATTTTGGAGCCACGCCCACCCATTCCGCCCCCAGTTTCCCCGTATTTTAAAGTCAAACAAGTGGAAACGTTGCAGTCGGACGCATCCGACTGCGGCATACTCGATACCAGTATTAAAACCGGTAAAAAGAGGCCTGATTGCAAAGGGGTACGGATGCTGCAGTGGTTTACGCTGTCTTAAAGATTCTCCGCTGCAGATGGGGATGCCACCAGCTATATTCCTCCCAAATTTGGTGACAAGCTCAAAGTTTGTAAAAGCTAGGGAAAGGGTGGAGGGGACTGGGGCGGTATGGGTAAATGTGGCATCAAAATTTTTGATGCAGATCTTTGTGAAATGTCAATTGCTATCTTCATACCAAATTTGGTGACTCTAGCTCGAAGTTTGTAAAATGTGGGGAAAGGGGGGGCTGGGGGCGGTATGGGTGGGCGTGGCATCCAAATGTGTTTTGCAGATCTTTGTGGAATGTCAATTGCTATCTTCATACCAAATTTGGTGACTCTAGCTCGAAATTTGTAATAAGTGGGGAAAGGGGGGGCTGGGGGTGGTATGGGTGGGCGTGGCATCCAAATTTTTTCTGCAGATCTTTGTGGAATGCCAATCGCTATCTTCATACCAAATTTGGTGACTCTAGCTCGAAATTTGTAATAAGTGGGGAAGGGGGGCTGGGGGCGGTATGGGTGGGCGTGGCATCCAAATTTTTTCTGTAGATCTTTGTGTAATGTCAATTGCTATCTTCATACCAAATTTGGTGACTCTAGCTCGAAAATTGTAAAAAGTGGGGAAAGGGGGGCGTAATGGAGGGCGTGGCTCCAAAACTTTGATGCAGATTTTTGGGGGTCGTTACCAGCTATCTTCCCACCAAAATTTGGAGGCTCTAGCTCCACAAATCTGGAAGATACACGCATTCCCGTTTTTGACGAAGTGTTGGGGTGGATGGGGGCGGCTAGGGCAGTATTGGTGGGCGTGGCATCCAAACTTTTGATGCAGTTTTTAGGTGGTCATCGTCACTTATCGTGGCACCAAATTTGGTGGCTCTAGCTCAAAAACTGTGGGAGATATAGCCATTTCTAATTTCAAAATGCGGGGGGGCTGGGGGCGTAATGGGTGGGCGTGGATCCAAAATTTTGATGCAGATTTTTGGGGGTCGTTACCAGCTATCTTCCCACCAAATTTGGAGGCTCTAGCTCCACAAGTCTGGAAGATACAGGCATTCCCGTTTTTGACGAAGCGTTGGGGTGGATGGGGGTGGCTCGGGCAGTATCGGTAGGCGTGGCATCCAAACTTTTGAGGCAGTTTTTAGGGGGTCATCATCACCTATCTTGGCACCAAATTTGGTGGCTATAGCTCCAAAATGTGGGAGATATAGGCGTTTTTGACTTTAAAATGCGGGGGGCTGGGGGCGGAATGGGGGGCGTGGCTCCAAAATTTTTGATGCAGTTTTTTGGGGGTTGCTAGTAGCTATCTTCTTACCAAATTTGGTAGTTATAGCTGTAAGGATGTGCGAAATATGAGGATTTATCGGTTTTGAGTTATCGAATTTATCGATTTGCCAGCCCCCCAGTTATCGTAGAACACCCATCTTGACACTTTAATTTACTATCCCATAGATAAAGAGAATTGGAAAGTTTCAAGTCTCTAGCTTGAAGGGTGTGGAAAAAACTTGCACACATACGGACGGACAGACGGACAGACGGACAGACACCCTGACGGACATTGCACAAAACCAATATACTCTTTACCTTCGGTATCGAGTATAAAAAGCCTATATCTCCCACAGTTTTTGAGCTTCAAACCCCAAATTTGGTGCCAAGATAGGTGATGATGACCCCCAAAAAACTGTGTCAAAAGTTTGGATGCCACGCCCATCAATAATGCCCTAGCCTCCCCATCCGCCCCAACACTTCGTCAAAAACAGGAATGCGTGTATCTTTCAGAGTTGTGGAGCTAGAGCCACCCAATTTGGTACAAAGATAGCTGGCAACGACACCCAAAGAACTGCATCAAAGTTTTGGAGCCACGCCCACCCATTCCGCCCCCAGCCTAACCGTATTTTAAAGTCAAAAAAGCCTATATCTCCCACATTTTTTGAGCTATAGCCACCAAATTTGGTGCTAAGATAGGTGATGATGACCCCCCAAAACTGCGTCAAAAGTTTGGATGCCACGCCCAACAATAATGCCATAGCCGCCCCCATCCGCCCCAACGCTTCGTCAAAAACGAGAATGCGTGTATCTTCCAGAGTTGTGGAGCTAGAGCCACCAAATTTTGTAGGAAGATAGCTGGCACCGATAACCAAAGAACTGCATCAAAGTTTTTGAGCCACGCCCACCCATTCCACCCCCAGCCACCCTTTCCCTACTTTCAACAATTTTCGAGCTAGAGTCACCAAATTTGGTTTGAAGCAATTGACATTCCACAAAGATCTGCATCAAAAATTTGGATGCCACACCCACCCAATCCGCCCCAGCCCCCTTTTCCACAGCTTTTACAAACTTTGAGCTAGACTCACCAAATTTGGAAGGAAGACAGCTGGTTGCATCCCCATCTGCATCGGAGAATCTTTAAGGCAGCGAACACACCTGCCGCATTTGTACCCCTTTGCAATCAGGCCTGTTTTTACCGGTTTTAATACTGGTAACTAGTATACCACAGTCGGTTGCGTCCGACTGCAACGTTTCCACTTGTTTTTTATTGTTCGTGTGCGACAACAACTACAACAACAATTTGACAATTTTTTGCGTTATACCACTTTTAAAGCAAATGAGCTATATGTAGGTACTTGAAAGTGCACGCCAGCAACAACAATTGATAGTACGATATGATCAATTTGTATGGTGGCTATGTCGTAGAATGCTCTGAGCGGGATGAAATTTCATAGTGAACAAACCCGACATGATCTAAGCAATCTGTGTTTCATTAAGATCGGTTCAGCAGTTTGGCCGGAAATCGTGTTGAAACAGACAGACAGACAGACGGACGGACAAGCGAAAATCAATTCCTGAGCTCGTCCTGATCGTTTTGATAAATCGTTTATGGGGTCTCCCATCATTCCTTTAAGGCGTTACAGATTCATGACAAACTCAATATACCCTGTTTCACATGTGTGAAGGGTATAATCAGGTCAAGCATTTTATTAAGAGAATTTGGGATAGCATTAATTTGACTCAATGGCATCCCAAGTAAGTCGATTAAAAATTCAATCGGGGCCGTGGGAGTCAGGGCACCAGAGTCAGGACAAGAAATCCAAGTAGCTTCAGCAATGTTGAAATCACTAAGAACTACAAGAAAATCGCGATCAGAAAGCAAGGCAGAGACAGAATGAATAGCAGATAGATGTGTCTCATAGATAGAGAGATCAGCAGATGGAGGTATATACGAACAAGTGATAAAAATGTAAATACCGTAAATATTTACCTTTACAGCAATAAACTATATCAATAGAACTATCTAATACAACTGTTTCAGAAGGAAAGTCTACATTCATTCTTGATTAGCATCAACAGCCGAGACGATATAGCCATGTCCATCTGTCCGTCTGTATGAACGTGTGGATCTCAGAGACTACAAAAGCTAGAGACTTCTGATTTTGGATATATGTTATCCTATATCATAAGCAGAACAAGTTTGTTTCAAATTATCGATAACTAATCTGGTTTCCGATATACACATGGAATCGATTTAAAAAAAATATCGCATTTGGAAAATGTAAAAATGGGGGTTGAAATAATGGGTAACGATAGAACTTTTCTCAAAATTTCGTCCAAATCGGTTACGAAACACCGGAGATATCGAATTTAATCGATTGAAGTTAAGTCAGTATACTAAAGTCTTATATAAATTTAATATATTTATTGCAACTGGGTTCAAGGTATCTTCTAGTCGGGCTCTCCCGACTAGAGCCTTCTTACTTGTTTTTATAATAAAAATTTAAAAATAAAAATTGTTTATTTATTTTATTAAAAAAATTATTAAAAAGTGTAAAATTCAATTTTAATTATGAAAATACAAAATGATTATTATATTTTGGTTTTTATACTCGTTACCAAAGATAAAGAGTACATTGGTTTTGTGCAATGTCTGTCATGGTGTCTGTCCGTCCGTATGGTTGCAAGATTTTTCCACACCATTCAATTTAGAGACTTGAAACTTTCCAATTCTCTTTTATCTTTGAATCAAGATTGGGGTTCTACGATAACTGGGGAGCTGACAAATCGATAAATTCGATAGCTCAAATCCGATAAATCCACATATATCGCACATCCTTACAGCTAGAACTACCAAATGTGGTAAGAAGATAGCTACTAGCAACCCCCAAAAAACTGCCTCAAAAATTTTGGAGCCCTCCTTCCCCACTTTTGCAATTTTTGAGCTAGAGTCACCAAGTTTGGTATGAAGATAGCAATTGACATTCCACAAAGATCTGCATCAAAAATTTGGATGCCACACCCACCCATACCACCCCCAGCCCCACCTTTCCCCACCCATACAAATTTTGAGCTAGAGTCAACAAATTTGGTATGTAGATAGCAATTGAAATTCCACAAAGATCTGCAGCAAAAATTTGGATGCCACACCCACCCAATCGACCTCCAGCCCCTTTTCCCCACCTTTTACAAACTTTGAGCTAGAGTCACCAAATTTGGAAGGAAGACAGCTGGTGGCATCCCCATGTGCGTCCGAGAATCTTTAAGGCAGCGTACACCCCTGCCGCATCCGTACCCCTTTGCAATCAGGCCTCTCTTTACCAGTTTTAATACTTGTAACGAGTATACCGCAGTCGGTTGCGTACGACTGCAACGTTTCCACTTGTTCTGCTTAAAGTTTATTAAAAAATTTTGTTCACTTTTTCGAGTTTTTCGTTTGTTCACTATTAAGAGTACTCCATGTAAATATTTGGGTGTTCACTATTTCGAGGTGTTCACTATTTAGGGTGTTCACTATATCTAGACACGACTGTATCACGAAATTATTTTTCAATAGAAAACCATGTAAAATGTGTGAAAGTAAAGTTAAATTAGAATAAGAATTTTTTTTAAATCAATGGATTTTACAGCCAAAAACACATTTTAAAAAATCTCACGTGAGATTGGTAGAGAGGGGAGGGAGTAAAGGAAAATCTTTCGAAATCTCATCAGAGGGGGTAGGTGAGTCGAAAAATCCTAAAAATCCTTATTTATGGACGCCCCCTTACCAGTATTAAAACCGGTAAAAGAGGCCTGATTGCAAAAAGGTTCGGATGTGGCAAAGGTGTACGCTGCCTTAAAGATTATCCGATGCAGAAGGGGATGTCACCAGCTGTCTTCCTTCCAAATTTCATGACTCTAGCTCAAAGTTTGTAAAAGGTGGGGAGAGGGGGGCTGGGGGCGGTATGGGTGGGCGTGGCTCCAAAACTTTGATGCAGTTTTTTGGGGCTCGTAACCAGCTCTCTTCCTACCAAATTTGGTGGCTCTAGCTCTACAACTCTGAAAGATATACGCATTCCCGTTTTTGTCGAAGCGTTGGGGCGGATGGGGGCGGCTAGGGCAGTATTGGTGGGCGTGACATCCAATGCTTTTTTGCAGTTTTTGGGGGGTCATCATCACCTATCTTGGCACCATATTTGGTGGCTTTAGTTCAAAAACTGTGGGAGATATAGGCTTTTTGGACTTAAAAATGCGGTGAGCCTGGGGGCGAACGGTGGGCGTGGCTCCAAAATTTTTGATGCAGTTTTTTTTGTGTTGCTAATAGCTATCTTTTTACCAAATTGGGTAATTCTAGCTGTAAGGATGTGCGAAATATGTGGATTTATCGGTGTTGAGTTATCGAATTTGTCGATTTTCCAGCCCTCCAGTTATCGTAGAGACCCATCTTGACACTTTAATTTACTATGCCATAGATAAAGATAATTGGAAAGTTTCAAGTCTCATGGAAAAAATTTGCGAACATACAGAAGGACGGACGGACACCATGACGGACATTGCACAAACCCAATATACTCTTTACCTTCGGTAACGAGTATAAAAATAATAGCCAAACGACTATGGTGGTTTGTAGCCCAAAATAAATTCATCCATCCCTACCAACCCGGTTTTAAGCACGGCAAATCGGTTTTAGACAGTCTACTCCTTGCAGACCACCTGATAAGCAGGTCGTTGAAAACCAAAAAACATACTTCTGGCATTGCCCTTGACTTTTCAAAGGCCTTCAACAGAGTCGGAGTGCACACCATAATCGACCAGCTAATCAGAAAGTTGTTAGAAAAATCAAAAATCTCGTCAAAAAGTTTATGTCCAAAAGGAATATAACATCGAAAGTAAAAAATATAATAAGCTGCCCATATCCTATCTACAACGGCATCCCACAAGGATCGCCAATATCGATCGTTCTTTTTTAAATTGCCTACAACAGACTCTCAAACATCATCAGCCTACAAAAAGAAATACAAGAAAAGGTTGTCTAGGTTGTATGTATGGTTTTTTTGTCTATTGAGGGGAATAATAATGAAAAAATCGTCGGCGTAGGCGATAAAAAAACAAACTAATTCAAAAAAGTACAGGGAACTACATCATTTGCTCCGACTCCCTCGCATCGGTAAAGTCCACCCGCAACATCAACAAAAATTACTTATATTCCATAACCATTAGAACCCTTATTACCAAAACTGCCCCTAAAATAAAACGCCTTTGGATACCTGGCCACTACGACATTGAACGAAACGAGCTAGCTGACACTACAGCCAAATTCACATTCAATATGCCCCTACATTACACTCCTAACTTTTACACTACAAACATAAACAATTTTCTTGCGAAGGAACAATCTCAATAGATGGTACAAACAATTAAACACAAGCCTAACAAACACAACCCTTTACCTAAAAAACATAAATCAAAAAAAGTATTACACGCAGTGACCAAATTTAAATAGTTAGACCCCTTTTACACGATGATGTTTTTGCGTCTGAAGCATTCGTTTGTTGGCAAAGGGAGTAGAGGGGTTACAGCTGCAAGCAATGCTTCATGACTTTTGAAACAATGATTTATTTTTCTCATTTTGCTTTGCCTTATTCCGATTGCATGTTAACACAGAGTTGCACAGTGTTTGATGTGAAAAATAAAGCTATCGATACGAAATATCGCACAAGCAAATATTAGCACAAATAGTAAATACATTGTTTTTTTAAAGAAATTATTAATAGAAATGTTCACTGAATCCATTTTATTTACTTGTTACTTCTTAAATCAATTATATGTTAACAAATAATACAATCGATGGCAAAGATGTATGTTTATCGACCATAAATTTAAATCAGAGTTGCATTTACAAAGAAAATGTTGCATGAAAAAACTTCATCGTGTAAATGCGACCAGATTTGCGAAGATGTTTTAAAACAGAATGAAAAAAAACTTCATGAAAAATCTTCATCGTTTAAAAGGGGTCTTAGACTCAGACTAGGACACACAATGTTCACACATCAGCACTACAACACTACCTTGCCCAAACTGTTACTCACAAACTGCACTGCAACTTCATACCTCAAAAACCAAATCTTCCAATACAGGTGCCCCATCATTGGATCATTGAAAACCCAACCACAGAAAACATCTCCAAAACAATCGAGTTCCTTTAAATAAAAACAAGTCAGAAGGCTCTAGTCGGGAGAGCCCGACTAGAAGATACCCTGAACCCAGTTGCAATAAATAAATTAAATTTATGTAAGACTTTGGTATACTGACTTAACTTCAATCGATTAAATTCGATATCTCCAGTGTTTCTTAACCGATTTGGACGAAACTTTGAGAAAAGTTCTATCGTTACCCATTATTTCAACCCTCATTTTTACATTTTCCAAATTCGATATTTTTTGTTATCGATTGCATGTGTATATCGGAAACCAGAATAGTTATCGATGATTTGAAGTGATGACAAGTGCCGCATAGTTAATTTTGGCTATGCCAAGACTATGATATTCTTCACACATGGATTAATTTATTTTTTTATTGTTCGTGTGCGACAACAACAACAACAATTTGACAATTTTTTGCGTTATACCACTTTTGAAGCAAATGAGCTATACTACCCAGACCACTATTAATTCGTACGAAATTACTAAAAATAATGACTACTTTGTATGAAAAGTGGGCAAAATTGCCATCTTTAGCAATTTTTTCAAAAAATCATATAAAATACATGGGAAGGGATTTTTGAAAATTTTCTTTTTCAGACACTATTAGAATTGTTTGAAGTAACTTTTTGCATCAAAACATTTTTTGTTTAAGCCAGGGGAAAAAAGATCAAAAAGTTGGCTTTTACAAGAATTGAAAATTTTCAATGGGTACTTAATGGGTTGAGAACAGTACGGTATCATTCAAACGGAAATTTAATGACCTTGCCATTGATTCCATACTTTGACTATACAGTCCATAAAACATTGCGCATACCTTAAAAAACATGTCGTACGAATTAATAGTGGTCTGGGCTAGTATGTAGGTACTTAAAAGTGCACGACAGACACAACAACAGAAAGTACGATATGGTTAATGGTGAACAAACCCGACATGATCTAAGCAATCTGTGAAAGTTTCATCAAGATCGGTTCAGCAGTTTGGCCGGAAATCGTGTTGAAACAGACAGACGGACGGACGGACGGACACGTGAAAATCAATTCCTGAGCTCGTCCTGATCATTTTGATATATCGTTTATGGGGTAAATATGTAAATATATAAAAATGTAAATATGTAAACTTAAGTATATATTACAAAGCCAACGGCCTTAGAAGCCAGCGCTTTAGAAATAAGTTCATAAGGCCGGCCGCACACCGGAGCCATGATGAAATAAGTATAAGGTGGTCTCGTCGGCAAAAGCTGTCCCTTAGCGTATGCTAGCAATAAGTGCGAGGGAAACCCAGACTTTACAGTGAGTGTGAATGAAACGGTAGCATATAGTGTTGATTAACCCTTAGCTGGTTCCTGGGGTTTAAAATAGCCCAATATAAAACAAAGCGGTGAAGTTAGTTTTTATAGTTTTATTTTTAATAATTTTGAATTAGCAATAAGCCGTTGTTGTTTCGCTTCACAAGACATTTCGGTGCATTAATAAACTTCACACCCAGTACATGCTTGCGGCAAAAATTACAGTAACTCATTTTTTGTTTCTGCTTAAGGGTTAAGTGTTGAGAAAAAATTCGTCCGCACACAACCTTTAGCGTCAAAAAGCAAACATGCACTGAAGCTAAGGGACAAAAACAAGCTTGCTCCGGCTGCCGACGAGACCACCTTAGACTGCGTACACACGGTGCTTTTTTAACGCATGCATTCTTGTCGATTTTCTTTTGAAAGTTGCTTCGAGTTGCAACTCACACACACACGATGCTTTTTAGTTGCTGCTTCTTTTCGATAAAATTTTCGATTGTGCCGCACTGATATATTTTGATTATCGGTTTATAGCTCAAATAATTTGACAGCAACAATTCCGTGTTCGCTTGAGTCCACATACTTTCTTTTATGCTTTGTAACTTTGAACAAAAACAACATATAACCGTAATTGTAAATAATTATCGAAATAAACAACCCTGAAGCAAAGTGATTATTGAGAATTACAACCCTGCAGGCAACAAATCGGAATAAGCACAAAAGGGAACGCACGTTAAGAGTTGCACGTCTTCGTCATAGTGCAACTTTTTACCAACACTGCTTTCCTCACCTCCCTTGCCAACAAGCCCAAAGTTGCAGCGTTTAAAAGGCACCGTGTGTACGCAGTCTTATACTTATTTCATCATGACCGGAGCAAACAAAACGTCTTTAGACATTTTTTTATGTCGAACCGAACATGAATTAAAGTGCATTTACACTGGCGCCGTAAGCAACGCCTTTAGCATTTCGCCTTAAGGCCTTCGATATTTTTAGCCTTTACCATACAAAATGTGTTCGTTAAATTTGAATTTAGCGACTTTTTCTCGCGCCGCTAGAGCGCCGCTATTCTACCGGCTTAAATAAAGACCTTTTTTTTACCGATGAATCGATATTTTTGGTCAAATTAGTGTTGGCGGCAACAGGAATCAGCTGATTAAAAATCAAAACAAATGTGCAAGTAAGTACAAAATGATTTAAAATACTAAATATTATTATTATTATTGCAATTAAACAATTTAATTTCAAGTCGATGTCGGAAAAAAAAGAAAGCGATGGTCGGAGAACTTGGAGAGCATTTTTATTGAAGTATGGAGCGATAGAGACGATGACCTGCGTGGTGCGCGAAAAAATTTTCATGTCTATGCCGAGATGGCGGAGACATTTAAAGAATATTTCATGGACATGACTCCACTAGATGTCAAGAAGAAGTTGGAGTCGCTAAAAAAGAGATACAGGTTTGTTTCAGGCATTCAAAATGTATATTGCAGGCATGAGAAAACTGTTGTGGGTAGCTCAGACGGATCGACATTGGCGTGGCCACATTTTGAAACGATTGGGAAGATTCTCGCCTCTTCCAAATCTACAAACCCTGAGGCACTTGTGGAGGAAAGCTGTGGTAAGTGCAATGATTACAACAAATTAATTGATGTTCATTCATATAAATTGCTGTTTCAATAGGATTTCAAATAGAAAACGAAATGGAAGTGGAATGCGTGGGAGAATTTGAAGTGGAAGTCGTCGACGAGTCGTCACGTTCGACATGAGTGTCCCACGAGAATGGGCCTGCAACCTCGAAGAGGAGACGGTGCAATTCTGGAGGCGATAAAATGATCAAAATGGACAAAGCGGTTAATGCAATATGCGAAATGGCAGAGGAGTCCAAAAAAAAAACTGCAATCCTCAAGGAATTTACGGATCGTGCCGCCTTGACATACGAGCGTGCCGTTGAAAACCAGAGAGAATTAATAGAATTAATTAATTATAAAGCAAAAATTTAGTGCAAATAATGAAAAATAATAGCTAATAAATTTTATTGTGATATAAAATCTTGTTTTATTCAACTATTTCAGCAAGTGATTCAGCTATTGCTTTTCTTATTTCCTCTGCAGAGCTGTTTGGACCGCAGCCCGTTTGTCTGTGGGGTTCTGGCTGTTCACGCTCATTCAAGGGCAAGCCTAAAACTTTGTCGTACTTGCTGTTGTTCGTATTTCAAAAGTTGTGCAAAACACAACAGCACTTAATGAGTGCATTTGCATTTTCAATATTATTGTCAATGCCTTTGCCAAGGCGACGAAACCTTCCCTTCAGTTGTCCAAACGCATTCTCCACGACGCGTCTAGCCTTAGATAGGTGGTAATTGAAGCGCTTCTTATCGTCAGAGGCTTCAATCGAGAACGGGTATGGCATCATCATACTTGGGCAGAATCGGAAGGCGGAGTCCCCAATCAATAACACCGGCACGTCAACACCTCCTATTCTCTTACCGTTATTTTGAAATAAACCACTTGTGGATATCATCTGCTTCAGGGCTGACCGTTCATATATCTGGGAGTCGTTACATCTGCCAGGAGACCCCACACTTATATACATGAATCTCTATCTGTAGTCCACAAGAGCCAGAAGAACAACAGAGTACCATCCTTTGTAATTATAATAATCTGTTGCATCCGTCTGTTTAGGTTTAATTTCAATGTGGCATCCATCAATTGCTCCAAAGCACTGCGGAAACCTAAGTTTTTCAAAGCCTTGCACCGAATCCTCAATTTTTGATTGGGTCAACAAATTTGGCCCCAGATACTCAAGGGCCATGTTTTGCCAAACAAGTTTGCAGAACTCCTTTTGAATGTTGCACAGGCTAGCAGTCGATATGCCAAACAACCTGGCAACGGTTCTGTACTCGGCGGATGATCCCAGGCTGTACAAAGCTACGGCAACCCGCTTGTCCAGTGTGATGCACGCTCTTAAATTGGTTTCCTTCCGTTCCATTTGAGACAAGGCATCAACTAATTTTAAAAAGAGACTTCTTTCCATCCTGAAGCTCTCCTTAAACAAATCCTCACTCAATTTTGGCATCCATCTCCCAATAACAACCATTGCGCTCGAGCATCCAGACACTTCGCGTGCTAATACAGTCGAACTGCGACAACATATTTAGCGCAGCCGTTGCTGCTGCCGCTTCTTCATTTTCGCAATCAACAAAATTGCTTAAATTCTAAACGAAATCATTTGCCGTATTAATAATGCTATCACCAATTTGCGTGGCCAGCATTAATAAATTTAAATTTTGCTCCATTTTTAAATTTTCTTCTTCTTTAGCAATCACAACCAAAAGTAAACAAAAAACAGCTGATAATAAAGACTTTTGCCAGTGTAAATGACTTTCGCCGCTAACCACTAAGGCTTTTTTAGCGGCGCCAGTGTAAATGCACTATTAGAGCTGCAAAAACATCGATGTCAACATCGATTATATCGATGTTTTCCAAGTTGTTCGATGCATCGATGCATTATTTTCAACATCGATGTTTCATTGTATAGTGCAGCTTCAGATTGCGAGTGCGTAATTTAAAATAAATAGTTTATTTTGTTATATAAATTCGTTGTTTTAATAGTTTCTTATAGCCATACGTTAATAAATAAATAGTGGCGGTTCCTCTTATTAAAATGGAAAAGTTTTTGTGCATACTTATGCGTTCCAGCTAGTGATGTAAAAAAACATCGATGCATCGAACATCGATGATTTTGGGGCGATGTTTTCCGATGTTTTCCGATGTTTTCATTGATATCGATGTAATACGATGCATCGATGCTTCTGCACAACATCGGCTGTTCAAATTTACAGTAATTTAAGCTATTTTCGCGGAAGTAAGTGCGTATATATATTTTATTTAATTCTGTGTTTGCAATGCCAAAGTTAGTATATTCATTAAAATTTGTCAAAGATTCTATAGCTACCAAAGGCGATTGCCTGATAAGTTTGCTTCAGAAAGCCTTCTTGAAGTTTATTTATTTTGTAACTTAATTTATTTCAGAATAACAACAAGGACGAGCTTTTGCTGGAAGCATTTCAGCAAAATAAATGCTAATACCGCAAAATGCAACATTTGTGGCAAAATTATCAAAACTGCTGGCAACACGACGAACATGCAGGACCACCTACGCAACGTCCATAAGCTAAATAAGGAAAATTCTGATTTGGTATCTGGTGAAATTCGTGAAGAGACACCATCGTGCAGCAGTGTCGCACCACGACAAACTTCCATTTTTGAAAGCTTTGAAAAATAACGGAATTCGCGACAGAAGGCCAAAAGCCCAAAAATCAACCAAGCTATTGTTTTTATGATAGCAAAGACGTGCAGCCTTTTTCAATCGTTGAAAATACTGGATTTGTCAATTTGATGAGCATAGTTGCACCGCGCTACAAAATGCCTTCAAGGTACTATGTAACGAAATGGGTTGATGAAAAATACACGGAGTTGAAAAATATATGGAAAACACGGCTGGATGGAATGAAATTAAGTTTGACAATGGATGTGTGGACCGACCAAATGTCAATGCGCAGCTTTTTGGGCATTACTGGTCATTTCCTGCTTGATCAGGAAATGGCTTCGTTGACAGTTGGAGCTTTGGAGCTGAGTGATCGACACACTGGAAACTATCTAAGCGATATGCTGGAGGGTTGTTGCTTAGATTGGCGCATTGAAAGCAGCAAGTAACAGCTATTGTCACAGACAATGGTGCAAATATTGTTAAAGCTGTTGACATTGCTTTCGGACGTAAAAGCACCTACCGTGTCTTGCGCATACTCTAAATCTTATTGCACGATCTGCCATCCAAAGGGACTCCGTACATGGATGCATCACAAAAATAAAAGCAATAATAACTTTCTTTAATAAGAGTTGCGTAGCCAGCGATCTGTTAAGAAAATTAACTGACAAAGCGTTGATTCAAGATGTTGCAACAAGATGGAACAGCACCTTTATATGATTGAGCGTTTTTCGGAAATTAAACAATACGTCAACGAAGTGCTGTTGAACACGCGCAGTGATCTCACTATGCTTAGTGGAACAGAGTTTGGTTGCTGAATAGCATAATAACAATGCTACGCCCCTCGAGGAAGCAACAAAATAATTAGCGGGGACAAATATTGCACAGCCAGTATGGTCATTCCCATCGCTAGAATTTTACACGAAAATTACAAAACCTCATGGAAAAACTACTGAGGCAAAGATTTTAAGGATTTCCTGCTTACCGAAATTCAAAGGCGTATGGGATCAATAGAGCAGGTATATTCAATTATAATTAATTTTTAATTATATATATTTAATAATAATAATAATAATATTAATAATTTTTAATTATTTATTTTGCAAATCATTGTTTTAGGTATCGATTCTGGCAATGGCCACAATACTTGATCCGAGGTTCAAAAATTGCATTTTAAAGAACCTCAAGCATGTGCTAATGCAATAATTAAAATTAAGTCATTGCTCAAGCCACATGAAAGCGAAATAGAAATGTTACCCACCACGTCGGCCACTCAATCGAATTCTTTTTGGGACCACCATTACCAGCTGGCGCAGTCCCATAACCCGAATGTGGATGTCGATGTAGAAATAAGCGCATATCTACGCATGCCATTGGCTGCGTTCGAAAGTAACCCGTTACAAATTTGGGAAGGTATGAAAAATACCTACCCAAATTTGTACAAGGTTGCTCTCCAATTTTTGCCGATTGTTGGATCATCTGTTGCCTCTGAACGGGTTTTTCAGCGGCTGCCAATATATTAAGTAAAAAAGAAATAGAATAGACCCAGATAGACTAAGTCGCATATTATTTTTGCAAAGCATTGAAAAAAATACTTTTAATTATTATTTTCCTTATAAAGCAGGCTTGCTAAGAAAGCATTCGCTCTGCTTTCGTATTAATTTTATGCAATACCCTACCGGTAAACGACTGCTGTGAAAGCGTAAAGTTTTTTTTTTATATGTTTTGTTATGTTTTTTTTACGTTAATAATTTTTAGGTATACAACTTTTGAAATTTTATAAGACAGCTATGAAAGCAATTCTTAAATATACAATAATAAATGAGTTGTTAAACAAAAAATATCGCTCTTTAAAAAAAATTTAGGATACAAAACATGTCACATAAAAAATAAATACATCGATGCATCGAAATTTTGAGCCGATGTATTTCCCACATCGATTTTCCATTTTGAAAACATCGATGAGCATCGACATCGGTATTTTGACTCAAATTTACATCACTAGTTCCAGCTGGCTTGACAGAGTCTGAGCGAACTTTCAGCAAGGCTGGAGAAATCATTTCCCAAAAACGTGCGGCAACAAAAGCGGTTACTATTTTTACAAAAAAAATCAATGGATCTTTCATAGATCTCGTATCTAGATCTAGAAAGATCTAGATGTTATTAGTTTTAAGTTTAAAACAGGAAAAAAGCTTTAAAAATTGTGAAGTTAAGAAAACTGAATGACTAATTTTTATTATTCTTGTTTTTATAATTTTCTTTATTAATACTAAATTTTTGTGTTAAATTAGTCGTGAGGAGAGAGGAGAGATTATTTCTGTTAGTTTAATTATAAGAAGAAAATAGTACATAAACTAACATAAAACAGTCGGTTTCAATTAAAAAATGATTTTTTTAATTATTTTAACAAAAACATCGAAAACATCGATTTTTCAAAATATCGGTGACGAAAACATCGATGTTCTGACCATCGATGTTTTTGCAGCGCTAACATGAATCCATTGCTTCTTATGGCCGGCCGCACACCAAGCCCGACAAACAAAAACACATAATACTATTAGTTTTTTTGTCGGACCAACAAAGACCAACAAAAAACGTGTTGTTGGCTCCGATTCGCGGCCGGCCAAAGTGTTAATTTTTAATTATATCTAACAATTATTAATAAATATAGTTTAAAAATACTAAAAAATACGCTTTTTAAAAACTTTGAACTAAAAATTAAAAAATAAGTTTTAAAATAAGCTTTGTTGAGCTATTGAGCTTTTTCAATAGCTATCGAATTTTCAAAAGCAAAATTTAATAAATATAAATGCACCGAAATTTTGCATAAATATAATTATAATTTATTTGCCTTCGTGGCCGAACTTATTTATACTGTTACAATTGTTCAATTTTTAATGCAAACTCCAAATTGAGCTATGCAATAATTATATACCAAAATAATTTGGCAGGCGTCGAATGCCTTGCCGCGACTTGAATTCTTGCGCGATTGAAAAGAACTAACTAGCTGCCAACTTGCAGCAGCAGCTTGAACTCAGCTGAAGGCCAAGGGCAAGCAATAGAAAACATGCAAGATAAAACGAACGATGATAGAATATGCAAACAAGAATTATGAGAGTTACGTTAATTTGCTCTTATGCTGCGCAGAGCATAATTGATTAAAGAGAACTAGTTTAAAATGAAACTGCGTGTGTTGTTGTTTGGCGCAGATAGAAGCGTAACCAAACATTCTCCCCCCGTTGGAAGACACGGGCTTTCAGCAACATCCTCTTTCGGAAGCGCACATAATTTGCGCACAGCTCTCTTGATGATTCCTGTTGACGTCTTAAGAACAGCTACTCGAGAAACGCCGTCAGCGCCAGCAACAAGCTCAACCACACGAGCTAGTGGCCATTTAAGAGGTGGCAAGTTTTCATTCTTTACAAGGACGACATCATTAATGAGAACGCCCGGCTGGGACGTTCTCCATTTGGATCGCTGCTGAAGAAGCGTTAAATACTCCTCACGCCAACGTCTCCAGAAAATTTGCTGATAATATGTTATACGCTGCCAGCGATCTAGGCGGCTAACGTTCAGAGCGGTGACGTCAGGCTCAGGATATAAAGCGAGTGGTGCAGTGCCAAGGAAGTGCGCAGGAGTTAGCACATCCAGATCTGCAGGGTGCTCTGAAAGTGGAAAAAGAGGTCGAGAATTTATTATTGCGCCAATGTGGCAGACGAGTGTACGCAGATCATCCAGGGGCAACAGAGAGGGCCCGACCGATCGATAAAAATGGTATTTGGCTGTCTTAACCGCGGCCTCCCAAAGTCCACCGAAGTGTGGGGATCGAGGTGGAATGGAATTCCCATTCGATGTCATCAGCGACACAAAACTCTCGGACAGAGTCTATGTGCTTCTCGCTGAGGAAGAGTCGCTTGAGCTCAGCTAAGTCGTTTTTGGCTCCCACGAAATTAGTGGCGTTGTCCGACCATATGCGAGCAGGTTTGCATCTGGCGAGCATGAACCGCTTAAGCGCATTGAGAAAGGCTGCTGTCGACAAGTCAGGAACCAGTTCGAGATGCACTGCCTTCGTTGCGAAGCAAATGAAGACTGAGATGTAGCATTTTACTGGTCCCTTGTTCCGAATCTCGCTCTTGTAGTAAAATGGTCCACAATAGTCCACTCCAGTCACAGCGAAAGGATGCGAGCCACTTACACGATCCCGGGGAAGATCCGCCATGATTGTCTCAGCCAGGACGGGTTTAGCTCGAAAGCACATGACGCATTTGCTTGTTACGCTGGAGACAGCCTTACGGCCACCAATAGGCCAATAGCGGAGCCGTATGTGAGCGAGCAGTGAACGAGGTCCAGCATGCAGCTGACGCCTATGAAAATGCATAATGATAGCGCGGGTGACAGGATGACGACTCGGAAGAATAATGGGATGCTGAGCATCGAAATCCAGACTCGAATGCTTTAGACGGCCACCAACCCGAAGGAGTCCAAACTCATCGAGGAATGGGTTAAGCGAGGCAATAGAGCTGGATGATTTGATCGCCCGTCCGCCTTGAAGAGCTCTATAATCATCACTCAGATCCGCCATCTGGATGCTCCGCAATAGTAAGTGGGTGCCTTTATGTATCCACTCTACTGTGAGGCTGGGATGTCTGATGCGATTTCGAAATTTGTAAATATATCCGAAAACACGACGCAGGCTTTGAAACGAATTTAAAAACTTGCATCCTATGCTGACATCAGAGCATCTAGAGACGCCAACTAGCGCCTTTTGTCGCAGCTCAGGAAGCGTCTGGGTGGGTAGACATGTTGTAGGCCATTCGCAATCTCCTTTGGTTAAAAAATCGGGACCATTCGACCATAACGATGACCTTATAAGTTCGCTTGGAAGTGCCCCTCTAAAAAGAATGTCTGCTTGATTGCATGCCGTCGGTACGTAGCGCCATTCCATTCCTGCTGTTAGCTCTTGGATTAACGATATTCTATTAGCCGTAAACGTTTGGAATCGAGAAGGCTCATCCCGTATCCAGGATAAGACAACTGCCGAATCTGACCAACAATAATATCTGCAATTAAACAAGTTCATGTGAGATATTTCCAGAATAAGCTGAGAGAGGAGTGCAGCAGCAGATAACTCCAGCTTTGGTACTGTGAGAGTTCGCAAGGGTGCCACTCGAGACTTAGAGCACAACAAATGAACTATGCGCTTTCCTTTGTTTATCGAAACGACGTAAATGCATCCACCGTACGCTTCAATGCTAGCATCGCTGAAACCACGGGTCCGATAAGTCCAAGCGGGTCATAGAAACGAGCAATGGTAGACAGCACAGAACGTTTGCTAGGCTTGCCATGCGTTTTCATGGGAGAAAAGTTAAATAGAAGACAGTCAGAAGCTGGATCCCATGCAAGTCCGAGAGCCTTCGTGACATCCGTGCCATCATCAAACTTTAGAAAAGTCTCCTTGTCCTCATCGGGAACCTGCTGAAGCACGCGAGGATCATTGGAGCACCACTTCCTAAGCTTGAAATTTCCTTTCCAGAGCAGCCTGACTGTCTGATCCATAAGGTCAACTACTTCCTCGACAGAGTCGCCTCCCGTGATGAGATCATCTACATAAAAATCGCTCAAGACCACTTTGGATCCAGCAGGAAACGATCTTTTTTCGTCAATAGCCAATTGCTGCATGGAACGAACTGCCAGAAAGGAAGCTGGCTTCGTGCCATAGGTGACGGTGTCCAGTTTGAAGACTTGAATTTCCTGATGCGGCGAATCACGCCACAGGATACATTGCAGGTACGAATCGGGTTCAGCCATCCTAACGCACCTATACATTTTGCAAATATCGCCTGTCAGTGCTATTAGGAAAGTCCTAAACTGCAACAGCGTACTGAACAGCTTGCGTTGTATAGTTGGGCCTGCCATGAGGATTTCATTCAGGGAATAACCAGACGAAGACACGGCCGAACCATCAAACACAACTCTGAGCTTAGTTGTGGAGCTATCTTCCTTAAGAACGCAATGATGTGGAAGATAATATTTGCAGTGACTAAGCATTTGCGACTCAACCAAAGACATGTGATTTAAATCCACATACTCCTTGATAAATGCTGCATATTGAGACTTTAGCTCAGGATGACGCTCCAATTTGCGCTCCAGATTGCAGAACCGACGATAAGCTTGCTGATACGAGTCTCCAATTAGATCCACAGCATGCTTGAACGGAAGGCGAACCGAATATTCACCAGTGCCTAAACGAGCAAAAGTTTGTTGAAAATGCACCTCACAATCAAGTTCCTCCTTGGTAGATCCGTTGACTGCACGAGAACAGGATTCTACCTCCCAAAACCGACGAACGATCTCATCAAGCTTGTGATCAGGGCTGGAGCTTGGCATCGAAACAGAATGAGTCACCATTAATGAGGCAGGGCTTGTCGAAGACGTTCCACCTGTCACTATCCAGCCGAGTTGAGTTTTTCGTAGATTAGGCAAACCAGGAGCGATCTTAATTTGACCAACACACAACAATTCAAAAAATAGGCCTGCTCCAATTAGCAGATCTATTTGTTGCGGCTTAAAGAACTCTGGATCAGCCAAGCGAATATTTGAGGGTATATTCCAGAGGTCAGTACTAATATCGTAGTTCGGCTGATTTCCAGTTATAGACGGAGCTATCAAAACTGAGATGTCAGCAGAGTAATCAGATGCTCGTGATTGAAAGCTTATTTCTGCTGAATAGCCTTCTGAGGCAACACTAGACTCCCCTAATCCAGAAATCAACGTAGGCGACCGATGTTTGCGAAGCTGGAGGTGTTGAGCTAATCGAGACGTAATAATGTGCACCTGCGAACCAGAATCGAGAAGAGCACGGCACGGGACCAAAACACCACTGTGACTCCTAACGTTAACAACAGCAGTTGCCAAGAGCACAATGTCGGGGCTGAGATTTTGGGCTACGAGTGATGCTGAAGGTTTTGCAGCAGGCAGATGCGGGGCAGAATTAAATTGAGAACCGTCAATCTGATTCTCAAAGTGCAGAAGCGTGTGATGCTTGGCCTTACAACGGTTGCAGGCAGTTGAGCTGCATTCCTTAAGCCTATGACCCTTGCGCAGGCAATTGATACAAAGGGAAAGCTTTTTTACCTCGCGTAGACGCAGTTGAGGAGACAGATTGCCAAAACGGGAACAGTTGTATATAACATGGCCAGAGGTCTCACAAAACACACAATCATTTGTGTTGGAGTTAGTAGCGACAAAGGCCTTTCTACTGGTGTTAGAGATTTTGCTACTTTTTCCCACCTTAGAGCTAGGCGTATACGTTGCCATAGCGTGTTCCACATTTTCCAACCTTTGGCATCGTCGATCCAGAAATGCCATGAACTGCTCACAGGTCGGGATAGTATCCATCGGTGCTGTCTCCTCCCAACTGGTCTGCGTTGCCTTATCCACCTTTTGCAGCAAGCTGTGCACAATAATGCAGCCTGCAATCTGTTCCACGCTACCCAGGCTTTGTAGAGCGCGGATGTTGGAATTCACCGTATCCGAAAGGGCTCGAAGTTTTACAGCTGACGACGACTCGATGCAATCCAAAACCAAAATCTCAGTGACATGTGCCTGAAAAATAAGACGCTTATTATTAAACCGCTTTTTAAGGAGCTCTAATGCCACTGCGTAGTTTGCGCTGCTGATTTCCAATGAAGAAACACTATCTAGGGCTGGTCCTTTCAGGCACGATCGCAAATGCTGAAACTTCTCCACATCTGACAGGCCTGAGTCCCCGTCAATGATTGACGAGAACATTGCTATAAAATCAGCAAATTTTGTGTATCCTCCGCTAAACTCTGGAAGCTTGAGTTCAGGCAATCGAATCCGGCCTTGAGACAATGTGTGATTGTCAACAGAAGCATCTTGCCTCATAGTAGAGCACAAAGGTGAAGATAACTTTCGCTTATTTATTTCGCGACGAAAGCTAGCTTCCACTAAGACAACAAGTTCATCAAAAGATTCGCGTAAATCACTCCCGATTTCGTCGTAGTCCAGTTCTTCCAATGCATTATGCATATTGTCGAATGCCTGCTGAGCATTTTCTAGAGCCTTAAGCCGAACAGCCAACTCTTCTTCACTGAGATGCACAATTTGCTCCGGAGCGACTATTTTGGCCAACCGTTTTACCTGCTCGTTAATAGCTTTGGCTTTGGCTTTATAAAATGCTGCACCAGGCGACGGCACTGCAGCAGTATCTGGCATTTTGAAATATTTGTTTATATGTACACGCACTTGCAAAATATAGTTTGAGAGCCACTGAATGACATACACTTGAGGGATGCAGTTGCTTTGTCTTTATTGTTCAGTAAATGCCAAAACACTATCACTTTATTGCATTCACTTATGCTTCAGTACATTACAGTTTAAAATGCACTGACGATCAAACAACGTAATGTCACTGGCAATGCAGCTGGTAATAATGTACCACCAAACTGCACAAGTCACAATGTCAATTCGAGGGCAAACACTTAAACACAAGCGAGTGCAACAGAAACGGCCAACAATAACAATGCAGAAACGGCTGCTGCAACTGTATTAGCGAAAAGCGATAAGAGAATCAATGCGCGGGAGCCAATGCAGGTCAAACACCTGAAGCAAAAGCGAGCGCGAAACGAAGCGAGATCAACGAAAACGATGTAGAAAACGCGGGCGCGCGCTTTTATCACTCTATAAATTAAATAGTTTTAAGTTGTTTGAACAATACAGAGTAATCACGTCGGGGTCACCAAATGTTGAGCTATTGAGCTTTTTCAATAGCTATCGAATTTTCAAAAGCAAAATTTAATAAATATAAATGCACCGAAATTTTGCATAAATATAATTATAATTTATTTGCCTTCGTGGCCGAACTTATTTATACTGTTACAATTGTTCAATTTTTAATGCAAACTCCAAATTGAGCTATGCAATAATTATATACCAAAATAATTTGGCAGGCGTCGAATGCCTTGCCGCGACTTGAATTCTTGCGCGATTGAAAAGAACTAACTAGCTGCCAACTTGCAGCAGCAGATTGAACTCAGCTGAAGGCCAAGGGCAAGCAATAGAAAACATGCAAGATAAAACGAACGATGATAGAATATGCAAACAAGAATTATGAGAGTTACGTTAATTTGCTCTTATGCTGCGCAGAGCATAATTGATTAAAGAGAACTAGTTTAAAATGAAACTGCGTGTGTTGTTGTTTGGCGCAGATAGCTGCGTAACCAAACAAGCTTAAAACAATAATAATCGAAAAATGCTAGAATAATTTTGAAAAAAGCGTGGGAGCTTTGTGCTATATTTTTCAGTAGTAACAGTAAACTATGTATTTGATCATGCGATGATCTATAGCAAAGTTATTGTGCATGAGCCCACTAAAATTTCTGAATTGGAACGATAAATTTTTGCCTTTACATTTTTGCATTTCACTGTGAGTTGACTTAATTTCCCTTAGGCAGTAGGCAATTCAAAAAATCTACTTGTTATGAACAGTGAAGTAGAAATTCTCATTTCAGTCTAGCCAGATATTCAGGTGTATACTTCGACTATAGTAGAAATCGATTTCAAAAATTCTCGGTTGCTGACTTTTTTCTTGCTCTCAAATTTTCAATCCGTGTGCTTATTATTATATTTTGGAGGGTTTTTCGAAAAGTTTTGTGTATTCCAATGTGAGTTACATTAATTTAGATAAATATATGTCAGTAAGCAATTCAAACGAGTGGAAACATTGCAGTCGGTAAAAAAAAGGCCTGATTGCAAAGGGTTACGGATGCGGCAGGGGTGTACGCTGCCTTAAAGATTCTACGATGCAGATGGGGATGCCACCAGCTACCATCCAAATTTGGTGACTCTAGCTCAGAGTTTGTAAAAGATAGGGGAAGGGGGCTGGGGTGGTTTGGGTGGGCGTTGCATCCAAATTTTTGATGCAGATCTTTGTGGAATGTCAATTGCTATCTACATACCAAATTTTGTGACTCTAGCTCAAAGTTTGTAAAAGGTAGGGGAAGGAGGGCTGAGGGCGGTATGGGTGGGTGTGGCATCCAAATTTTGATGCAGATCTTTGTGGTCTGCCAATTGCTATCTTCATACCAAATTTGGTGACCAGCTCAAAGTTTATAAAAGGTTTGGGAAGGGGGGCTGGGGGCGTTATGGGTGGGCGTGGCATCAAAATTTTCGATGCAGATCTTTGTGGTATGCCAATTGCTATCTTAATACCAAATTTGGTGACCAGCTCAAAGTTTATGAAAGGTTTGGGAAGGGGGTTGGGGTCGTTATGGGTGGGCGTGGCATCCAAATTTTTTATGCAGATCTTTGGGGGTCGTTACCAGTTATCTTCATACCAAATTTGGTGACTAGCTCAAAAACTCTGAAAGATACACGCATTCCCTTTTTAACGAAGCTTTGGGGCATCTGGAGGCGCAAAGGCGGTATTGGTGGGCGTGGCATCCAAAGTTTTGATGCAATTTTAGGGGGTCATTATCACCTATCTGTTGACTTCAAAATGCTGGTGGGCTGGGGGCGGAATGGGTGGGCGTGGCTTCAACATTTTTTATGCAGTTTTTTGGGGGTTGCTTGTAGCTATATTCTTACCAATTTTGGTAGCTCTACCTCTAAGAATGTGCGAAATATGTGGGTTTATCGGTTTTGAGTTATCAAATTTATCGATTTGCCAGCTCCCCAGTTATCGTAGAACCTCAATCTTGACACTTTAAGTTACTATGCCATAGATAAAGATAATTGGAAAGTTTCAATTCTCTAGCTTGAAGAGTGTGGAAAAAACTTGCGCACTTACGGACGGACAGACGGACAGACAACATGACAAACAAACCCAATATACTCTTTAATTCCGGTAACTAGTATAAAATGTCATGTAATGTCCAGAGGAGTTGAGTTACTACTTACGGATTTTACATATACACCTAATTCTGTTTTTACACGGTAGATTGGTTCCAGAAAAAACCGTGTAGAAAAAGACATTGATCGTATATAAAAATAGGTGATTGGTTCTATCTAAAACCTATGAAAATTAGTGAAAAACAAGGATTTTTTAAGAACAAATATAAATGTTTATATTATAAATGTGTGTTACACAAAGACCCCATTTACACGCTGAAGTTTTCCAGTGCAATTTTTCCTTTGAAAGTTAGTTAGTTAGTATGGTAGCTCTTGTTTGCGATGGCGCGTCTAGCGATATATATATGCATGTTTCACATAAAATGAGAAAAAAACAAGTGGAAACGTTGCAGTCGGACGCAACCGACTGCGGCATACTCGATACCAGTATTAAAACCGGTAAAAAGAGGCCTGATTGCAAAGGGGTACGGATGCGGCAGGGGTGTACGCTGCTTTAAAGATTCTCCGATGCAGATGGGGATGCCACCAGCTATATTCCTTCCAAATTTGGTGACTCTAGCTCAAAGTTTGTAAAATGTAGGGACAGGGGGGGGCTGGGGGCGGTATGGGTAGTTGTGGCATCAAAATTTTTGTTGCAAATCTTTGTGAAATGTCAATTGCTATCTTCATACCAAATTTGGTGACTCTAGCTCGAAATTTGTAATAAGTGGGGAAAGGGGGGCTGGGGGCGGTATGGGTGGGCGAGGCATCCAAATTTTTGATGCAGATCTATGTGGAATGTCAATTGCTATCTACATACCAAATTTGGTGACTCTAACTCGAAATTTGTAATAAGTGGGGAAAGGGGGGCTGGGGGCGGTATGGGTGGGCGAGGCATCCAAATTTTTGATGCAGATCTATGTGGAATGTCAATTGCTATCTACAAACCAAATTTGGTGACTCTAGCTCGAAGTTTGTAAAAAGTGGGGAATGGGGGGCTGGGGGCGGTATGGGTGGGCGTGGCATCCCAATTTTTCATGCAGATCTTTGTGAAATGTCAATTGCTATCTTCATACCAAATTTGGTGACTCTAGCTCGAAATTTGTAACAAGTGGGGCAAGGGGGGCTGGGGGCGTTATGGGTGGGCGTGGCATCCAATTTGTGATGCAGATCTTTCTGAAATGTCAATTGCTATCTTCATACCAAATTTGGTGACTCTAGCTCGAAAATTGTAAAAATTGGGGAAAAGGGGGCGAAATGGAGGGCGTGGCTCCAAAACTTTGATGCAGTTTTTTGGGGGTCGTTGCCAGCTATCTTCCTACCAAATTTGGTGGCTCTAGCTCCACAACTCTGGAAGATACACGCATTCCCGTTTTTGACGAAGCGTTGGGGTGGATGGGGGCGGCTAGGGCAGTATCGGTGGGCGTGGCATCCAAACTTTTGGTGCAGTTTTTAGGGGGTCATCATCACCTATCTTGGCACCAAATTTGGTCGCTATAGCTCAAAAACTGTGGGAGATATAATCTTTTTTGACTTTAAAATGCGGGGGGGCTGGGGGCGGAATGGGGGGGCGTGGCTCCAAAATTTTTGATGCAGTTTTTTGGGGGTTGCTAATAGCTATCTTCTTACCAAATTTGGTACTTCTAGCTGTAAGGATGTGCGAAATATGTGGATTTATCGGTTTTGGGTTATCGAATTTATCGATTTGCCAGCCCCCCAGTTATCGTAGAACCCCCATCTTGACACTTTAATTTACTATCCCATAGATAAAGAGAATTGGAAAGTTTCAAGTCTCTAGCTTGAAGGGTGTGGAAAAAACTTGCAACCATACGGACGGACAGACGGACAGACACCATGACGGACATTGCACAAAACCAATATACTCTTTACCTTCGGTATCGAGTATAAACACATAAATGCCCTTTTCTCAAAAACTAAATGGTCAATTTTTATGATTAAAGCGGCAAAAGAATGATAAAAATAGGGCCTTTATCCTTAACTACCGTGCAACTTGGGCCATTATGTTGGAAAAAAGATAAAAGTTAGCAACGATTTTAGTTTTTGAGCAAAAAAAGTGCCACCTAGTTGCATATAGTTGCTTTGGCATATAACCCCCGCCATATCATCCAGCTTTCTGTTGCGCAGTAGTTCAGCTCATGCTGGAACTACTAACTCGATAAGCCTTTTTAATGAACAAAAAAGGTTGACTTACATAAAATTAATTTTCTCAAAATCTAAATGTACAATCTCTCTAGATTTAATTGTTATAACTTCCTGAAACACATAGCTTTAATTTGGTATAGCGTGCATTAAGGGCCATTATCTCTGAAAAAAGTTATTAATGCTTGAGAACCAAGCATTGATTTTGGCGGTCATTTTGTATGGGGCTGGTTTCGAGGTAGCTGCACTCATTCGCAAATTACTCAAAAACTAAATGGACGATTTTCCTACAATTTTGACCATAAAATAGGTGAAATTGTAGGCTTTTATCGTGTATAAGCCGTATTCGGGGCCATTATTTCTGAGTTGAGATATTTAAGATATGCTGGATATGCAATTTTTTAATTGCTTGTTTTACCCATTTCAAAAGCTGAAATATGTCAAACGGTGCATGAAAGCAATAAATAATTCATTTCTTAACATTTCTGCATCAATTTTCATTTGATTTCATGCTGAAAAACTTGTAAAAAAACACTAAAGTTCATTGGTGGTTCCGACTCATGAACCAAGTTCCGATATTCGTTGCTGGCGGAACCGTTGCTAACTTGACGCACATCTGCTTAACAATCAAAGTTCGATTCCTCAACCGCCATAGCTGTCGCACTCAAAAGTTCTTTCACTGAATCTATTTTATCTACTTGTTACTTCTATCAAAGCAATTATATGTTAACAAATAAATTTAAAAAATTAACAAAATTTTTTTTTATTTTTTAACCAGCTATAAAAAAAAACATACATCTCGAAAAAGACTCGAATTAGATTCGAAATGCGAGTCGAAATTGATTTAAAAGTTGACTCGAAAATGAGTCGAAACTGCGGTCGCAACCGATCCATCAAGTAGAGTCGCGTTCGGGGACCGTTTTCTCTCGACGAGAGTATAATTTTCGAACATAAAATGAGCTAATATATGTTCATTTTAATCAGATTGATAACTCGAAAAAGATTTGCTAGTGATCCAAAATGCTTGCTGGGTAAGATTAAATCGGTGTAATTTCCATTAGTGCTGTCGTAAAAGACGAAGTTTTGCTGCTCGTAAGCTAACGAACATAACACGATGTACGTATGTACATGTCAGTGCTGTAATTTTTCCCGCTAGATTTGACTGTTTTTAAAACGCGATTGCGGGAAAAACTTTTATATATTACACAGGATCATCAAAATAAAGCTTCTTTCTGTATGAGTCAAATGTGTGATTAAATTTATATGTTAATATGTTATAATGTTTTATGTTAATTTATATGCTAATAGCTATTTAAGCGTTATATTTTGCCTATCTAGCTTATTTTGCTCGAAAAATTATGACAGCATTGCTTTGCATTCGACTTGTTTGCGCTTCGTTGCACAGAATCATCCGACTGAAGGCTCAGTTACCCGAACTTAAGTTAACGTGAACTTAACTTATCGTGAAATTAGAAACAAGCTGATGTATTCAACATAAGGAAAAACTCTGGTCGTTACCCTCAACTTAACTTGACTTGACATTGCTAACTTTAAATGCTGTTTTATTCTAGAAGTCAAACCATGACTTTTAAGACCTTGCTTTTGAAAATCGGGCCAGTTTTTGCCGAAGTTATGGAAGTCGAAAGATTTTACAAATGCTGAAGTCGATTTTTTGGCTTACAATGTTAACATGCATTTTGACTATAAATCACTTTGTTAACTATAAATGCATTTTTATTCTAGCGGTCAAACCATGACTTTTAAGGTATCGCTTTTGAAAATCGGGTCAGTTTTGCCCAAGTTATGGAAGTCGAAAGATTTAACAAATGGGTAATTCTCCAGAAAGGTCAACTGCAGCCAGAAAATTCCAAGTCTAAAATAGTATGTTTTTTACACATAGTTTTATAGGGAATCTATTATATTTAACTAATATAAGCATATTTTACATTAACTCATAACAAATATTTCAATGCAAAGTCGAAGACGTGCGACGTGTTTTGAACTTTTTTACTGCACGTTTTGTTTTGATTCATTTTCTTAAAGAGAGTCATTATGCGTTGATATTCGCTCTTTTAATTCTCGGTTTATATTCGAAGAATATTGTTCGGAGCAGCAACAGCCGATCGAGCAAAATAGATAAATTGTACATTCTTATTGCCTTGCGTGGCATTCCTTATCATCACATCACTATAGAGTAGCTTAAATCATTTTGATGTTGTCTTGCACTTATCTTAAGTTATCTATCAATGTTCGCTTTATGACTATATCCGTAACGCATCGGCAAGCTTTGTACGTCGCCGCTTGCACATTCCTCTGTTAGTTGTTCAAACACATTCGGTTCGAACAAGTCATAAGCATTGTGACAGTGGAAAATAACATTTATGATCAGTGCATCCAAGGTTTTGGTCCAGTGAGCGTCCATTATTGTGTCCAAACATATTTTTTGACAACAAAGTGAATAAAAAAAATTTTGTTGCATATAAACAGAGCCTTGATTTTGAAACTTTTTTAAAGTTTGTCGCGTGCGACATGGTAAGCCAAATAAATTTTTTTTAATTTTTTTTAAATCATTTTTTTAATGTAGATGAATGAAGACAACGAAAAAAACAAGTCCAACTGCAAACGGTGGAGAGAAACAAGTGGAAACGTTGCAGTCGGACGCAACCGACTGCGGTATACTCGATACCAGTATTAAAACCGGTAAAAAGAGGCCTCATTGCAAAGGGGTACGGATGAGGCAGGGGTGTACGCTGCCTTAAAGATTCTCCGATGCAGATGGGGATGCCACCAGCTGTCTTCGTTGCAAATTTGGTGACTCTAGCTCAAAGTTTGTAAAATGTGGGGAAAGGGCGGTATGGGTGGGCGTGGCATCCAAATTTTTTATGCAGATCTTTGTGAAATGTCAATTGCTATCTCCATACCAAATTTGAAGACTCTAGCTGGAAATTTGTAAATATTGGGGAAAGGGGGGCTGGGGGCGGTATGGGTGGGCGTGGCATCCCAATTTTTGATGCACATCTTTGTGAAATGTCAATTGCTATCTTCATACCAAATTTGGTGACTCTAGCTCAAAGTTTGTAAATGGTGAGGAAAGGGGTCGGAATGGGTGGGCTTGGCAACAAAACTTTTGGGGGTCGTTGCCAGCAATCTTCCCACCAAATTTGGAGTCTCTAGCTCCACAACTCTGGAAGATACACGCATTGCCGTTTTTGACGAAGCGTTGGGGTGGATGGGGGCGGCTAGGGCAGTATTGGTGAGTGTGGCATCCAAACTTTTGATGCAATTTTTGGGGGGTCATCATCACTTATCTTGGCACCAAATTTGGTGGCTCTAGCTCAAAAACTGTGGGAGTTATAGGCTTTTTTTACTTTAAATTGCGGGGGGGCTGGGGGCGGAATGGGTGGGCGTGGCTCCAAAATTTTTGATGCAGTTTTTTGGGGGTTGCTAGTAGCTATCTTTTTACCAAATTTGGTAGTTCTAGCTGTAAGGATGTGCGAAATATGTGGATTTATCGGTTTTGAGTTATCGAATTTATCGATTTGCCAGCCCCCCAGTTATCGTAGAACCCCCATCTTGACACTTTAATTTACTATCCCATAGATAAAGAGAATTGGAAATTTTCAAGTCTCTAGCTTGAAGGGTGTGGAAAAAAGTTGCGAACATACAGACGGACGGACGGACGGACGGACGGACACCATGACGGACATTGCACAAACCCAATATACTCTTTACCTTCGGTATCGAGTATAAAAATAAAAAATGATGAAAAAAATAAAAAATTATAGTTTGAAAAAAAAAAAAAAAAATGCTAGACAGACGTGAGAAAGCTGGCTGAAGGTAATGACAAAATAATTGAAGAAAAACGGAAAAATGATCGCATACGACAACGAAAGAGGCGCCAAAAACTCTTCGATACGTCACTCACACGACAAAAACAAGACGCGCCTTACGAATGTAAGCAAACCTTGGAGAAAGCAGTAAAAAAGTGGGGAGAGCGTTGCCCAAATATTTAACCAAAAAAACCAAAAGTTGTGGAAGTTTTGAGAAAATAGAACAAGATTGAAGAAAATGAAAATATAAACCTATCTAGCAGAACACTATCAGAACGCTTAGTTAATGCCATCACATATTTTTTTTTATCAAAATGATGATGTAAATGTGCAAGCTGCAGTAAAGAAAGACACCCTTATAGTTGAGGGCAAATAAGTGGCAAAGCGCTTCATGTTAATGACGGTGTCCGAAACCTATGAGTCGTTTAAGAATTATTTTCCAAGCGAAAAGGTAGGCTTATCAATTTTTTTTTTTAAATTCCGACCTCGCCTAGTTGGCAATTAAAATGCCGCACAATATGAGTGTTTGCATGTATCATGACAATATCGGCTTTCTATTGCAAAGTTGATCGAAAATTATTCCATCTATTCTCACAGATTTTGAGACATTTCTTAAAGCAGTTTGCTGCGATATTCAAAATGTATATTGCACGACAAGCAATTGTAGGAAATGTGTAGCAGGACTAAAAGATGAATTAATTCCTCTTGCATATTTATTTAATATGGAAGATGAAGTAAACTGGCAACAATGGCGTAAAATTGAAAGCCACATAGTCCTCTCAAATACAACTTCAACTTTATCTGATTTACTAATTGATATAGTAGCTAAGCTACCATCGTTTAAGACCCTCTTTTATCAGAAAAGATCCTAGAAAAAATATTTTGAAGAAACAAAAGGGAACTTAAAGCCCTCTGAGCCCCTTCTTCAAATTGATTTTGCGGAGAATTATCGATTGACACACCAAAACGAGATAGAAAGTGCTCATTTCAGCTACCATCAGGTAACAATTTTTACTTGTGTTGCTTGGTTGGCTGGTGCTTCACAGTCGTTTGCAATTATTAGTGATAAGCTCACGCATAATAAACATGACGTCTATATTTTTGTGTTAAGCCTAATTATTGAAATTAAAACAAGTGGAAACGTTGCAGTCGGACGCAACCGACTGCGGTATGCTCGTTACCAGTTTTAAAACTGGTAAAAAGAAGGCTGATTGCAAAGGGGTACGGATGCGGGAGGCGTTTATGCTGTCTCAAAGAATGTCAGATGCAGATGAGGATGCCACCAGCTGTCTTCCTTCCCAATTTGGTGACTCTAGATCAAAGTGGGGGTGGGCGTGGCATCAAAACTTTTGATGCAGATCTTTGTGGAATGTCAATTGCTTTCTTCATACCAAATTTGGTGACTCTAGCTCAAAGTTTGTAAAAAATGGAGAAAGGGGGGCTGGGGATGGTATGGGTGGGCGTGGCATCCAAATTTTTTATGCAGATCTTAGTGGGAGTCAATTGCTATCTTCATACCAAATAAGGTGACTCTAGTTTTGAGTTATTGAATTTATCGATTTGCCAGCCCCCTAGTTATCGTAGAACCCCCATCTTGACACTTAAATTTTCTATCCCATAGATAAAGAGAATTGAAAAGTTTCAAGTCTCTAGCTTGTAGGGTTTGACAGACGGGCAGACACTATGACGGACATTGCACAAACCCAATATACTCCTTACCTTTGATAACGAGTATAAAAATTTATGGAAGTTTTTCAAAAATATTTATATTTTCTGATGGCGAGATTTATGGAAAATCGAGAAGGATGTCTTTTAGGAAACGAAGTGGCCCTCTGAGCAATATATTTGGATCCTCGGATGCACAGGGCATTGCTTCAAAATCAAAACAAAGTCTTATGCCCTGTCCTCATTAGGGCTGCATCTTGCATCTTCGCATCTTGAGCCAAGATGGTGAACATCTCCCATACAAATTGAATGGGTGCTAGATATGGCAGATGCTGGCGTCTAGCCAAAATGTGAGTACATCTGGTGTTAACAGTACTCGATACTCTAAAAAAATTTCTGTTATGCTCGATAATTTCTTTTATCGGCATGGTGACACCACTAGTCAAATAATTACAGGAAATTGAGACTCAAAATGGCAAACGGTAAATATTAAATTTATTTTGTTTTTATTATGCTATACGAAATTTTCGAAAACTTTCCTCTCACACCGAAAACTTTCTTTGAAGAACTCGTCCGAGTTCCTCGGCACATCCCGCTCCCAAAAACTTCCAAACCGAATCTATATTATTAAATGGCATTTCAGAAAATAAAATGCATAATTTTGCAATATGGGATATCCGTACATATTTCCATACGCTACGAACGCTCTGATCATGATTAAATGATGAGCTCGACGACCCAAACAAATTTAACAAAAATTGCGCCTCCATCTTAGCGTCGTTCTCCAAAATATATAATAAAACCGAATCCATATTACGCACGTGTTAGCTCAATTTATAATTGTAAACTGTCAACAAGATGCAGATGCTGATGTTGTGTATGAGGACAGCTCTCAATCTTGTTATCCATAATTGCTGTAAATGCTGATGTAAAGTGCTAGTGAGGAAACCACATTAATTGAAAGAAGGCATTTGACTAAACTGATGAGGCAAATTATTGCCGTTAGCAAGAAGGTCAATTTTTCTTAATATTAAATTTACGATTTTTATTAATTTTTATGCTCGTTACCGAAAGTAAAGAGTATATTGGTTTTGTGCAATGTCCGTCATGGTGTCTGTCCGTCTGTCTGTCTGTCCGTCTGTGTGCAAGTTTTTTCCAAACCCTTCAAGCTAGAGACTTGAAACTTTCCAATTCTCTTTATCTATGGGATAGTAAATTAAAGTGTCAAGATGGGGTTCTACGATAACTGGGGGGGCTGGCAAATCGATAAACTCGATAGCTCAAAAACGATAAGTCCGCTTATTTCACACATCCTTACAGCTAGAACTACCAAATTTGGTAAGAAGATAGCTCCTAGCAACCTCCAAAAAATTGCATCAAAAATTTTGGCGCCACGCCCACCCATTCCGCCCCAAGCCCCCGCATTTTTAAGTCAAAAAAGCCTATATCTCCCACAGTTTTTGAGCTAGAGCCACCAAATTTGGTGCCAATATAGGTAATGATGACCCCCCAAAAACTGCATCAAAAGTTTGGATGCCACGCCCACCAATACTGGCCTAGCCGCCCCCAGCTGCCCCAACGCTTCGTCAAAAACGGGAATGCGTGTATCCTTCGGAGTTGTGGAGCTAGAGCCACAAAATTTGGTAGGAAGATAGCTGGCAACGACCCCCAAAAATCTGCATCAAAGTTTTTTTTTACAAACTTTGAGCTAGAGTCACCAAATTTGGTATGAAGATAGCAATTGACATTCCCCAAAGATCTGCATCAAAAATTTGGATGCCACGCCCACCCATACCACCCCCAGCCCCCCTTTCTCCACCTTTTACAAACTATGAGCTAGAGTCACCAAATTTGGTATGAAGATAGCTGGTGGCATCCCCATCTGCTTCGGAGAATCTTTAAGGCAGCGTACACTCCTGCCGCATCCGTACCTCTTTGCAATCAGGCCTCTTTTTACCGTCGGTTGCGTCCGACTGCAACGTTTCCACTTGTTATTCTTAGACCCCTTTGACACGATGAAGTTTTTTCATTCTGTTTTAAAACTTCTTCGCAAATCTGGTCGCATTTACACGATGAAGGCTTTTCATGCAACGTTTTCTTTGTAAATGCAACTCTGATTTAAATTTGCGGTCGATAAACATACATCTTTGCCATCGATTGTATTATTTGTTAACATATAATTGATTTAAGAAGTAACAAGTAAATAAAATGGATTCAGTGAACATTACTATTAATAACTTCTTAACCAAAACAATGTATTTACTATTGGCGCTAATATTTGCTTGTACGATATTTCTTTTATATATCAGGTCGACGATTTGCAGGAAGAGCCCGTTTCGTCACCAAACTATCAACTACCGACGAGTCAGGGTGACAATACGGAGCAGGGCACCAGCTCCTTGTTAGACGACTATTTAAAATCATTTGATGGGTGCTCGGGAAATGAGGATTCGGATGATGAGGATGATCCAGAACTTAAATTAGCGATGACGAAGTTGAACGGGTATAGGCCAAAGCCAGAGAAAAGACAAAGTAGGGTGCAGGTATGTGCATATAAGTTAAACGTATCACTGCAGTGAGCACGATAAAACGGTTAATATCAAGAAAGCGCTTAAATGAGAGAGCGTGAGCGCGTAGGCAGATAGAACCGCAAGTACGGCGGATAATAGCGGATTAGAGCGGAAGAGCACTGATGCTGTTAAGCGAGAGCAAGAAAATAGACAAGCTGTTTGTTGTAAGTAAACACAGAATATGCAAATGGAAATATATGTATGTATTTATGTACGTGTGTTGCTTTTTTATTAGGCAAAGAGGACAGTGGCGATAGAAAACGGCAAAAATCAAAAATGCGGTGCTAAAAAATATTGAACTAACTTTATAGAGATTTTCCCCATCCCAAATCTGCATCCTTAATACAACTGATTTTTGTTTAGAATATATGCAAAGTTGACTGATTTTTGTGTTGCATAAAATAATTTTAATGTGATTTTGTTGCTTTGAGATACAATATCTCAAAAATAAAAAAACGGATCATCATTATTTTTGATTCTATTAATAGATCTTTTTATTAAAAAAAGAATTAAAAAAAAATTTTAATGTTTGCTTTGTGTTTGGCCAGGTAAATCGATATTTACCAACTATCCATTTTTTCACTATTTTTCAACTTTGATGGAAAATAAAAAAAAATTACCCGTTTTTACCTTTGCCATATTTTCAAAATAATTTCTTTGATTATTTCATTATCTAATGCAAAAAGTTTCATCTATCCGTTTTTGCCCCTTTGTTTTTAAATGTAAAAAAGTGAAAAATGTCGTAGGTAAAAAATGTGTTGCTTGCATTTCTGGGCCATTTATGACACATAACCGTGAAAACCCATTCTTATCGTTATTGGTTCGTTCCTTATTGTTAAGATGCATGATTTTTGTTTTTCATTCAGTTATGCTTGCCTGAAACCTTTTGTTAAATTCTGGTCCCTAAACTCAGGTGCAGTTACAGGATATACAAATAAACTACCTGATACGCACCATATATAGAAATTGCCCTGGTGTACAAGTCGTAACATCCCATACAGGCAGGCATCTTATTCGGGCACGTGCGAAGTACCCTAATTGCACAAATTGACCTAAGCCCAAATATATAACAAATATAAGCTACATTTTGGAGGCATGAAAGCTAACTCTTTTCTTGAACACTTGATCCAAACGAAAACTTTGACGAAAACACAACACATCTAACAAAGAATAGGAAAAGATCAGAAAGAAGCGAATACAGGATGCGTTTTTCAAACTAATTGGACTTAAAGTAGACTGACCCAAGTACAGATACGGAAATTCAAACGATGGAAACACGTCGAGAAGATTTTTTTAAAATGATGAGGATGTAACTCAAATCACAGGTATAAACAATCAAATCGTTAAGAGATTGAGAACGATCTTTAATGTTTTGAACTGCAAGGAAAAAGTTGATTCTGCCAAATATGGAGAATATTCTTCACTTTTAGCAGATTTATATCCGCAGAAAAAGTTGACCCATACAGTCCATAAAATATTGGCGCATGGCAAGGATATAATTGAGTATCAGTCTTTGCCAATTGGAGATCTCTCTGAAGAAGCTCAAGAGTCCCTTAATAAGTTTTATAAAAAATACAGATTGCTAAACCATTTCAAAGCTTCAAGGGTGAGACAAAATGAGGACCTCTTCAACATGTTAGCAGCATCTTCAGATCCACTAATTTCATCACTGAGGCATGTAAATTCACGAAAAGAATTAGAAAATACTTATAGTTCAGAGATGATTACTCTTTTAGACATACCATCTTTTAAGGATTGTGATGAATATTTTACAAAAAATTAAAAAAAAAGGCTGATAAAAAAAAATTATTTGTTATACTCGTTACCGAAGGTAAAGAGTATATTGGTTTTGTGCAATGTCCGTCAGGGTGTCTGTCCGTCTGTCCGTCCGTATGTGTGCTAGTTTTTTCCACACCCTTCAAGCAAGAGACTTGAAACTTTCCAATTCTCTTTATCTATGGGATAGTAAATTAAAGTGTAAAGATTGGGGTTCTACGATAACTGGGCGGCTGGCAAATCGATAAATTCGATAAACCAAAAACGATAAATCCGCATATTTCACACATCCTTACAGCTAGAACTACCAAATTTGGTAAGAAGAAAGCTACTAGCAACCCACAAAAAAGGCATCAAAAACTTTGGAGCCACGCCCCCCCACTCCGCCCCCAGCCACCCCGCGTTCAAACTCAAAAAAGCCTATATCTCCCACAGCTTTTGAGCTATAGCCACCAAATTTGGTGCCAAGATAGGTGATGATGACCCCCGAAAAACTGCATCAAAAGTTTGGATGCCTTGCTACCAATACCGCCCTAGCCACCCCCATCCGACACAACGCTTCATCAAAAACGGGAATGCGTGTATCTTCCAGAGTTGTATGGCTAGAGCCACCAAATTTGGTAGGAAGATAGCTGGCAACGACCCCCAAAAATCTGCATCAAAGTTTTTTTTTACAAACTTTGAGCTAGAGTCACCAAATTTGGTATGAAGATAGCAATTGACATTCCACAAAGATCTGCAGCAAAAATTTGGATGCCACACCCACCCAAACCGCCCCCCAGCCCCCCTTTCACCACCTTTTACATACTATGAGCTAGAGTCACTAAATTTGGAAGGAAGATAGCTGGTGGCATCCCCATCTGCATCGGAGAATCTTTAAGGCAGTGTACACCCCTGCCGCATCCGTACCCCTTTGCAATCAGGCCTCTTTTTACCGGTTTTAATACTGGTAACGAGTACACCGCAGTCGGTTGCGTCCGACTGCAACGTTTCCACTTAATTCAAACTTGTCGTTAACACTTTTTGCCCATTCTCTTCAAATTTGCATTTTAAGCCAAGTTTGAGGTTAGCCATGCTGTCCTACTGGATGTGTGGATCAATAAAAAACGACATGAAAAATCGTTGTTCGACTGGATTGTTGGTGAATTGCATCTTAATAAAATATTAATTAATTTAGAAGCCCAAATTACTAAAAAAGTAAAGAGTTTTAACCTTTACATTATAAAAAATCTACCTAAATGTAATCGTTCAATTCAGACATTTTAGAGGAAGCATTCCAAGTGGCTTTTGTCAAGCATGACTTTTGTCTACGACCAAGTTGTTTCAGACAATCAAATGGGTCGACCACGACTGTCTTACAGTGACGCAGTATCCCGTCTGAAAAGAAAAATGGCAACGGAACTGGCAAATAATGAACAAAATAATACAAGGCTTCTTGTGCATGCGGCATCAGTTTTGGCGAAAAAGGGAAATATGAGCGATACTGCTTTTGTATGAAAGAACACTTTTTCAACTTCAAGTGAGATTAGAAAGAAGTTGACATTCTCGGAGCCATTACCATTCACTCCAAGTCAAGCTCTTGCATTTTTGATTGACAACTCCCTAACCAAGGCCCATTACAACAATACGAGAGCTTTAAATATAGCACAATTTTCGAATATTTACCCATGCTATAATAAAGTAAAAGAAGCCAAATTAGAGTGAAGGCCTACGGGAATTAATGTGACGGAAACAAAAGCCCAAGCATCTCTCCAAAATTTGCTTAATCATACTGCCAGTCGAATTCTCCTTTTGCAGGAGGAGGTATTTAAGAGACAGACATGTCAAACTAATCGCGAGCTTTGGATTTGATGGCTCTACCGGGCAGAGTATGTACAAGCAGAGATTCCTAGGTGAAAAATTTGATATCAAAGACGACTCATTATTTGTTACAAGCGTTATTCCACTGAAGTTAACAGATCATATTGGGACCCCTTTATGGATTAATCAGACCCCGCAATCAGTCAGATTTTGCAGACCCCTAAAGCTCGAGTTCGCTAAAGAAAGCAAAGATCTTGTTCTTGCAGAAAAGGCCGATTTGGAATCGCAAATACAAGATTTAACAGATAATAATTACAACTTTTCAACCGACAGAAAAATAACTGTCACTTTTGACCTCTATTTGACATTGATTGACGGCAAGGTGTTAAATATACTAACGGGAAACAATTCTAGTCAAGTATGCCCTATCTGTGAAGCCAGTCCAAAGGATTTTATGAAAACTACTGATATATCAATTTTTAAGGCTAAACCAGGCAATGTCCAACACGGCATAAGTCCCCTTCGTGCATGGATTCGATTTTTTGAGTTCGTACTCAAAATCACGTATAAACTAAATTTAAACAAGTAGAAACGTTGCAGTCGGACGCAACCGACTGCGGCATACTCGATACCAGTATTAAAACCGGTAAAAATAGGCCTGAATGCAAAGGGGTACGGATGCGGCAGGGGTGTACGCTGCCTTAAAGATTCTCCGATGCAGATGGGGATGCCACCAACTATTTGCCTTCCAAATTTGGTGACTCTAGCTCAAAGTTTGTAAAATGTAGGGAAAGGGGGGGGCTGGGGGCGGTATGGGTAGTTGTGGCATCAAAATTTTTTTGCAGATCTTTGTGAAATGTCAATTGCTATCTTGATACCAAATTTGGTGACTCTAGCTCGAAATTTGTAAAAATTGGGGAAAGGGGGGATGGGGGTGGTATGGGTGGGCGTGGCATCCAAATTTTTGATGCAGATCTTTGTGAAATATCAATTGCTATCTTCATACCAAATTTGGTGACTCTAGCTCAAAATTTGTAAAAATTGGGGAAAGGGGGGTTGGGGGTGGTATGGGTGGGCGTGGCATCCAAATTTTTGATGCAGATCTTTGTGAAATATCAATTGCTATCTACATACAAAATTTGGTGACTCTAGCTCGAAGTTTGTAAAAAGTGGGAAAAGGGGGGTTGGGGGTGGTATGGGTGGGCGTGGCATCCAAATTTTTGATGCAGATCTTTGTGGAATGTCAATTGCTATCTTCATACCAAATTTGGTGACTCTAGCTCGAAAATTGTAAAAAGTGGAGAAAGGGGGGCGAATTGGAGGGCGTGGCTCCAAAACTTTGATGCAGATTTTTGGGGGTCGTTGCCAGCTATCTTCTTACCAAATTTGGTGGCTTTAGCTCCACAACTCTGGAAGATACACTCATTCCCGTTTTTGACGAAGCGTTGGGGTGGATGGGGGAGGCTAGGGCAGTATCGGTGGGCGTGGTATCCAAACTTTTGGTGCAGTTTTTAGGGGGTCATCATCACCTATCTTGGCACCAAATTTGGTGGCTATAGCTCAAAAACTGTGGGAGATATAGCCATATCTGATTTCAAAATGCGGGGGGCTGGGGGCGTAATGGGTGGGCGTGGCTCCAAAACTTTGATGCAGATTTTTGGGGGTCGTTAACAGCTATCTTCCCACCAAATTTGGAGGCTCTAGCTCCACAACTCTGGAAGATACACGCATTCCCGTTTTTGACGAAGCGTAGGGGTGGATGGGGGCGGCTAGGGCAGTATCGGTGGGCGTGGCATCCAAACTTTTGATGCGGTTTTTAGGGGGTCATCATCACCTATCTTGGCACCAAATTTGGTGGCTATAGCTCAAAAACTGTGGGAGATATGGGCTATTTTGACTTAAAAAAGACGGGGGGCTGGGGGGCGGAATGGGGGGCGTGGCTCCAAAACTTTTGATGCAGGTTTTTGGGGGTTGCTAATAGCTATCTTCTTACCAAATTTGGTACTTCTAGCTGTAAGGATGTGCGAAATATGTGGATTTATCGGTTTTGGGTTATCGAATTTATCGATTTGCCAGCCCCCCAGTTATCGTAGAACCCCCATCTTGACACTTTAATTTACTATCCCATAGATAAAGAGAATTGGAAAGTTTCAAGTCTCTAGCTTGAAGGGTGTGGAAAAAACTTGCAACCATACGGACGGACAGACGGACAGACACCATGACGGACATTGCACAAAACCAATATACTCTTTACCTTCGGTATCGAGTATAAAAAGTGGCATGTAAGGGATACAGAAGAAAAAAACATAATTGCAACCCGCAAACACGAAATACAAAAATTGTTTTGGAGTGAAATGGGTTTAAATGTGGATAAGCCAAAACAAAACGGAAGTGGAAATACGAATGACGGCAATACCGCAAGAAAGGCATTTCAAAACACATCAAAGCTTTCCTTAATATTAGGATTATATTATGAAATTCTGCACAGGTTTTATATTATTTTAATAACTAATTCCTGTGAATTCCCCGTAAACATTTCTGAATTCGGTCAATTCTGCCAAGCAACTGCGTCAAATTATATGGAAAAATATTCTTGGTATCCAATGTCAGCAACGGTCCACAAAGTCTTAGTTCACGGTTCGCAGATAATAGCATCATCGGTATTACCAATCGGTTGCTTTGGAGGAAACGCATCTGAAGCACGAAATAAACTTTATAAGCGCGATAGACAATCATATGCGAGACGAAATTCTCGTATTAATAATTTAACGGATGTGTTTCACCGGTCAATGGATTCATCGGACTCTTTACTTTCAAGCCTTAATATCAACAAAAGATTGGCTCAATATAAAAAAACGTCGTTACCAAAGGAAGTTATTAAGCTTTTAGATGCACCAAAAGTAGACTATAATAATAGGGAACATTTCTTAGGCAGCGCTGATAGCGACTCGGACAGATATCATGAAGACATTTACCTAACTTCCCTGGATTTTGAAGCAGAAACAGAAGAATGATATACTTTACTATATACTATATATATAATTGACTTAATAACTAAAACCAAATGTAAAGTAAAAAAATATATTAAATATGTAATAAATATATTAAAAACTTTTTTTCATATTCGGATGGGTAGGGGGAGGTGAAGGCGTGGTCCAAATCAAAAACAAAAAAATACAAAATTCTAAATGAGCCTAACTAATGTTCATGCCAAATTTCAAGTCCCTAGCTTTATTAGTAGACTTTATGCCATAAAACTGGGTTTCTGGCCCAATGTGCCTTGTACAAATGGTGTAACGAACCTAAAGTTACGCGGTTTTAGCTGGGCTAACTCTCGCGGTGCTGAGGGTACGTGCCAACAAATTTATA
This sequence comes from Scaptomyza montana, assembly GCA_018904305.1. Classification (NCBI taxonomy): domain Eukaryota; kingdom Metazoa; phylum Arthropoda; class Insecta; order Diptera; family Drosophilidae; genus Scaptomyza; species Scaptomyza montana. Next base: position 1,890,798 of record JAEIGR010000021.1, read on the forward strand.
TTTGTGGCGGCTGCGGCAATAATAACACAATTTAGTTTGACTTTTTATACATATATTTAACTGCACTCTCTGCTAGTTTCACGTTGGGTTTTTACAATTTAGTTGTGCACTTAATGATATTTCTTGTTTGAGTTTAGGAAATCGCACGGATCTTGTGTCGGGGTTTTATTTGCAATGCTGGCGCTCTCGTTGCACCAAATATTCAGAGTCAATGTTACGCCTACTAAACGAGGTTTTAGCTAGCAACGCCTGAATTCGCCAGGCTCTACTATGGCCTCCTTGTTACCACAAGGATTTCGCCAATAGTCTCGCCTACTCTCAGGCTCTGGCTTTAGCTTCACCTGTCCTTCGCCAGGCTCACTTGTCTGATACTTGGTTTTAATTCGAGGTTGCTTTGCAAATGCAACGCGGCACAAGACTTGACAACTTTCGCGTATCGATTTCTCAGTACAATGTTTGTTAATCGCTAGGACACGATCTGCTTTGTCCTTATTGCGATATGAATCCTTTTAATTCTGAGATTATCCTTTCGCGTAGAATTTCTTGCCCTCTGAGTCCTGTGTTCACTTTATGTTTCGCGTTGACTTTCCACTTTGCACTCACACTAACTTTGTATTTACTCTTGTACTGATTCTTGAACTGCTCTTGAACTGACTCTTGAACTGACTCTTGAACTGACTTGCCGCTCTGTCAAAGGCGGCTCCTTTTATACCCTTGTGCTGTCTCGCTGGACCGGGGCCTGTCAGCGCTGCCAATGTCGCGCCAAGGGCAAAGGTGGCGTGATCGTTCCAGTGAGATTTGCCTAGCAACAACGGTTCCTTGTTGCTGATCACGCCTGTCGTTGGTGTGACAGTGACCACTATATCTCGTGGATGCACCGCTCACACACCAACGGCACTTTGCCACGACATTTACGGTACGTGTTTTGCGGCTCCCATTTGCCAAACACGTACCTTAGCGCTGACATCCTGTGTCAGAGCGAGACAGCATGCGAATTCGCCGCAGCTCAGGTCCGGCTGCGGCTATAAATGCAGTCGCCTTTTGTGAGGCGCTATACGTGAATATGGCTCCTCACAATGGGAATCAAATACAAAAAGATGCAACCAATAAGCATGTTTTCTTATGTCGCTTTTCGCTTGTTAAATTTGGCTATGCCGAGCGTTTTCTTATCTGGCTTCTGCTTTAGTATTTCGGCAAATGACTTGGGCAAATGCACGTGTGAATACACTTTCGCAATTTGTAGGCATCGTTGCATGACTGGATGGTAGTTGCTATGGCAAAATGGTTGGAAAGTGTCATAAAGCTAAAAAATATGAAAGAGTATGTATGACCAGCAATGCAAAACTGATATTTGCCTGTATGTATATACATACATTAAAATATGGACATGTATAGAGACAGGGACACACACATGCTTATGGGAGCAATCCGAAACAAAAATCAAAAATCAATTCAATGTCTAGATTAATTCGCTCATATGCTTTGCTGCTAGGTCGACACAATAGGATAAGCAATAAAATAAGCGCACATAAGGAATACAAGAAAAACAAGTAAGAAGGGAGAGCCCGACTAGAAGATACCCTGAACCCAGTTGCAAAAAATAAATTAAATTTATATAAGTCTTTGGTATACTGACTTAACTTCAATCGATTAAATTCGATATCTCCGGTGTTTCTTAACCGATTTTGACGAAATTTTCAGAAAAGATCTATAGTTACCCATTCTCTTAACCCTCATTTTTACATTTTTCAAATTCGATATTTTTTTGTTATCGATTCCATGTGTATATCGGAAACCAGAATAGTTATCGATAATTTGAAGCAAAATTGTTCTGCTCATGGTATAGGAGAACTTATATCCAAAATCTGAAGTCTCTAGCTCTTGTAGTCTCTGAGATCCACGAGTTCATACAGACGGACAGACGGACGGACATGGCTATATCGACTCGGCTGTTGATGCTGATCAAGAATATATATACTTTATGGGGTCGGAGATGCTTCCTTCTGCCTGTTACATACTTTTGCACAAAACCATTATACCCTTATTTACCCATTTTATGGGTTAAGGGTATAAAAACGGGGGCACAGCAATCGAACAAGCCATTGCGCGCTAGAAAATCGCTGGCTACCGGCGCACACACACAATATGGCTGGCTGGCTGTGCTATGAACAAACATGTCGTAGCAAAGCCAGCAAGCAAAGTGGCTGGCGAATGACATACGAAACACGAGAAATGCAAGAAATGCGCTCTCAGAGCGAGTGGTACCCACGCTAGCAGCTTCCAACTGAAGGTGTTTTGTTGCTCTATTTCTATTCATGCTTATTGATGCAACATTCCCGAGTTCCAAATACATTCTTGCATTCAAATTGTAGTGGAATCGGGGTATAAGTGAGCATTTTACTGCGCGCAACGTCAGTTGAATTTGCATATTCGAATTTGTGTACAGCTAACCCTCCTACAACGAGGGGAATCCCAGCAAGCATTTTGAATCACAAGCGAGTCTTTTTCGAGTCGCCATATGATTAAAAGTAAACATTTATGCGCTCTCTTTCCGATCAAAAATGATACTTTCGTCGGGAGAAAACGGTTCCCGAAGGCGACTATTCTTGAGGGGTCGCTTGCGACCGCAGTTTCGACTCATTTTCGAGTCATATTTTAAGTCAATTTCGATTCGCTTTTCGAATCTAATTCGAAACTTTTTTGAGTCGTATTTTTTGATAGCTGGTAAAAAATAAAATAAATTTTTTTTTTTTATATGCGTTACCGGAGGTAAAGAGTATATTGGTTTTGTGCAATGTCCGTCATGGTGTCTGTCCGTCTGTCCGTCCGTATGTGTGCAAGTTTTTTCCACACCCTTCAAGCTAGAGACTTGAAACTTTCCAATTCTCTTTATCTATGGGAAAGTAAATTAAATCAAGATGGGGGTTCTACGATAACTGGGGGACTAACAAATCGATAAATTCGATAGCTCAAAACCGATAAATCCACAGTTTTCGCACCTCCTTACAGCTAGAACTACCGAATTTGGTAAGAAGCTAGCTACTAGCAACCCCCAAAAAACTGCATCAACAACTTTGGAACCACGCCTACCCATTCCGCCCCCAGCCCCCCCACATTTAAAGTCAAAAAAGCCTATATCTCCCACAGTTTTTGAGCTATAGCCACCAAATTTGGTGCCAAGATAGGTGATGATGACCCCCCAAAAACTGCATCAAAAGTTTGGATGCCTTGCTACCAATACCACCCTAGCCGCCCCCATCCGACACAACGCTTCATCAAAAACGGGAATGCGTGTATCTTCCAGAGTTATATGGCTAGAGCCACCAAATTTGGTAGGAAGATAGCTGGCAACGACCCCCAAAAATCTGCATCAAAGTTTTGGAGCCACGCCCATCCATTTCGCCCCTCTTTCCTCACCTTTTACAATATTTGAGCTATGGTCCCCAAATTTGGTATGAAGATAGCAATTGACATTTCACATAGATCTGAATGAAATATTTGGATGCCACGCCCAACCATACCGCCCCCAGCCCCCCTCTCCACACTTTTTACAATTTTCGAGCTAGAGTCACCAAATTTGGTATGAAGATAGCAATAGACATTCCCCAAAGATCTGCATCAAAAATTTTAATGCCACGCCCACCCATACCGCCCCCCAGCCCCCCTTTCACCACTATTACAAACTTTGAGCTAGAGTCACCAAATTTGGTATGAAGATAGCAATTGACATTTTACAAAGATCTGCAGCAAAAATTTGGATGCCACACCCACCCATACCGCCCCAGTCCCCCTTTCCCCACTTTTACAAACTTTGAGCTAGAGTCACCTTAGTTGGTATGAAGATAGCAATTGACATTCCACAAAGATCTGCAGGTAAAATTTGGATGCCACACCCACTTAATCCGCCCCCAGCCCCCCTTTCCACAGCTTTTACATACTTTGAGCTAGAGTCACCAAATTTGGAAGGAAGATAGCTAGTGGCATCCCCATCTGCATCGGAGAATCTTTAAGGCAGAGTACACCCCTGCCGCATCCGTACCCCTTTGCAATCTGGCCTCTTTTTACCGGTTTTAATACTGGTAACGAGTACACCGCAGTCGGTTGCGTCCGACTGCAACGTTTCCACTTGTTTTAAACTTCTCGTTAACACTTTTTGCCCATTTTTGCCCATTCTCTTCATATTTGCATTTTAAGCCAAGTTTGAGGTTAGCCATGCTGTCCGACTGGATGTGTGGATCAATTAAAAACGACATGAAAAATCGTTGTTCGACTGGATTGTTGGTGAATTGCATCTTAATAAAATATTAATTAATTTAGAAGCCCAAATTACTAAGAAAGTAAAGAGTTTTAACCTTTACATTATAAAAAATCTACCTAAATGTAATCGTTCAATACAGACATTTTAGAGGAAGCATTCCAAGTGGCTTTTGTCAAGCATGACTTTTGTCTACGACCAAGTTGTTTCAGACAATCAAATGGGTCGACCACGACCAACCAAACGATGCTTACGTGCATGCAGAGCCGCTGCACGCAAAGTTTCAACATATGCTACGTCGTGTATCCGCCCAAACGATGCTTATGCACGGTTTCGTTCAGTTTTATTTTTAAACGAATGCATAAGCGCCGCATGCATAGTTTCACTGAATTGAAACCATGCAGCAATGCATTAGGCATAGAGTTGTCGCAGTCTTTTTATTGTATGGAAAATATTTAAAAAAATTGTTAAATATTCATTTTATTGTTTATAAACACATTGATATAAAATACTAGTTATATGAAACAAGTGTTGTCTTTATTTTTAACATAATATTACTTAAAATGTTAACATTTATTTTTTAATGGAATAAAAAAAGCACATGTGGCAACAATGGTTGGCAAAATCAAAGAAGAAGAAGAGACAAAGCACTTAAGCAACGTATGGCTATAGACGTTGATGCATAATGCTTAAGCATGCATTTCGTTCATTCTTGCAGCGGCTCTGCATGCACGAAAGCATCGTTTGGTTGGGCCTTTACAGTGCGGCAGGGGTGTACACTGCCTTAAAGATTCTCCAGTGGAGATGGGGATGCCACCAGCTATCTTCCTTCCAAATTTGGTGACTCTAGCTCCAAGTTTGAAATTTTTGAGGGAAGTTGGGTGGATGGGCTTGCGGTGTGGATGGGCGTTGCATCCAAATTTTTAGATGCAGTTTTTTTGGGGGTTGCTAGTAGCTATCTTCTTACCAAATTTGGTAATTCTAGCTGTAAGGATGTGCGAAATATTTGGATTTATCGGTTTTGAGTTATCGAATTTATCGATTTGACAGCCCCCCAGTTATCGTAGAACCCCAATCTTGACCCTTTAATTTACTATGCCATAGATAAGGAGAATTGGAAAAATTTCAAGTCTCTAGCTTGAAGGGTGTGGAAAATGTTGTGAACATACGGTCGAACGGACGGACGGACGGACAGACGGACAGACGGACATTGCACAGACCCAATATACTCTTTACCTTCGGTAACGATTATAATTAGTATTAAGCCGGCAATTCAATATTACACACTTAAATACATACAACGTACACCTGCGATCACTTTTCTAAATGTTTTACAAATGTTACCAATTAAAACTCTGTTCACAGTCTTAAGAAAACAAAGAATTTATTACCAGCCTCAAAAGCACAACCGTCACCAACGAAAGTTAAAAGGTTATTATGATTAATATATTTAGTAATATTCGTTAGCGGCTGCACATTTTGAAATTTTGGACGAGATTCCGTCGACGTCTGCTGAGAGTGTTGCTGTATTGTAGCGTTCCTTTTTGGATCGGGCAACGATGGAGCGGTCAGCAGTGGATAGATCTTCAGTGGAGCGGTCTGTTTCAGAGCGTTTATCGTCGGCGTTTGGGGAGCAACCGGCAAAGTGGTGAAGAACGGCAAGCGGTTCCGTCACGTCATTAGAGGAAGCTATACTAGCTTCCACAGCAACTCATGAGGAGTTCTTTGGTAAAATGGAAAAAACCCTTGCTGATATGAGTAGTTGGATAAAAGAAACATTGTCATTGGTAAATGAAGCGTTAAAGAGTACTGTATAAATTTAATTAAGTGTAATTTGTTTAGCTCTGTATAAGCATTAAAGTCTGCCAATCCAAAAAGGCATCTATGATGCACATATCTTAGGGTAAAAAAATTAAGAAATAAATGAAGTCAAGTTATAAAAATACGATTTCGATTCATTTAGTTTTATATATTATGGTGCTCGCTTATAGCTCTTCTTATATCACAAGCAGCTACATCCCGATCACTTGTTATATTATTATGTTCCGGTTGCGGCAATGAACTGTCTAGCTTTTCCCAAGCATCTTATATAGCTTAGTTGTGCCTGTAGAGAACGCAGGCAGCCATAATAATTTTCGAGGCGTTCTCGTGCCGGTTGTCCAAGCCCTTCAAAACTCTTCAAAAAAGGGGTGTTTAACTGTCCGAATGCATTTTCTACGACCCTTGCTTTCGAAAGACAATAATTGAACGTTTTTTGGCTTTGCGGGGCAAAGTGGTTTTTATGAAATTATATTCCTCCTTCATTACAATTAAACAAGTGGACACGTTGCAGTCGCACGCAACCGTCGGCGGTATACTCGTCACCAGTATCAAAACCGGTAAAAAGAGGCCTGATTGCAAAGGGGTACGGATGCGGCAGAGGTGTACACTGCCTTAAAGATTCTCCGATGCAGATGGGGATGCCACCAGCTATCTTCCTTCCACATTTGGTGACTCTAGCTCGAAGTTTGTAAAAGGTGGGGAAAGGGAGGCTGGGGGCGGTATGGGTGGGCGTGACATTCAAACTTTTGCTGCAGATCTTTGTGGAATGTCAATTGCTATCTTCGTACCAAATTTTGTGACTCAAGCTCGAACTTGTAAAAAGTGGGGTTAAACTTCGGTTCAGTGCTCTGTAATGTTAACTTCTAACATTTCCAACGGGGAATGCAACCAACCAACGGGGAATATGTTAACAAGACTTTCATTGCACATTGGGCCAAAATCCTTTTTTTTTTGGCATAAAGTCGAAAATTTTTGTGAAAGATATCTTGAATTTGACTTTATATTTTGAAAGGGCATACATTTGGTATATCAAATCCATAAAAGAAAAATTTTTAGTGGCAACGCTTTATTGTTTCCGCGCAAGCAAAGTCAGATGTTGTGTCAGCTGATTTACAGCCAAAATTGGTGGGAATCTTTAACAAAACTTTGCGCTTCTGTTGTAGCAAGACCAATTGTCCAAATCATTGTTGAAAATATGGAAAATAAAGATCGAAGCCTGCCATTTATAATTATTATTAAGTTATTCGAAATATGTGTTCAATGTTGTAGTTGTGGATTGTCTTTGTTATGTCTTATTTTGTGGAGTAAAAAACTAATTTCTGACAATTTCTGCCAAAAAAAAATAATGCAAATTTATATTCTTAACTGGATTATACTCGTTACCAAAGGTTAAGAGTATAATGGTTTTGTGCAATGTCCGTCATGGTGTCTGTCCGTCTGACCGTCTGTCCGTCCGTATGTGTGCAAGTTTTTTCCACACCCTTCAAGCTAGAGACTTGAAACTATCCAATTCTCTTTTTCTATGGGATAGTAAATTAAAGTGTCAAGATGGGGGTTCTATGATAACTGGGGGGCTGGCAAATCGATAAATTCGATAGCTCAAAAACGATTAATCCACATATTTCGCACATCCTTACATCTCGAACTACCCAATTTGGTGAGCAGATAGCTACTAGCAACCCCCAAAAAACTACTATACCCCCAAAACTACATCAACAATTTTGGAGCCACGCCCTCCCATTCCGCCCCCAGCTCCCTCGCATTTTAAACTCAAAAAAGCCTATATCTCCCACAGTTTTTGAGCTATAGCCACCACATTTGGTGCCAAGATTGGTGATGATGACCCAAAAACAGCATCCAAAGTTTGGATGACACGCCCACCAATACTGCCCTAGCCGCCCCCATCCACCCCAACGCTTCATCAAAAACGGGAACGCGTGTATCTTCCAGAGTTGTATGGCTAGAGCCACCAAATTTGATAGGAAGATAGCTGGCAACGACCCCCAAAAATCTGCATCAAAGCTTTGGAGCCAAGCCCACCCATTTCGCCCCCCTTTCCTCACTTCTTACAAACTTTGAGCTAGAGTCACCAAATTTGGTATGAAGATAGCAATTGACATTCCACAAAGATCTGCAGCAAAAATTTGGATGCCACACCCACCCAAACCGCCCCCCAGCCCCCCTTTCACCACCTTTTACAAACTATGAGCTAGAGTCACTAAATTTGGAAGGAAGGTAGCTGGTGGCATCCCCATCTGCATCGGAGAATCTTTAAGGCAGTGTACACCCCTGCCGCATCCGTACCCCTTTGCAATCTGGCCTCTTTTTACCGGTTTTAATACTGGTAACGAGTACACCGCAGTCGGTTGCGTCCGACTGCAACGTTTCCACTTGTTTCAAACTTGTCGTTAACATTTTTTGCCCATTTTTGCCCATTCTCTTCATATTTGCATTTTAAGCCAAGTTTGAGGTTAGCCATGCTGTCCTACTGGATGTGTGGATCAATAAAAAACGACATGAAAAATCGTTGTTCGACTGGATTGTTGGTGAATTGCATCTTAATAAAATATTAATTAATTTAGAAGCCCAAATTACTAAGAAAGTAAAGAGTTTTAACCTTTACATTATAAAAAATCTACCCACATAAATGTAATCGTTCAATACAGACATTTTAGAGGAAGCATTCCAAGTGGCTTTTGTCAAGCATGACTTTTGTCTACGACCAAGTTGTTTCAGACAATCAAATGGGTCGACCACGACTGTCTTACAGTCACGCAGGATCCCGTCTGAAAAGAAAAATGGCAACGGAACTGGCAAATAATGAACAAAATAATACAAGGCTTCTTGTGCATGCGGCATCAGTTTTGGCGAAAAAGGGAAATATGAGCGATACTGCTTTTGTATGAAGATCACTTTTCAACTTCAAGTGAGATTAGAAAGAAGTTGACATTCTCGGAGCCATTACCATTCACTCCAAGTCAAGCTCTTGCATTTTTGATTGACAACTCCCTAACCAAGGCCCATTACAACAATACGAGGTTTTAAATAGCACAATTTTCGATATTTACCCATGCTATAATAAAGTAAAAGAAGCCAAATTAGAGTGAAGCCTATTAATGTGACGGAAACAAAAGCATCTCTCCAAATTTGCTTAATCATCTCCAGTGAGTTTTTTGGGGGGGGGTTTCATCCATAACGATGTCAAACTAATCGAGCTTTGGATTTGATGGCTCTACCGGGCAGAGTATGTACAAGCAGAGATTCCTAGGTGAAAAATTTGATATCAAAGACGACTCATTATTTGTTACAAGCGTTATTCCACTGAAGTTAACAGATCATATTGGGACCCCTTTATGGATTAATCAGACCCCGCAATCAGTCAGATTTTGCAGACCCCTAAAGCTCGAGTTCGCTAAAGAAAGCAAAGTTCTTGTTCTTGCAGAAAAGGCCGATTTGGAATCGCAAATACAAGATTTAACAGATAATAATTACAATTTTTCAACCGACAGAAAAATAACTGTCACTTTTTACCTCTATTTGACATTGATTGACGGCAAGGTGTTAAATATACTAACGGGAAACAATTCTAGTCAAGTATGCCCTATCTGTGAAGCCAGTCCAAAGGATTTTATGAAAACTACTGATATATCAATTTTTAAGGCTAAACCAGGCAATGTCCAACACGGCATAAGTCCCCTTCATGCATATATTCGATTTTTTGAGTTCGTACTCAAAATCACGTATAAACTAAATTTAAAAAAGTGGCATGTAAGGGATACAGAAGAAAAAAACATAATTGCAACCCGCAAACACGAAATACAAAAATTGTTTTGGAGTGAAATGGGTTTAAATGTGGATAAGCCCAAACAAAACGGAAGTTGAATTACGAATGACGGCAATACCGCAAAAAGGGCATTTCAAAACACATCGAAGCTTTCCTTAATATTAGGATTATATTATGAAATTCTGCACAGGTTTTATATTATTTTAATAACTAATTCCTGTGAATTCCCCGTAAACATTTCTGAATTCGGTCAATTCTGCCAAGCAACTGCGTCAAATTATATGGAAAAATATTCTTGGTATCCAATGTCAGCAACGGTCCACAAAGTCTTAGTTCACGGTTCGCAGATAATAGCATCATCGGTATTACCAATCGGTTGCTTTGGAGGAAACGCATCTGAAGCGCGAAATAAACTTTACAAGCGCGATAGACAATCATATGCGAGACGAAATTCTCGTATTAATAATTTAACGGATGTGTTTCACCGGTCAATGGATTCATCGGACTCTTTACTTTCAAGCCTTAATATCAACAAAAGATTGGCTCAAAATAAAAAAACGTCGTTACCAAAGGAAGTTATTAAGCCTTTAGATGCACCAAAAGTAGACTATAAAAATAGGGAACATTTCTTAGGCAGCGCTGATAGCGACTCGGACAGATATCATGAAGACATTTACCTAACTTCAATGGATTTTGAAGCAGAAACAGAAGAATTATATACTTTACTATATACTATATATATAATTGACTTAATAACTAAAACCAAATGTAAAGTAAAAACATAGTGGCGCATAGTTAATTTTGGCTATGCCAAGACTATGATACCCTTCACACAGCCAAATCAATGCTCCCCCTCTTATGTTTCTGTGCAGTTGTTGGTAATTTTTCGCAAATATTTTTACTCTTGAGCGTCATTTACTTGTTCGTGTGCAACAACAACAATTTGACATGTAGGTACTTGAAAGTGCACGACAGAGACAACAATTGATAGTACGATATGGTAAATTTGTATGGTGGCTATGTCGTAGAATGCTCCGATCGAAATGAAATTTCATAGTGAACAAACCCGATATGATCTAAGCAATCTGTGAAAGTTACATCAAGATCGGTTCAGCAGTTTGGCCGGAAATCGTGTTGATATGGTAAATTTGTATGGTGGCTATGTCGTAGAATGCTCCGATCGGGATGAAATTTCATAGTGAACAAAACCGACATGATCTAAGCAATCTGTGAAAGTTTCATCAAGATCGGTTCAGCAGTTTGGCCGGAAATCGTGTTGATATGGTAAATTTGTATGGTGGCTATGTCGTAGAATGCTCCGATCGAAATGAAATTTCATAGTGAACAAACCCGACATGATCTAAGCAATCTGTGAAAGTTTCATCAAGATCGGTTCAGCAGTTTGGCCGGAAATCGTGTTGAAACAGACAGACGGACAGACGGACAGACGGACGGACGGACGGAAATCAATTCCTGAGCTCGTCCTGATCATTTTGATATATAGTTTATGGGGTCTCCCATCATTCCTTTAAGGCGTTACAGATTTATGACAAAGTCAATATACCCTGATTCACATGTGAAGGGTATAAAAATATATTAAATATGTAACAAATATATTAAAAACTTTTTTTTCATATTCGGATGGGTAGGGGGAGGTGAAGGCGTGGTCCAAATCAAAAGCAAAAATATACAAAATTCTAAATGAGCTTTATTAGTAGACTTTATGCCAAAAAACTGGGTTTCTGGCCCAATGTGCCTTGTACAAATGCGAATCAAATACAAAAAGATGCAACCAATAAGCATGTTTTCTTATGTCGCTTTTTCGCTTGTTAAATTTGGCTATGCCGAGCGTTTTCTTATCTGGCTTCTGCTTTAGTATTTCGGCAAATGACTTGGGCAAATGCACGTGTGAATACACTTTCGCAATTTGTAGGCATCGTTGCATGACTGGATGGTAGTTGCTATGGCAAAATGGTTGGAAAGTGTCATAAAGCTAAAAAATATGAAAGAGTATGTATGACCAGCAATGCAAAACTGATATTTGCCTGTATGTATATACATACATTAAAATATGGACATGTATAGAGACAGGGACACACACATGCTTATGGGAGCAATCCGAAACAAAAATCAAAAATCAATTCAATGTCTAGATTAATTCGCTCATATGCTTTGCTGCTAGGTCGACACAATAGGATAAGCAATAAAATAAGCGCACATAAGGAATACAAGAAAAACAAGTAAGAAGGGAGAGCCCGACTAGAAGATACCCTGAACCCAGTTGCAAAAAATAAATTAAATTTATATAAGTCTTTGGTATACTGACTTAACTTCAATCGATTAAATTCGATATCTCCGGTGTTTCTTAACCGATTTTGACGAAATTTTCAGAAAAGATCTATAGTTACCCATTCTCTTAACCCTCATTTTTACATTTTTCAAATTCGATATTTTTTTGTTATCGATTCCATGTGTATATCGGAAACCAGAATAGTTATCGATAATTTGAAGCAAAATTGTTCTGCTCATGGTATAGGAGAACTTATATCCAAAATCTGAAGTCTCTAGCTCTTGTAGTCTCTGAGATCCACGAGTTCATACAGACGGACAGACGGACGGACATGGCTATATCGACTCGGCTGTTGATGCTGATCAAGAATATATATACTTTATGGGGTCGGAGATGCTTCCTTCTGCCTGTTACATACTTTTGCACAAAACCATTATACCCTTATTTACCCATTTTATGGGTTAAGGGTATAAAAACGGGGGCACAGCAATCGAACAGCTACCGGCGCACACACACAATATGGCTGGCTGGCTGTGCTATGAACAAACATGTCGTAGCAAAGCCAGCAAGCAAAGTGGCTGGCGAATGACATACGAAACACGAGAAATGCAAGAAATGCGCTCTCAGAGCGAGTGGTAGCCACGCTAGCAGCTTCCAACTGAAGGTTGGAATTTCGGTGTTTGGTTGATCTATTTCTATTCATGCTTATTGATGCAACATTCCCGAGTTCCAAATACATTCTTGCATTCAAATTGTAGTGGAATCGGGGTATAAGTGAGCATTTTACTGCGCGCAACGTCAGTTGAATTTGCATATTCGAATTTGTGTACAGCTAACCCTCCTACAACGAGGGGAATCCCAGCAAGCATTTTGAATCACAAGCGAGTCTTTTTCGAGTCGCCATATGATTAAAAGTAAACATTTATGCGCTCTCTTCCCGATCAAAAATGATACTTTCGTCGGGAGAAAACGGTTCCCGAAGGCGACTATTCTTGAGGGGTCGCTTGCGACCGCAGTTTCGACTCATTTTCGAGTCATATTTTAAGTCAATTTCGATTCGCTTTTCGAATCTAATTCGAAACTTTTTTGAGTCGTATTTTTTGATAGCTGGTAAAAAATAAAATAAATTTTTTTTTTTTTTATATGCGTTACCGGAGGTAAAGAGTATATTGGTTTTGTGCAATGTCCGTCATGGTGTCTGTCCGTCTGTCCGTCCGTATGTGTGCAAGTTTTTTCCACACCCTTCAAGCTAGAGACTTGAAACTTTCCAATTCTCTTTATCTATGGGAAAGTAAATTAAATCAAGATGGGGGTTCTACGATAACTGGGGGACTAGCAAATCGATAAATTCGATAGCTCAAAACCGATAAATCCACAGTTTTCGCACCTCCTTACAGCTAGAACTACCGAATTTGGTAAGAAGCTAGCTACTAGCAACACCCAAAAAACTGCATCAACAATTTTGGAGCCACGCCTACCCATTCCGCCCCCAGCCCCCCCGCATTTAAAGTCAAAAAAGCCAATATCTCCCACAGTTTTTGAGCTATAGCCACCAAACTTGGTGCCAAGATTGGTGATGATGACCCCCCAAAAACTGCATCAATAGTTTGGATGCCACGCCCACCTAGCCATCCCCATCCGCCCCAACGCTTCATCAAAAACGGGAATGCTTGTATCTTCCAGAGTTGAGAAGCTAGAGCCACCAAATTTGGTAGGAAGATAACTGGCAACGACCTCCAAAAATCTGCATCAAAGTTTTGGAGCCACGCCCACCCATTCCACCCCCAGCCCCCCCGCATTTTGAAATCAGAAAAGCCTATATCTTCCACAGTTTTTGAGCTATAGCCACCAAATTCGGTTCCAAGATAGGATGCCACGCCCACCAATACTGCCCTAGCCGCCCCCATCCATCCCAACGCTTCGTCAAAAACGCGAATGCGTGTATCCTTCAGAGTTGTGGAGCTAGAGCCATTAAATTTGGTAGGAAGATAGCTGGCAGCGACTCCCAAAAATCTGCATCAAAGTTTTTAAGCCACGCCCACCCATTCCGCCCCCCTTTCCCTTGAAGATAGCAATTGACATTCCACAAAGATCTGCAGCAAAAATTTGGATGCCACGTTCACCCATACCGCCCCCAGCCCCCCTTTCCACAGTCTTACAAGCTTTGAGCTAGAGTCACCAAATTTGATATGAAGATAGCAATCGACATTCCATAAAGATCTGCAGCAAAAATTTGGATGCCACGCCCACCCATACCGCCCCCAGCCACTTTCCTCTCGATCCAAATAGAGTTCTTGAACCCACATTGCTCGCTTGCGTTTTTTTAGATCTTGCTCTTCCTCGTCCTCAAGAGCAAGAACCAAAACCACTGCTGCCGCTATTTTGCTGTTCTCGCTGTTGCAATTGTTCTGATTTTATTCTAAAGTAAACAAATTGCATATCAATTAGTTTTAAGTCACATATGCATTAGTACTTACCACTTTTTTTACTTTTCTCAATTAACAAAACAACACAATATCGATTAAAATCAGTTTCGATACATTCACAATATCGACGTCAACGAAAAATGCTTAGCAACGTGAATGTCAACGAATGTGGATATCAACTGGTGTAAATTACTCTCAACTTCAATATCAACGCGTTGGCATCTTGCGCGTTGCTCAACTCGAAAATTATTTGGCAACCCGATTTTTTGGTCAACTCAGTCAACTAATGTAAACACAACAAATGCGTTGACGTTGGATATCAATTATTGATACATATATGTAGCTAGAATTGACGCTGCATCAACTAGTGTAAATGCACCATTACACAATATCACCGTCAACGAAAAATACTTTAACTACGTTGGCGTCAATGAACGTTGATATCAACTAGTGTGAATTACTGTCAACTTCATCATCAACGCGTTGGCATCTAGCTCGTTGCTCAACTCAAAAATTAGTTGACAAATCGGTTTTTTGGTCAACTCAGTCAACTCGTCTAAACACTAGTAATGCGTTGATATTGAATTACTATTGTTGACGTATCGATAATTGACGCTGAGTCAACTAGTGTGAATGCAGCATTAGTATGAATTGTCTCGAACGTTTTGTTTGCACTAGCTCAAAATCTGAGCTTGAACCACTATCAGATTCGGTCATCCTTTTGACGGTTATTGGTTTGAAAAAGTCTACCATTGAAGTATGTTTGCTCTTATTTCGCAAATTTTTATAAATTTCTTGATAGGGAGATAAATTGTTTTGAAGATTTCGTTTAAATATTTCTGCTCTATCACTTAAAGGGTCGTTGTCCAAAATGTAATCTTCCAACTGCTTTGCCACATTTAAAGCTTTCTCGATATTTTTTAGTGAAAAGTTTTTATTTTCACTATCGGAAAGATCGTCAGAGCTATCTCCAACAGATTCTTCATTTGTATTTGCCACTAAATCTGCTTCGTTTATTTCGTCGTCGTCATCAAATCCATCACCTTCTACTGTTGTTCCTATATTCATCTACTATTGGTGTAGAAACAGTGCCCTGAACGTCTATTTCCGGTAATAGTGCTTTCCAGCAAGCTTTTAGTGTTGAACGACGAATTTCTTTAAGTGACGTGTCAACAATTTCAACGCAATTTAAAATTGTGAATTGTTTCCAAACTTCTTCAACCGTAATATTTGCTGACTCCATCTTCTCTAATATTAACTCAAAGGATTTCCAAATGTTGTAAGCTTTGATTGCTGCTATTATTCCCTGATCTAAAGGCTGTAATAGCGATGTGGTGTTGGGCGGTAAAAATTCGATTTGAACATTAGGATGACTTAAATCAGTCGAAAGGGTTGGAATGGGATTATCTATAAGTAGCAAAACTTTAATCGCTAAGTTCTTTTTTTTTTAGATAATTTTCTACGTCAGGAACAAAGCAATGATAAAACCAATCATTAAATAAACTAGCAGTCATCCATGATTTTTTGTTGGCTCTCCAATACACTGGAAGGTTTCATAAATCTTGGATTTAATGATCGGTTAATAAACATCGGCTTGGTCATAAAATCACCAGACGCATTGCTGCACAGCAATAATGTTATTCGATCTTTTGAAACTTTAAAGCCTGGAGCTCTTTTTTCGTTTTTCGAAATAAAAGTTCTTGAAGGCATTTTTTTCCACCACTAGCTTGTCTCATCAGCGTTGAACACTTGTTCAGGTAAATAATCATGTCCTTTAATAACACTGTGATAGTCAAAATAAAAAGACAAGACCAAACTCGACGGATTCCACCTATTTCGGGTCCAACGAATCGAACTACATCATTACTTTTTATACTCGTTACCGCAGGTAAAGAGTATATTGGTTTTGTGCAATGTCCGTCATGGTGTCTGTCCGTCTGTCCGTCCGTATGTGTGCAAGTTTTTTCCACACCCTTCAAGCTAGAGAATTGAAACTTTCCAATTCGCTTTATCTATGGGATAGTAAATTAAAGTGTCAAGATTGGGGTTCTGCGATAACTGGGGGGCTGGCAAATCGATAAATTCTAACTCAAAACCGATACATCCACATATTTCGCGCATCCTTACAGCTAGACCTACCAAATTTGGTAAGAAGATAGCTACTAGCAACCCCCAAAAAAACGGCATCAAAAATTTTGGACCCACGCCACTCCATTCCACCCCCAGCCCCCCCGCATTATAAAGTCAAAAAAGCCTATATCTGCCACAGTTTTTGAGCTATATCCACCAAATTTGGTGCCAAGATAGGTGATGATGACCCCCCAAAAACTGCATCAAAAGTTTGGATACCACGCCCACCAATACTGCCCTAGCCGCCCCCATCCGCCCAAGCGCTTCATCAAAAACGGGAATGCGTGTATCTTCAAGAGTTGTGGAGCTAGAGCCACCAAATTTGGTAGGAAGATAGCTGGCAACGACCCCCAAAAATCTGCATCAAAGTTTTGGAGCCACGCCCACCCATTTCGCCCCCCTTTCCCCACTTTTTACAAACTTTGAGCTAGAGTCACCAAATTTGGTATGAAGATAGCAATCGACATTTCACATAGATATGCGTCAAAAATTTGGATGCCACGCCCACCTTTCCCCACCTTATACAAACTTCGAGCTAGAGTCACCAAATTTGGTATGAAGATAGCACTTGACATTCCACAAAGATCTGCATCAAATATTTGGATGCCACGCCCAACCATACCGCCCCCAGCCCCCCTTTCCCCACATTTGACAAACTTCGAGCTAGAGTCACCAAATTTGGTATGAAGATAGCAATTGACATTTCACATAGATCTGCATCAAAAACTTAGATGCCACGCCCACCCATACCACCCCAGCCCCCCTTTCCCTACCTTTTACATACTTTGAGCTAGAGTCATCAAATTTGGGAGGAAGATAGCTGGTGGCATCCCCATCTGCATCGAAGAATCTTTAAGGTACAGCGTACACCCCTGCCGCATCCGTACACCTTTGCAATCAGGCCTCTTTTTACCGGTTTAAATACTGGGAACGAGTATACAGCAGTCGGTCTCGTCCGACTGCAACGTTTCCACTTTTTTTTAAATGTTTTTTCCTCACGTTTCGTCAATATTTTAATTTACCCTTTGATACTTATACATTAAGTGACATCTTGTAATAGTAAGAAACTTAAGCAAAGACAACGTTCTGAGCAAACTAACCATTAGAAAAAAAAACTTAACAAAAGTTGTATTTTTTAAAAAGGCTACACTAACTATGTTTGTGCGCTGTTTTATTTTTTTTTTTGTATCTTATAAGTGTTATTAATAAGTATAATACATTTTTACACAATATTTAAATTAAATTTAATAAGACTCATCTACCAATGTCTAACACAAATCAACAAGCAAAGAGTCAAGCTTTTTGCCGCTGTACCAATGCTCAAGGGGAGCGGCGACTTGGCGAAATCTTTCTCCATGCTCATCGGATTCAGTCGGAACTTGCTGCACAAAATGGTCCTTGTGATGGTGAAGGAAATGAATTTTTAAGGACATATTTACACCTATTTCTTCAAAAGCGTCTAACATGTCATCCACATATTTATTCCAATCTTCAGACCGGTGCACTCCTAAGCAATGGTTTATAACGGTCATAACGGAGTTCCAGGCACGTTTTTCATTTGGCCTTAAAAGTTCTCCGAATTTTGCGTTCTTCATAAGTTTTCTTATATGGGGGCCATTGAGAACACCTGAAAATAATGTTATGTGCATTGAAAAAACATTAAAAAAATGCGTGAAATTTCAGTTTTTTCGACATATTGGCTATATGGACACCCAAAACATTGATTTAGGGGCTTACAGTCATCTAAGAACTTAAAGACGGACTTATTCTGAGAAGCTTTGTCAAAGAAAGTTTACCAAAAAAGTCAACATTAAAAAAGTTAGAGACCGAAGAAAAATGTGCCTTTTTCTTACAATGGGCCACTTTGATGAAAAACTTCAACAAAAAATTTTGTATGAAACCATGATTGTAACTCAAAAAAGTAATGATGCAGTTCGATTTGTAGGACCCGAAATAGGGGGAAACCGTCGAGTTTGGTCTTGTCTTTTTTTATCACAGTGTAATTTTTCCGGGCTCTGCTGGATATTTTTCTGCTGCATCTGAGTCTGCGGATGCAGTTTCACCCTGTATTTTTAAATTGTGAAGTGCACGTCTCTTGCTCCATTTTCTTCATTATCTGAGGTCTAGGACGAGCAGTTTCTTTCACGACTGCAGAGATCCAAATGCTACCGGACTTATAATTTTTCCTTCGATTTGGTTGATTGTTCTTATTGTTGACTCATTTAAGTTGAAATGTCTAGCAATATCAGTTATCCTCTCTTGATTTTGAAGTCGATCCAAAATTTGTATTTTTAATTCAATGGATACAAATTTTCGTTTTAACGGCGTTTGTTTTTTCATATATATACTAACATTCAAATTAAGTTAAGGGTTAAAAGAAACTTACTTATGCACCTTGATTTTCTGAAATTAAATTTGTTAGATAAAAACTACAAGAATATAAGATTCTTAAAATAATTTTATCAAAACACTTTTACGAAAAAACAAAAACTGTTTCACAAATTTTTTATAATTTAACTGGAATTAGACTGAATATTTTTTCGCAAGTTTTTACACGCGTTTTTAGAATGATGCTCTTATTTGCAATGGTGACAACAAACTAACAAAAAAATTACTAATCAAATTAAAGTAGCCTAAATCGTTGTGTGATGTGAGAACAGCGGGGAAACCCTTTTTTTAATTTTGTCGCTGTAGAACAGAGAGCTGCAACGAGTGTGCTCGAGTTCGTTCGAACAACCTAGTCGAACATTTGTCAAAATGACTTACACGCACTTTGCCAAAATGTTCAGTCGAGTTCGACACTCGTTTACAAACGAGACTCTCTCGATCGAGCCTATAGACAAGAACAAAACTCGTTCGGTCGAATTAATCGCAACTCGTTTGTTGGCACATTTACGAGCTGCTTTGTTCGTTAAGCTTAGTACGTAGGAACAAGAATTATTTCGGATCGAAATTTACACATTATTTCTAGTGTGTATCCTAAGACACTGTGTGCCCCTTTAAAAAACCGTAAAAACCCAAAATAGCAACAAAAAAAAGGCAAAACGAAAAGGTAAAAGAGTATTACGGGCACACTTGTGTTTACATTTAATTGCCTACATTTTAAATTGAATTGTGAAACATAAAAATGACTGATGATATTGTGTTATGAACGGCAGTGGCTGCATTTTTATACTCGTTACCGAAGGTAAAGAGTATATTGGTTTTGTGCAATGTCCGTCATGGTGTCTGTCCGTATGTGTGCAAGTTTTTTCCACACCCTTCAAGCTAGAGACTTGAAACTTTCCAATTCTCTTTATCTATGGAATAGTAAATTAAAGTGTCAAGATTGGGGTTCTACGATAACTGGGGGCTGGCAAATCGATAAATTCGATAACTCAAAACCGATAAATCCACATATTTCGCACATCTTTACATCTAGAACTACCCAATTTGGTGAGCAGATAGCTATTAGCAACCCCCAGCCCCCCGCATTTTAAAGTCAAAAAAGCCTATATCTCCCACAGTTTTTGAGCTAGAGCCACCAAATTTGGTGCCAAAATAGGTGATGAGGCCCCCGCAAAAACAGCATCAAAAGTTTGGATGCCACGCCCAGAAATAATGCCCTAGCCGCCTCCATCCGCCCCAACGCTTCGTAAAAAACGGGAATGCGTGTATCTACCAAAGTAGGAGCTAGAGTCACCAAATTTGGTGGGAAGATAGCTTGCAAAAACCCCCAAAAATCTGCATCAAAGTTTTGGAGCCACGCCCATTTTGCCCCAGCCTTATTTTTCCCCACCATTTACTAACTTTGATCTAGAGTCACCAAATTTGGTATGAAGATAGCAATTGACATTCCACAAAGATCTGCATCAAAAATTTGGATGCCAAGCCCACCCATACCGCCCACAGCCCCCCTTTCCCCACATTTGACAAACTTCGAGCTAGAGTCACCAAATTTGGTACGAAGATAGCAGTTGACATCCGACATAGATCTGCAGCAAAAATTTGGATGCCACGCCCACCCATACCGCCCCCCAGCCGCCCTTTCACCACCTTTTGCATACTATGAGCTAGAGTCACCAAATTTGGAAGGAAGACAGCTGGTGGCATCCCATCTGCATTGGAGAATCTTTAAGGCAGCGTACACCCCTGCCGCATCCTTAACCCTTTGCAATCAGGCCTCTTTTTACCGGTTTTAATACTGGTAACGAGTATACAGCAGTCGGTCTCGTCCGACTGCAACGTTTCCACTTGTTTATTATAAACTTGCTGGAGTTAATAAATAACTATATTAACTCATCTCCCTTTGCGCCTCAATTGATTGTTGTTAGGTTCCAAATGCAATTATTTTCTCTCACTGCGTTGATTAATTTTATCTAGTCGTCATGTAAAAATTGTTTTACACGATTTTTATTTTTTTACTACACAAAATTCCCTCCATTTCACAATTGACGCCTAGAAATAATGTGCTGCTCATTTTTTATAGCAGAAATTCAACTGTTCAATGCAATCCACACGATCCACTTCAATGTAATCGATGTGGTAGCTCTCAACATTTTTTGAGTATACATTTTTAGCTGCTGCATATACTCATTACTCAAACATCTCTAGAAATTGTGTCCAGAAATTATTTCTAGCGTTTTTATACTCGTTACCGAAGGTAAAGAGTATATTGGGTTTGTGCAATGTCCGTCATTGTGTCTGTCCGTCTGTCCGGACATTTGTCATTTGTCTCGGCATTTGCTGCTGATCGGCTGGTGTCGCAGACACTAAGTCTACATTTTGGGTGCCTAGCGTCATTTGCCGACCCTTTACTTTATTTTATATTCTTATATTCCGAGTTTTCGACAAATGAATTCGACAAATGCACAGCTGAATACACTTTCGCAATTTGCGCCCATCGCTGCATAACTGTATGGTAGTTGCGATGGCAAAATTGTTGGAAAGTGTCATAGAGCTAAAAACATGAAAGAGTATGCATGACCAGCAATGCAAAACTTATATTTGCCTGCTTATTTTACTAGACGCTTGTTTATTTTGCTGTTCGCGTGTTTCTGCAAGTGGTCGATCAGCACCAAAAATGATATTTGACTGCCTTGCAAGTATTGCTTTTTAGGTTTTTGTAGGCAAAAGACAAATATGCACCAAATTTAATTGATAAAATAATAGAGAAAGGTCAATATGAATGCCATGGCAAATGCTACGCATACATTAAATATGCTGCACATGAACATTCACACACACACAAACACATTCATAAGCAAGACCTTAAAGAAGAAAAATATAAAAAATCGCTTCGAAGCCTGAGCCCGACAAATATGAAAACAAATGCTGACACATACCTACACATACATATATTGCGTGTAGGTATGTATGCATAGGATCGTTCGGCTGTCCTCTCTCAACTCACAACGCTGCTCGGGTTCTCTGAGAGCGAAATGAGAGAATTTCAATTTTGCGTGTATTTTGTTGGTACGACCTACCATCGCCACTCAATCGTTATCAGTATTAAATTTGAAAAAGCGAAGTGACGCTTCTCTATGAATATATTATCGCTGCTAGAGACTTAAAACTTTCCAATTCTCTTTATCTATGGGATAGTAAATTAAAGTGTCAAGATGGGGGTTCAACGATAACTGGGGGGCTGGCAAATCGATAAATACGATAACTCAAAACCGATAAATCCACATATTTCGCACATCCTTACAGCTGGAACTACCAAATTTGGTAAGAAGATAGCTACTAGCCCCCCAAAAAACTACTATCCCCCCAAAACTACATTAACAATTTTGGAGCCACGACCACCCATTCCGCCCCCAGCCCCCCCCCAATTTAAAGTAAAAATAGCCTATATCTCCCACAGTTTTTGAGCTATAGCCAAGATAGGTGAAGATGAACCTCCAAAAACTGCATCAAAAGTTTGGAAGCCACACCCACCAATACTGCCCTAGCCGTCCCCATTCGCCACAGAGCTTCGTCAAAAACGGGAGTGCGTGTATCCTTCAGAGTTGTGGAGCTAGAGCCATTAAATTTGGTAGGAAGATAGCAGCAGCGACCCCCAAAAATCTACATCAAAGTTTTGGAGCCACGCCTACCCATTGCGTCCCCCTTTCCCCACCTTTTACAAACTTTGAGCTAGAGTCACCAAATTTGGTATGAATATAGCAATTGACATTCCACAAAGATCTGCATCAAAAATTTGGATGCCACACCCACCCAATCCGCCCCAGCCCCCTTTTCGCCACCTTTTACAAACTTCGGGCTAGAGTCACCAAATTTGGAAGGAAGATAGCTGGTGGCATCCCCATCAGCATCGGAGAATCTTTAAGGCAGCGTACATACTGGCCGATCCGTACCCCTTTGCAATCAGGCCTCTTTTTATCGGTTTTAATACTGGTTACGAGTATACCGCAGTCGGTTGCGTCCGACTGCAACTTTTCCACTTGTTTTTATATAGAGTTTTACACA
This sequence comes from Scaptomyza montana, assembly GCA_018904305.1. NCBI lineage: Eukaryota > Metazoa > Arthropoda > Insecta > Diptera > Drosophilidae > Scaptomyza > Scaptomyza montana. The sequence continues at coordinate 1,913,954 of JAEIGR010000021.1, forward strand.
GCTAGAAATAATTCTAGTTCCTGGATACTAAGCTTTATGTTTAAAACGAGTGTCGAACCGTCACTTCTCGAAATTGTACATATGTTCACAAACGAGTTCGAGTTCGCACTCGAGCTTGGTAAAAATTTGACACTCGGTTCAGTTCTTTTTTAGAACATTATTTTAACAGCTTTAAAAATGGTGGACAAGAGACTACACAATTACGTTACTGATTGCCACTCTGTTAAAACATGTTCAAGTGTAGGGTGGCAATGCTATAAAAAAGATAGGTATCAAAGTATGAACAAAATTCAAAGAATTTTATTTGGGCAAGAAAACCTTTTTTCAAATTAAAATAGTTAATATGTTTTTGAAAATATTTGCATACATAAAAATTTTTGTAAAAATCGCGATGTAAGAAACTGTCCGCATTTTGGGAACTGCGTTGTGGCAAAATTCCGTTATAGGAACCCGCGTTGTAGGGTTACCTGAATATTAGAGTTTTCAATTTGTAAAGTATTTATATTTATTCCTATCGATTGTCTGTGTTATATTAATATATACCGATATATCGTAAGCTAGTATTTAAGGTATCAATGTTGGCAGTAGGTGTTATCAGAAAAGTGTGGTTCGGCCACACTGATCGTACCTCTGTCTCTTTTCCGGTGAACCTTATGCCAAGCGCGCGCAACTATTAATATACTAAAAAAGAATCTTCTGAAATAAATGCTATCCGATATATATTATTCAATAAATAAGAGTTTTATAGCTCAGAAGTGGGATAACATTAACGCCCAATGATTATTCGACGCAACAATGGGCCTGAATAAAGAAGAAATTATAAACCTGCTGAAGTCACATAAGGTGGAAGGTCCGCCATTTGCGACGATAGCACAAATACGCAAAATAGTGTCAGAATTGCCAAAATCTGCTGTCGCCTCACCATCTGCTGTCCCTGCGATAACCCCGCTGCCCACTGCGCTTGTTCCTGCCTCGCTGTCAGCGGTTCCCGTGTCAACTTTGCCGTCGACCGTTTCTGCTGCCGCCTTGCTGTTCCAACAGTTACCCCGCTGCCCACTGCGCCTGTTGCTGCCCCGCTCTCTGATGTACCAGTGTCAACCTTGCAGTCAACTGCTTCTGCTGATGCCCCGCTGTCTGCTGTTCCAACGTTAACCCCGCTGTTAACTGCTTCTGCTGATGCCCCGCTGTCTGTTGTTCCAACGTTAACCCCGCTGTTCACTGCTTCCGCTGCCACCTCGCTATCTGTTCCAACAGTATCCCTGCCGTCAACTGCTGCTGTTGTTGCCTCACTGTTTGCTGACTCAGTGCTAACCTTGCCGTCAACTGTTCCAGCTGCTGCCCTGCCGTCTGCTGTTCTGGCGATAACCCAGCTTCCAGTGTCGTTGAATCTAGACAAAAAAGTGGCTGCCGTGAACCAGCCTCTGCTTCGACAACCTGCCGTTACAAGTGTTTCCCTTCCGTCCACGAATTCCGTCTCTGCTGTAAGAGATGTGCGGGTTACAACTACTCGTCAGTTGGACACTACAAGTCCCAGTGCCCAAAGCCTACGAGACCAGCGAATTCGTGTTTCCAGTGCGGGAAAAAGGATCATGTGTATAGGAACTGCCCATTTAAGATTGAGAATGCCATCGCCACCAATGCCGCCACTGCCGACGCCGCTGCCGACTCCTGTTGCGGAGACACTTTAGAAGATAAAGTAGAACATCTACAGATGGTGAGTGTTGCCTTTGTGTCAAATCAAGTGAAAAGCAGTGAGTTTGCAAGTATTTCTCCCTCCTTGATTCGGGTAGTCCTAGAAGTTTCATTCGGCAATCTGAAGTGCCTTTTACCTGTAGCCTGAAGTCAACCCCATTAAACTGCCGTGGTCTGGGGAACCATCAACTTATGTCATTAGGAAAAGTCCAATGTGCCATCCGTATCTTTAGTCAAACAGTATTACACACATTTGATGTACTGCCGAACACTGCCACAAATTTGCCAATGATTTTGGGCAGAGATTTCTTTTGTAAAACGAATATATTCAGTCAATTGTTGTCCTCAAGTAAATCTCAAATAGACTGTAATGTGAAACTCACTGCTGTCCTTAATTCACTTGATTTGTTTAGAACAGACGTCAAACGCACAATAACCAAAAAAGTGTCAACCCGGTCGATTAATGAAAATGAGTTTACGCCTGCCAAATCACAGTCGTGTACCACTGAGGGAGAGTGTCCCGTCATGTTTGACCATTCGCTGGGTGATGCCTTGGCAGCTATTAATGCAATTGAGCTACCTGCTGTTAGTGAAGATGAGTTCAATTTCTAGTCTACGCTGCCACCAGAACAATCAGCAAAGTTGCAGTCTGTTATTTCCGCCTCTTATGTTGATGTCCCTTCCGAACTGATTAAACCGACCAGTTACGAATTGAAAACCGAATTACATTGTGATGCTAGTTCAGCCGGTTTTGGAGCGATGCTCCTGCAGAAACAAACTGATGATAAATTTCATCCTGTGTGCTACTTTTCGAAGACCGCTTCCGCCCCTGAATCCAAATTTCATAGCTATGAATTGGAAACCCTGGCTATTGTATATGCCTTAAAACGTTTTGAGACATACCTGAAGTTCATTCCGTTCAAGATCATTACAGATTGTAGTTCATTAGCGCTAACCCTTAAGAATGGTGGATCTTCCGCGAAAATTGTCCGTTGGGCATTACTATTGGAAAATTATAACTATACCATTGTACATCGGTCCGTTATTTGTATGCCCCATGTTGATACACTTAGTAGACTAGAAAATTCTGCATATGTGGACGATGTGAACCTGGATTTCCTACTACAACTGACGCAAAACCAAATCCAGAAATTGCCAAACTTCGGAGTGCCTTGGAGAACCAAGAGGATGCTGGTTTTGAATTGCAAGACGGTGTCGTGTATCGCCGATCACCGACTGACGTAATTCAGCTTTATGTCCCTGCCAAAATGATTAACAGTGTTTTACGAACAGTGCATGAGAAGTTAGGTCATCTGTCCACTGAGAAGTGTTGCACACAGATTTAAAAACATTATTGGTTTCCGTATATGAAATCTTACGTTAACAAATTTATTACAAATTGCCTAAAATGTATCTACTACTCCCCTTACGCTAACGGTGATAATGCTGCCCTGCATAGTATTCCGAAAACCCCTCTGCCGTTTGACACTCTTCATATTGACCACTTAGGACCTCTTCCGTCTATACAGTCCAAGAAAAAATATCTGCTAGTCGTTATTGATGCCTTTGCCAAGTTTTTCAAATTGTACCCTGCCGCTACTACAAGTTCCCGGGAAGCATGTCACACTTAAGAGACGCAGTATTTCTCCAATTATAGTCGACCCCGCCGAATTGTGAGTGATCGAGGTACATGTTTCACCCCTGCTGAGTTTTCTGATTTCCTGCAGTCCCATCATATAGTGCCTGTCCAAAATGCCACTCCCTCCCCTCGGGCTAATGGTCAAGTGGAACGTGTAAACCGTGTCTTATGTCCCATGTTTGGTTTATATCATCGCCCCGCTGTTAGTTTTGAAGAAGGTGATTTTGTCGTCATCAAAAATGTTGATACGACGGCAGACGTAAACAAAAAACTCTTTAAGCGATACCGTGGTCCTTATGTCATTTATAAGAAACTTCCGAATGATCGGTACGTCATCCGGGCTCACTCCTGATAATAATTGTTTTTTTTATGTTTGACCGCAGGCAATACCCCACCGTCTGGTATGGCCACGAGCCTTCTATAATTTAGAGTAAGTGGAATCGAGGTCGATTCCCTGTCAGGACGGACGAGTTGTAAAGTATTTATATGTATTCCTATCGATTGTCTGTGTTATATTAATATATACCGATATATCGTAAGCTAGTATTTAAGGTATCGATGTTGGCAGTAGGTGTTATCAGAAAAGTGTGGTTCGGCCACACTGATCGTACCTCTGTCTCTTTTCCGGTGAACCTTATGCCAAGCGAGCGCAATTATTAATATACTAGAAAAGAATCTTCTGAAATAAATGCCATCCGATATATATTATTAAAAAAAACGCAACTAAACCTTCAATTGCTAGGCTTCGACGCGTGCGCAGCAGTGCCAATTTATCTTAATGAACAGCTGTCGAGAGAGAATTATGAGGTGTTCAAAGCAGCAAAGAAGCTAAAAAAACAAAACCAAGTTGCTGCTGTTTTCTGTCGGCGCGCGCTCGTTTACATTAAGACGATTGAAAGCGGCAAAGTTATCTGCATGACGAGCTTGCAAAAGCCCTCTCAGATAAGCGTGCAAAAAGAAGTTAATGAGTGCGAACACGACCGAGCCCCAGATAATCTCTTTCGGTCTTAATTCTTATCTAACTACTGCAACCTTGTTAAATGCTGTTTATTATCAAATTCTCTTAAATGTAATCCTTAGTATTTGTGTGTGCTCTTTAATTTTAAGTTCTAATATAATAGATGCGTTTCTTTTGAAGTCATTTTTGTGTAAACAAACTGCCACTCCATATTAACAACTCTAAGGTGAACAGCCAAACAATGGTTCGGATCTTAAGCAAACAAAAGAATGGTCTATAGATTTGTCATTTAAATGCCCAAAGCTTGGCTAATACGATAGAAGAGTTTCGCTATATGTTTGTAGATTCTAAGGTTGATGTTGTATGCGTGACTGAAACATGGTTTGTCCCTGAATTTAGTGATCTGTCTATTATATGTGAAGGCTTTAATGTGTTTCGCTCAGATCGTTTAGGTCATGCTGGCGTAGTTGCCATTTTGGTCTCAAAGAGATTGACTTGTAAAGTTATTTCTAAGCAACCCAGTGGCAGTTCAATTGAATTTATTTTTATTGAAATGACTAATTTAAATCCTGACAGCAGACTGCTAATTGGCTGTATATACAGACCACACAAGAATATAGAATACTCAAATCTCTTAGAATTAATATCTAATTTAACTTTACGTTATACTGATGTAATCCTCACTGGTCATCTAAACAGTAAAATGTTAACAGAACATCACTTAACGGAAGAAATGGAATCAATAGGTGAAAATGTGGAGGATGGTGGAACTTTCCAAAACTTTAGCACTCGCGATCGACGCTAGTGAATTACTTATAACTTTCTTTTGGGTCGAGTAGACGAGGTGAAAAATTGAATACGCGCGGTTATGGTCTGTGTGACTGCTTCAATTTATTGTCGAATTAGTACTAAAAACTATGTAGCCGCTGAGCTTGCTCAGCGGCTCTTAACATAATTAACATGATGTTTAACATAAGTTATGCTCAGAGCGGAAACAAAATACTGATTTTGGTGGGGAGTTGCAGATGCATACTTTTAGGCATAAACATTCCGGCCCCCTTGCAATATAATTGCAAAAAAAAGAGACTGGAGGGGGGGGCGGACCTTATGGGCTGCACACTCCAGATAGGATCCACCCAAAAACAGTATTTTGGGCCACTGGACCGTGGTCGCTCGGAATAACGCCCTGTTGGATCACCAAGCCGTAGATATCAGCGCCCAACACTATGCTGACCGTCGAAGGTCGGAACCAGGCGTCATCCGCTAGGATAATATTGGGGACGCCCTTCCGGAAGCGTTCGTCAATCAGCGTTGAAGGGGTCCGGAAGTTAAGCTGGGCCTCAATACGCAGGCGGACTTCCCGATCAAAACTTCCATTTGTGGATCGGATGCGAGCACTGACCCTCTCACCCGCATCGAGCCAGGTGGCGGAAAGGCCCAGTGCCTTTGCCAGTGAGGCATCAATGCGGCTGGTCGGGCTACATGGATCCACCAGCGCTCGCATCTGGAACGTTTTCCCCTTCGCGACGATGGCCACGCTCGCGGTGGGCAGGAGTGTGACGCCTTCGGGGATGGGTGAGCGAGCACGTGGACTGCGTTGCCGGATTGGCGATGGGCTCCTTGATGGACGGGGCGACTCTTGCTCATCCAGGTGGAGCAGAGTGTGATGCTCGCCATCGCAAATGCGACATTTGTCGCCGCTCCTGCAGGATCGCCCAGAGTGCTGGTGTGCCAGACAGTTGGGGCAGTATTTATTAATCAATACTGCCCGGAGCCGCTTCTCAGCATTGAGGTGCATGAACCGCTGGCACTTTTTCAACGCGTGAACGCCCCGGCACACACGGCAGCGGAAGGACGCCGTGCCACGCAGCTGCTGAGTTGCCCTTTGTGCCCGTTGTGCCTTGGTGGGTGCCATGTTGCTTCGTTCGGAAATTCTGGGAATACATAAAAAACAGAAATTAGCAAAATAACTCTTGTTGACTGAAACGGTTAGTCACGATTTCAACAAAGGAGTTGGATTGTTGGGCTCGGAATGGAGTGGAAGGAGGATAAGTTTGGCCACGGGCCTTTTAATAAGTCCGCGGGTAGTGAGCACGTCGACCACTCGGACCCGGTCATCCTGTCCTGGGTGGGTTTCCTTGACGCGTCCCAAGCGCCATTCGTTCGATGCAAGATTATCCTCCTTGACAACTACCATGTCACCCTGTTGTAGGTTCCTCTCGGGTAGTTGCCACTTAGTCCTCTTGTGTAGCTCCTTCAAGTACTCTTCCTTCCAACGGAAACAGAAGTGTTGGTTGAGAGCCTTGAGCCGTTGCCATCTAAATTGACGCTGCATTCCCTTCAATCTCCGGCTCCGCTACAGAAAGAAGTGGGCCTCCTACTAGGAAATGCCCTGGAGTAAGAGCCAGCATATGTGGCGCACCTGGTGGGTTGAAATGCCACGAGAGACAATGGTGACTATATGTTGTCTCGACGCGCGTCTTGGTAGCCTCCAAGAAGTCGCGAGTAATGACTCTAGAGGCTCCCACGAACGTTTTCCCATTGTCGGAGTAGACTTTGGACGGGCAGCCGCGTCTTGCTATGAAACGAGCAAACGCTGCAAGGAATTTGTCCGAAGTCAAGTCGGAGGTGGCTTCAAGATGGATAGCTTTTGTGCTGAAACACACAAAGACACATACATAGCCCTTGGTTATGAGGCAAGCACGACCCGTGTAGTTCTTTATGTCGAAAGGACCAGCAAAGTCGATGCCAGTATGTGTAAAGGGACGTGAAAAAGTCGACCTCTCTTCGGGTAAGGTGCCCATGAGCTGAGTTTGGAGCCTTTTTTTGAACACGATGCAGACCCGACAGGAATTGGTCATGGATGTGATAAGCGTCTTAAGCTTGGGAATCCAATACTTGGAACGGATAAGGCGCATCATTAATTGATTTCCGCCATGCATTGATATTTTATGCGTGAATTCTACGAGGAGACGACTGAACGAGCATGAATACGGAAGTATGACAGGATGCCGTTCATCATAATTAAGATTGCAGGATTTGCTGAGTCGACCGGAAGCTCTCATAATTCCTTGTGGATCAAGGAACGGATTGAAGTTAAGTATGTGGCTGGAAGCCGGCAAGCTATGCTTGTCAAGAAGGCACTTATACTCTTTCGAATAAGAGGTTCGTTGAGTAAGGGCAACGAGTCGTTCTTGAACTTCTTGAAGTTCACTATTTTGGAGTAGCTGTGATGGGAACAGCACAGAGGATTGACGACATCGTTTAGCAAATCGGAAAACGTAGGCGAGTACTCGTAACGCTCTGCCGAAATCGGAGAACCGCTCAAGTGGATCAGACGGAGACAATTCAGCAATGTGGACCTTAACTGGACGCTGCTCTAGGTCAGTCTCCAGACATGAATCAGCTGGAACAGGCCATTGCTTCTGAGGCAGACCCAGCCAGTCGGGTCCATTCCACCACAGATGGCTGTCTCTCAGCTCCTGTGGCGAGACACCGCGGCTGGCTAAATCTGCTGGATTGTCTTCTGACCGCACGTGTGACCAGGTCCGACAATCAGTGATTTGCCCGATCTTGGAAACGCGGTTGGCGACAAACGTGGTCCAGGAGCAGGGAGATCTGCGAAGCCAGGCCAAAACGATGGTGGAGTCCGTCCAGTAAAACGATGCGCACTTTCCTATGGGCATCTGCGGGATGAGGGCTGAGGATAGTTCCGCGAGAAGAACAGCTCCACACAGTTCGAGTCGAGGGAGCGACACTGTCTTGACTGGAGCTACTCTGGTCTTGGACGTCAGAAGATGGACGGATATGTGATGGTCTATTTCCACGCGAACATACAGTGCTGCCCCGTAAGCCTTTTGAGAGGCATCGCAGAAACCATGGATCTGGATGGATGCTTCCGGCTGAAAAGAGACCCAACGAGGTACTCGAATATCTCCAAGACGGGGATGATAGGAGAGAAAATCTTCCCAACGCTGAAACAGCTCGGACGGCAAGGGATCGTCCCACCCAAGCTCATGAAGCCAGATTTCCTGCATGAAAATCTTCGCACGAACGATGACAGGTGCCAGCCATCCCGCTGGATCGAAGAGCTTTGCTATTTCCGAAAGGACTTCACGTTTTGTGATGGATTTCCTTGTAGGAATATTGGAGGGCGCAAAGAAAAACTCATCTGTGTTGGCTTGCCATCGGATCCCCAAAGTCTTGGCAACGCTGGCCTCTTCGAATTCCAAGAAGTCTTCTCTCAGAAGGTGGTCCTTGGGAATATCTTGGAGGAGTTCCTTGTCGTTCGATGTCCATTTTCGAAGGGGAAAGCCCGCTGAACTCATAGCGTCTTGCAGCTCCTTGATGCTGGATATCGCGCATTGCCTGGTGTGAGCTCCTGCTAATACATCGTCAACGTACATATAATTGGAAATGATGTCACTAGCACGCGGAAATTGTGCTAGCACATCTGTAGCGAGCTGCTGCAAAACGCGGATGGCCAGGAACGGTGCGCAATTTACGCCAAACGTAACTGTGTTGAGCTCGTAGTCACAGAGCTCTCCATCCTTGTTCCGGTAAAGGATTCTTTGAAATGGCGTGTGTATTGGCTTTACTAGAATTTGACGATACATCTTAGTAATGTCGGCGTTGAAGCCGTAACGAAAAAAACGCCATTTCAGGATCTGAATAGTCAGATCGGACTGTAAGACAGGACCTGCATGAAGGACATCATTCAGGCTCTTACCATTAGTGGATTGACTGGAGGCGTTAAACACAACGCGAACTTTTGTGGTAGTGCTGTCAGGTTTGAAAACCGCATGGTGTGGAAGGTAAAAGTTCCCAGTATCTATAGTAGGGGGGACTCGTCTCATGTGACATAAGTCCAGATATTCCTGGATCACGGAGTCGTACTGCTCTTTTAATGGAGTGTTTCTGTTTAAACGGTTCTCGTTTTTTAGAAACTGAGCCAGTGCGATTGACCTTGAATGTCCTAGGTTGATGTGATCAGGATCTTTGAAGGGGAGAGCGACAATATATTTGCCACTATCATCTCTTGTTGTTGTGCGCATAAAGTAGTCTTCGCATATGGCATCAGACTCCTTTACTGGCTTCGTAGGGAGATCCTCCACCTCCCAAAACTTTGTGAGGAGGTTTTCCAACCGTTGGTCGTTCTTGACCGTGACTCGTGTTGAAAAAGCGGAGATAGAGGATGAAGCACAAGTAGTTATTGGGCCGGTGAGAATCCAACCGAAAATGGTTTCTTGACCCAATAATGCGCCACAAATATTAGGAATAGAGCCGCCTAGCAGGATGGATGGAAGGATATCTGCGCCTAATAGCACATCTATCTGCGAACTCTTGTAAAAATTAGGGTCAGCCAGCGGAATATTGGGAAGGTCTCGCAACGCACTTCCGGGAATCGTATGCGAAGGTAGAGTACCTGCCACATTTGGAAGCACAAACGCTGAAGCTTCAATGCGAACTCTCGGCTTCGATGGGGATCCTATGTTGAAGTGACATAACTTCTCAGGATTGGCTGATACAGCTTGGTTAAGTCCGGCAACTTGGGCTGTTACACGTTTAAACGGGAGTTTGATGATTCTAAACATTCGTTCTGAAATGAATGTGGCTTCGGAGCCAGAATCGATCAACGCACGAGCCTTATAACATGTGCCAAGGTGGCATATGTTTATAATAGCAGTGCCTAAAAGAACACCTTGCGTGTTCGACGTGAAATAGTTGTGGATGTTTGCCGAACTTTGGTCTGAAGTGGACTGTATTGGTTGACTTGGAAGGTACGGAGTAGCAGCAGAACTTAACGATGACCTGGTGGTCGTTTGAGTAGGAGGGTCACCACGATGCAACAATGTATTATGGCGACCTTTGCAAGTGAAGCAGTTATGGCTGCTTGTGCATTCTTTAAGCTGATGTCCTCTGGCGAAGCAGTTCAGACATAGCTGCTGCTGTTTAATGTAGGAGGCCCGTTCTGTAACTGCCATTTGCAGAAACCGTGGGCAAACACGCACTGGATGATTCTCTTTGGAACAAAGCTTACAGGTAGAAATTGGCTTTGGAGCTTGTGTCTTTACCTTAACCTTCGCTTCGAAAGAGTTGATCTTTTTCTTATTAAGATCCTTGCGATCGGACTGACTTGGGGCGTTCATAGGCCTCATGTCTTCTATCGCTTCCAGCGTACGATGGCGCTCAGTCAGATAATTGTTAAATTCGACCCAGGTTGGAATATCGGACTTATTGTGGAGTGACTGTTCCCACAAGGACAGGGTAAGTTTCGGAAGTCTGGATGAGCATAGGAATACGAGCAAGCAATCCCAATTTTCGATGCTGACCTTAGCTAGCTCAAAAGCTGTCAAACACCCCTGAATTGTGCTCTGGAGCTCTTTTAGTGCCTTACCAGACTCTTGGGAAACCGACGGTAGACTAAAAAGGATTCTAAGCTGACTGTTAACTAACAGCCGCTTATTTTCGAATCTTTCCGAAAGATTCTGCCATGCAGAGTGGAAACCGTCATTTGTCAATGGAGATTTTGAAACAATACCCTTTGCCTCGCCGCTTGTCTTAGCATTGAGGTGGAACAGTTTCTCGACTGGGGTCAATCTAGAATTATTAATATAAATCGCTGTAAAGAGATCCCGGAAAGTGGGCCAGCGCAGATAGTCTCCATCGAAGACTTCTGTATCGATTGGTGGAAGACTACAACCTCTTGAGATGGAAGGAAGAGATGCTTGTAGTTGCTTATTCTTCGAGGATGCTGCGTCTATGCTCTCGCTCAATTGAGCTACGCATCGTTCATATACGGAATATGAATGATCATATTTCGCTTGCATACTTTGCAAGTCTTCCATGGAACCGCCGTCTTGCAGAAGGGTTTGGGAACCTTGTTCAAACGCAAGCTCTACTTTTTCCCATAAGGATCGGATTTGATCCCGGCGCACCTGTAGCGTAAACAGTGATTCGCCGGCTGAATTGGAAAATCTAGCTTCGAATTGGCCTAGCCTGTCCGACACAGCAATGAACTCTTTTGACGCCATTTTGGAATGAGCTAAGATTTTCTTTGATTCCTGTCTGGTTATACGGGGGCAATCCTGCGGAATTGTTAAACTCTCTGCTTTGAGCTTAGGCTGATCACTAACTTGAAGTTTGGACGGACCAGCGGACGGTTTTGATTCCAACCTTTTGCCAGACTTAGACTTGTCGCTTGGCGCTGAGGAGCTGCGAGCGCTTGACAAGGAAGAACGACGGGTGGTTGAAAGGGAAGGACGAAGTTTCGCTTTTTGCTTTTGGTCTTCTGACATAATAGGCTCTTTACGGAGCCGAAAACAAAAGGACGAAGACCAAAGAAATTACAACAAAAAAAAGAAACCAAATCAAAAGGCAACAGGCACACCAAAAAATATACCCAAAAAAAAACAAAAAAAAATACCAGTATGTGAGTATTTTTTCACAACGGAAAGTGTATATTTTTATTTAAAAAGGAGAAAAAAATATACCAAAAAATACTAAAAAATACCAAAATATGAGTATTTTTTACCAACGGAAAGTGTATATTTTTATTTAAAAAGGAAAAAAAATATACCAAAAAAAATACTAAAAAATACCAAAATGTGAGTATTTTTTACCAACGGAAAGTGTATATTTTTATTTAAAAGGAGAAAAAAAATATACCAAAAAATACTAAAAAATACCAAAATATGAGTATTTTTTACCAACGGAAAGTGTATATTTTTATTTAAAAAGGAGAAAAAAATATACCAAAAAATACTAAAAAATACCAAAATATGAGTATTTTATACCACGGAAAGTGTATATTTTTATTTAAAAGGAGAAAAAAATATACCAAAAAATACTAAAAAATACCAAAATATGAGTATTTTATACCAACGGAAAGTGTATATTTTTATTTAAAAGGAAAAAAATATACCAAAAATACTAAAAATACCAAAATATGAGTATTTTTTACTAACGGAAAGTGTATATTTTTATTTAAAAGGGAAAAAAAATATACCAAAAAATACTAAAAATACCAAAATATGAGTATTTTTACCAACGGAAAGTGTATATTTTTATTTAAAAAAAGAGAAAAAAATATACCAAAAAATACTAAAAAATACCAAAATATGAGTATTTTTTTAACAACGGAAAGTGTATATTTTTATTTAAAACAAGAAAAAAAATATACCCCAAAAAAAAAAAAAAACAATACAAAAAATATTTATTTATTTATTATTTGCGCTTAACTTTTATTTATAACTCAATGTATACACAGCTAGTCGGATATGCCCCACTTGCGGAAGGGTGTACTAAATATTGCAAGTTAACTCTTGAAAACGGGTATACCCCACTTGTAAGGAAAAAAAATTTGTAGGGTATACTCCACCGTTGGTTTGACTTATGCTGTGTTATATGGAATTGGAACGTGTTAATGTATATATATGCAGTGGCCCCGGTACTTTTGTATGTGGAAGTTTGATGACTTCGTTTGACCTACCGGCTAAGCCAAGGTTAACGTCTTTAGTCATGTAATATATATAGGTTATAGCACAAAATGTGTAATTATGGGTTTTGATAATTCACAAGTGGGAGCGAATGCGGACACGGAACACTTGTTAATTGCCTTTACATGTGTACATGTGTGTTGAACTTTGTCACAATTAAACGCACATAAATATGAAACGTTCATACGGAAAACAATTGTGAGAAAAAAAAAGAAAAAAAACTTAGCACCATGTACATATGTATGCGTCAAGACGAGGTTGCATTGGAATGTATGTACATGCATGTACATATGTACATGCAGTTGGATCAGACGCAACGGAAAAAATGCAAGTATTAATTTTATCGGAAAATATTAAACTGACTGCGTTTAATACTGATAAAATAAATGCACACGGACAAATAATGTCACAAAAATGTAAATCATTACTTATCTGTGGTCTCTTTTGTAGGTTGTGTGTGTGTGTGTGTGCGTGTGTATGGATAGTCCACCGAAGCTTGCTGGGGCGAGTGATAATTGATTAATCCTAATTATCCGGCTCGAAGGACCATGAAAATGTGGAGGATGGTGGAACTTTCCAAAACTTTAGCACTCGCGATCGACGCTAGTGAATTACTTATAACTTTCTTTTGGGTCGAGTAGACGAGGTGAAAAATTGAATACGCGCGGTTATGGTCTGTGTGACTGCTTCAATTTATTGTCGAATTAGTACTAAAAACTATGTAGCTGAGCAAGCTCAGCGGCTCTTAACATAATTAACATGATGTTTAACATAAGTTATGCTCAGAGCGGAAACAAAATACTGATTTTGGTGGGGAGTTGCAGATGCATACTTTTAGGCATAAACAATAGGTTTAAAACTAGTCAATTCAAGAACACCAACCCACTTTACTCGAACTGCTGCTACTCTACTGGACGTGTTTTTTGTGCAAAACCTAGAGAACATACTCCTATATGAGCAGATCTCTGCACCAGCTTTTTCAAAGCATGACTTAATTTTTCTAATTTATGATCTTAAACTTAACTATAATAATCAGAGTATAAAATTTAGAGATTTTAAAAATATAGATTAACTTCGGCTATATGAGGAATGCAGTAACCTCAACTGGGATACTATTTACTCAACACCCAACGTTGATATTCAATTAGGTAAATTGCAAAGCAATATTCGAGTTTTATACGACAAGTTTATACCAGTGCGGACCCATATTATCAACTCGTCAAAAAAATCTTGGTTTAACTGTGATATTAAGCGAGCAATAGGAATTAGAAATAAGGATTATGACAAGTGGAAACGATACAAAACTGACAATCTATATAATATTTTCAGAAGTAGTAGAAGTAGAGTAAGTAAAATGATTGATAATGCTAAGCGAGCATATTTTAGTAGTGGGTTTGGAAGTGCAATATCAAATGTACAGAAATGGAAAAATATAAAAAAAAATTAGGGATAGGAAGAGCGAAAGTAGAGATGTGTAGTGAGGTGGATGTAAATGAGTTAAAAAAGAAATTTGTCGATTTAAATGTACCAGTGACTAACTGTAATACATATCTAAGTTCTGTGTCGTTCAATAATTGCAGTAACGTTTTTGATTTTATATGTGTCAGTCCATGTGAGGTGTTGTCAGCTATGTCATTAATTAAATCTAGTGCAATAGGCTTGGATGACGTCAACCCAAAATTCCTTAAAATAATATTACCGCATATAACTAGTCATATTACGCACATAATAAATACGGCAATTACAACAAGTTCTTTTCCCGACCAGTGGAAAGCAGATAAAGTTATCCCAATCCCTAAGGGAGGTCATGAATACAGACCTATCTCAATACTGCCCTTCTTGTCAAAAGTTTTTGAGCAGCTAATTGCACAACAAATTAAAAAGTTCCTTGAGCTAAATTTACTTTTAAGCCAAAAACAATCGGGGTTCAGATCAAACAGAAGCTATACTACAGTACTTATAAAAATAATTGAAGATATAAGAAAACACATGGATAATAGTGAAGTAACGCTTTTGACACTTCTTGATTTTAGTAAAGATTTGACACGGTCAACCACGAGATACTCTTGACAAAGTTGCACAAGATGTACAATTTTTCCTCGACAGCAACAAAACTATTACGTTCATACCTTACTAACAGAAGGCAAGCCGTTGTTGTAGCTGAAAATAAATCGGACCATAGATTTGTTGCTCGGGGTGTTCCGCAGGGATCGGTTCTGGGGCCACTACTTTTTACAATATATGTTAATGACTTGCCTGATGTCCTGACTAGATGTGAAGTCCATATGTATGCTGATGATGTTCAAATGTATGTGAGTCGTCCATTATGTCAACTTGATGAATGTATAAATATATGTAATAATGGTTTAATATCTGTTAGTAAATGGGCACGAGAAAACGGGCTGGCCTTAAATCCGGCAAAATCGAAATGCCTTGTAATATATAAGAAACCTTTGAGCACAAATAATTTAAACAAGGTTAATATAGATGGAGTTGAAATAAATTATGTAGACAAAACAGACAATTTAGGAGTTACATTGAACAAAACACTTTCTTGGACCGATCATGTAAATAAAACTGTTGGTAAAGTCTACGGTACCCTAAGGCAACTTTCCTTAACCCAACGCTTCTTGCCAGTCAGCATTAAGACAACCATAGCAAAAGCAATGGTTGCACCCATACTAATGTATGGTATTGAAATTTTTGGCAATGGAAGTTTAGCTAGCCAAAATAAATTAAAAGAGGCGCTAAATAACATAGCTCGCTATGTATTTAATTTAAAAAGAAACGAACACATCACCAGCCACGCAAATAAATTATTTGACTTGTCTTTAACCAACCTAATTAACTATAAGATTTTAATTCTTCACCATAAGATTATATATACCAAGCAGCCTGAATATCTTTTTAGCAATCTTAGATTTAGCACGTCCCAGAGAACCAATAACATAGTTTGTTTAAGAACAAAACTTGCCTGTTCTGAAAGGCAGTTTTACATCTGGGCTTTTCGCCTTTGGAACCAGTTACCTACTCAATTAAAGACCATTAGAAACGCATCTCAATGGGAGGGGGAAAATGCATTTACGCACTTCCAACTGACGTCTTAGTTGGGGAGTGTGGGGCTCGCTACAGAGTAGAATACCCACTAAACAACCCCTCCCCGTTGGGCCTTTCTCCACTTCGGAAACTCTTTCGTAATACTTCGAAGTGGGGCCTTTATGCGCCAAGCGCCGTCGTCTTCTAGAAACATGAGCTCTCAGTTTTTAGATGATCCTATTGGAAGCATCTAAGCACTTAGCCTTAATCTGCTTCCACAAACCCTATTCCGACCTCTCATCTAGGTCTTTTTTCTTGCTTCTTAAAATTTGACTGATGAAAGCCGCTACTTTCTTCCAATCGTCGTCCCTGATGGTCATCTTTGATACAAGGTTCTCCGGTGTTATTTGACCGATCGCTTGTGTAAGTCGTCTTCTTTCCAATGTGAAACGCGCACAGTAAAAAATTGTGTGCTCCACATTGTCGATCTCGGCGCCACCATATACGCAGCTGGCTTCTGCGCTTTTCTTTATCTTGTGTAGGAAAGCACTAAAATATCCATGTCCTGTTAGCACTTGGGTGATGTAGTAATCTACGTCCCCATTCTGACGTTTGACCCATGCCGTAAGGTTAGGTATGAGCCTGGCTGTCCATCTTCCTGTGCTCTCGCCTGCCCATCTTTCTTGCCACAGTGCTAACGTTGTCTGTCTACATGTGTCTGCGGTTTGCCTAGAGTATTGTCCTAGTTGTCTTAGCTCGTAGATTGTCTTTCGTTCCTTAGCTAAGAGGTCTATCGGTATCACGCCTGCGATGACTAGTGCAGCAGCGATGGACACCGTTCTGTATGCACTGGTTATCCTCAGTGCGCTCGTCCTCTGCATAGCAAGTAGTGGCTTCAGCCTACATTTGGCTCCCAAAGTCTCTGCCCAGACTTCGCATCCATATAGCAGAATGGAGTTGTTGATCTCCATCAAGAGTTTTCTCCTTGTTTGAGTTGGTCCGCCGATATTTGCCATGAGCCTGCTGAGGTTTCTTGTTGCATCGGCTGCTCTTTTTTTAACATACTGAAGATGTGGCCCGAATGTCAGTTTTGTATCTAGTCTAACGCCCAGATATTTAATCACCTTTTGTGTCCTTATATGACTGTCGTTGACTTTCATATCCACTTCTTACGGGATTTGTCTACCGGCTATTAGAATCAGCTCTGTTTTTTCAGTCGCTAGTTGCAATCCGTGTGCGTCCAGCCAGTCCTTGACTCGAACCATCACCTGAGTAAGTAGTCTCTGTGCGTATTCTGTGTTTCGCGCCGTGATCACTGCTACTATGTCGTCTGCGTACCCCATTAGAAAAGTGTCATCAGGCATTTCTATGCGAGGGATTTCGTCATAGCTTATGTTCCACAACTCTGGGCCGAGTATGGAGCCCTGCGCTGCGCCTGACGTAATCTCTATGCACTTTTGTCCGGCAGAGAACGTGTATATTAGTTTTCGGCTATTTAAGTAACTCCCTATCAGCTGCAAAAGATATGCAGGTACCCGAAACCGTCTCTTTAGTGCGTCAAGTATGTTGTTCCATTTAACACTGTAAAAGGCGTTTTTAATGTCCAACGTCGCCAGCAGCACAATGGGTCGTGAGAAGTGGTTGCCCTGTCTGCTTTTGAGTGCAGCGTTTGCAACCTCTGCTACAGCCCCAATCGTTGATCGCCCGCGTCTAAACCCATACTGTCTTGGGGACAGACCGCCATTTCTTTCTATGGCATCCACTAATCAGGGTTTGATTAGCTTTACCAATAGCTTCCCTGCTGTGTCTAGCATACATAAAGGTCTATATGCGGATGGTTTTGTAGGATTGCCTTTTCCTTTGCTTATTAAGACGAGTCGTTGAATTTTCCACTGATCGGGAAAAATTCCGTTTTGAAGGCATGCGTTATACATTTTTAGCAGTATGTGGGGTCTGCACTCAGCTATTATCTTAAGGACTTCGGAAGGAATGTTGTCCGGACCTGGAGCTTTCCTGTTTTTTAGACTTCTTGCAGCCTCTACGAGCTCTTCTTGGGAGAATGGCTCACCGCTTTCTTCGGTCCTTCGGTCTGGTGTGCTGGTTGGCCTAAGTTGGTCAGACGGAAATGTAGGTAATGTACTCATGGTCGCTTCCATTGTAAATGTCCAGAACTTTCCATCCTGTTATCTTATGTGCCCACGATTCTGACACCATAGTTACGTCAGGAATTGTGCCTCTATTTCCCAATCGCCTAAAGGTAGTTGTTGATCCTACGTTTGCAACAACGAGACCGAGTCTTGCGGCCATGTCTAGGACCCTCTGACCTCTGGAGTTGGTTGCAAGCATTCCCCACTCCAGAGCAGAGGAGTTTAAGTCACCGGCTACAATTAGTTTTCCCGTTTGCTGAAGTGCTGTATGCTCGATGTCGTCTTATTTTTCTTGGAATGTTTGGATGTTGTCACTTGGTGTCAAATAGCAGCTAATTATTGAATAGTCCTTGAATTGCATGTAGACATGGCCCCTTCCTCGTCCTTTATTCAGGATTGTGACGTCACTCCTGTCTGGGATCCATATTGCCGTCGTCTTTGTTTCGTCTTCTAGCCATGTGCCAGTTTGCTTAGCCTTGTACTGCTCGCTTATTATCACCATGTCTGCTTTCAGCTCAAGGACAATTTGGGATAGTAGGTCATCTGCTGTTCTACTTCTGTGTAGGTTTCCCTGGAGGACTATCATGTTTTTGTCATACCAGTACTGGCAGCGCAGATACTCGTCCCTGGGAGATGATTTACTTCGTCAAGGTTTTTGTGTGCGCAAAGAACACATCTAGGCGGCTTTGTGCAGCTCGTCATTTTGTGGCCTTTCTCTCCGCATCTAATGCATAACTCTTTGCGGTCCGGGCCGGTGCAATGCATTTGCAGGTGTCCTGTGCTGAAGCATCTGTAGCATCGCGGAGTACTTACACACCGCTTAACTCGGCATCGGGTCCATCCTATTTTAACTCTAGACTCTTCTAGGATTTTATTTGCGTCCTCTGTGCTCAGCGTGACAAAAGCTCGCTTTTGTTCCATGCTGTTTACCTTTGTCAAGTGGATTTAGATGTCAAAGGGGTTTCCTACTATATTTTTGATAGCAGCTAGCACCTCTTGTTCGTCTACGAGACTATCCAGATCACGAATCTCAATTTTGGCTTTTGGCTTAATAAGCTTCACTGCTGCGTTTTCCTTTAGCGTGTCTCTGATGCAGTCGCGCAGCGTGTTGGCTTCGCTTCCTTTGGCCACTTCCAGTAGCATATCTCCGGACTTTGTCTTTCTGACTGATCGGATCTCCGCCTCTCGTGGTTTCATTCCCGTTTTTAGCTCTTTTAGCACATCCACATAGCTTTTACCTTCTGCTGGTCTTACTAGCACCACGTCCGGCCGCGTCCTTGTTCTGGTTTTTATAGGATTAACTTTGTTTCCTTCATTGCCCTTTTTTCTCTGACCTTTAGTCTCCCTTGTTTTTTCAGATTTTTGTCTGTTTCTTTTGTTCACCACTGTTTGAAATCCGTCTGGCTCCTTGCTTCTGACTTTTTTCGCTGAGTCGGGCGCCGCTGGACTGGAAGCTATTCTTTTTGGGATAGACGCAACAGGAGTATCGTTATTTCCTCCTGCTATAGCTATTCTGTTGGTTTCTTCTGCTTTTCCTTTTTCAGCGGATTCCCAATTTTTCCTATAACTCGTGATTACGTCAAAAACCTCACCCAACTCTGAAATACCGTCTTTGACGTCCATACTTATATTTATCTGTCTTGTCATTGCGTGCTTCATCTTGCGAAGTACAGACTTGCACTGACCTATAGCTTCCTCCTCTAAAGCGCGCATCTTGTAAATCAGCTCTTGCCGTGGAGAGCTGTTTACGTGTACCCTATGCGAGGGCAGACTCGGTGTTGTCAGACTTGTAGACGACGACTCTACGTAAGTTGGCACTTTGTCGGGTGTTGGTTCACTCAGCTGACTCTCAGTTGCTGTGGGTCTCTGTTGGTTTGGCACTGTTGTATCTCCATGTTGCACTGGGGACCTGGCCATTAGGCCGCTCCTCCTAAAAATTTCTCCTCCTTCCGTTTGTTGTTGTTGTTGATTGTTCATTCTGTAAGGGTCCCTTCTCCAGTCCGCTATCCTCACACGAAAGAACCGTCGTCCATTGATCCCCGTGGTTGTCTGTGATGGCAATAACGCCAACAGGGAGGCCACGCGAGGGTTGACATGAGTCCTTATGGGTGCTTCTGTTCAGAGCCAGGATCGGACGCTTACTTGGAGTAATCTCAACAAGACCGGTACCGCCAGTTCAATGGTGACGTGCTTAGAACGTAAATGGAGACTAGCCACAGTTTTAGCGGGACGGAGGCGACTGACAGCATTAGCCGGAAAGCCGTTTCAGCAAGATATCACTCTTGCGTACTAAGGTAACCGAATACTGCAGTCGTCAGCCCAAAGCGTGTATTCCATATCGTATCCATATCGTAGTCCGTGTCGATAGCCAGGTTGTCATGACGCCTTCTCACCTTAGCCAGATCCTTGTCGGATGACGAAGAAACTGTTTCCGGAGTCGCCACGTGGAGGCGGTGAGATGCTTGAAATTTATCATTAAATGGATCACGCTGGGCTTTACCAAGTTAAAGCCGATCAGACGCTTTGCCATACAGACAGAACTTCTAACTCCATAATAATAATAATAATAATAATAATAGAGAAGTAATGTAAAAATAATATATTTAAAATATAATAATATTAATGGAAATCTTAGTAATAATAATAATAATAATAATAGTAAAAATAATAATAGTAATAATAATAATAATAATAATATTAATAATAATTTTTTTTTTTTTTTTTTTTTTTTTTTTTTTTGAGGAGGGGAAATGCTTGCACGCATCTCTCAATCTGCCGTCGCAGAGAGGTATGTGGGGCTTGCACCCACTAAAACCCCCCCTCCTTAGGCCTTTTCCACTTCGGGATCGCTTTCGCATTACTTCGAAGTGGTGCCTATTTCGCACGTTGCGCCAACCGTTAACGCCTTGTACGTCTTGTAATAATAATTATAATAATAATGATAGTAATAATAGTAAGTAATAATAATAGAAATAATAATTATAGAAAAATGCGAACAAAAGAATTATAAGATTGTAATGACTAGCGCACTAAATTATAAGTTGTTAAACTTGTAGCGTTAGGAACAAAAACACAAATAAATAAATAAATAAATAAATAAGAGTTTTATAAATTCTTATTTTAGAGAGTTTACTTAATTACTAGTCCTTATCTCATTTCTGAGGTTCTAATTGTTTAGCTCCCACTGTTATCAAAACTCAAAATAGTCTTTCAGTCGCAGTTGGATAAAGTTTTCTTAAATAATTTTTATGTATTTTTAAAACCAATTAAAAACAAAAATTGTAACAGAAGGGGAGAATAGGGCCGGAGGCGGTATGGGTGGGCGTGGCATCCAAATTTTTGCTGCAGATCTATGTGGAATGTCAATTCAGACCAGATTGGTGACTCTAGCTGGAATTTTGTAAATGTTGGTGAACAAAGGGGCTGGGGGTGGATAGGGCTGGCTTGGCTCCAAAACTTTGATGCAGATTTTTGGGAGTCGTTGCAAGCTATCTTCCTACCAAATTTGGTGACTCTAGCTCCACAACTCTGGTAGATACACGCATTCCCGTTTTTGACGAAGCGTTCGGGCGGATGGGGGCGGCTAGGGAATTATTGGTGGGCGTGGCATCTAAACTTTTGATGCAGTTGGTGGGGCCTCATCACCTATCTTGGCACCAAATTTGGTGGCTTTAGCTCAAAAACTGTGGGATATATAGGCTTTTTGGACTTTAAAATGCGGGGGGGCTGGGGGCGGAATGGGTGGGCGTGGCTCCAACATTTTTGATGCAGTTTTTTGGGAGTTGCTAGTAGCTATCTGCTCACCAAATTGGGTAGTTCTAGATGTAAGGATGTGCGAAATATGTGGATTTATCGGTTTTGAGTTATCGAATTTATCGATTTGCCAGCCCCCCAGTTATCGTAGAACCCCAATCTTGACACTTTAATTTACTATCTCATAGATAAAGAGAATTGGCAAGTTTCAAGTCTCTAGCTTGAAGGGTGTGGAAAAAACTTGCACACATACGGACGGACAGACACCATGACGAACATTGCACAAAACCAATATACTCTTTACCATGATACAATTATACAAGGTACTCCACTCGCCAAAATCATATTCCCTTTATATAAGTGCGAGTGAAAGAGCGTTGAATAGTGATTGTGAGTGAAACGGCTACACAGTACGTCGATTAACACGCGCACGGTGCATGGGGCTAAAAGTTTCCTTAGTTATGAAAAGAGTTGTAGTGTTTATAATTTTATTTTTATTAGTTTTGATTTTGACATTATTCTTTGTTTTTGTTGTTTAACAGCCATTCTTTTGTTTATGCTCTTAATTCTAAAAAATATACGTATCTGCTTGGCACTTAAGGGTTAAAGCTCTGAAAAATAACCGTCCGCACACAACCTTTCAGTTCGACAAGCAGGCACGCACTGAAAATAGGGGACCAAAACCGAACGACTTCGGCAGCCGAGTGGACTACCTTGTATAATTGTATAATTGTATCGGTAACGAAGGTAAAGAGTATAAGAATAATACAAATGCATTTTTGTCTATGATTTTCTCTAAAGGGCTGTTTACTCTTGACTTAACTTAATCTAACGTAACTTAACGTAACTTAACTTAAGGAATATATGACATTAGGTAGAGTTTTCCATTTTCGTCCAAATTTATCTCAATATAGCTTATATATATTAGTAATTATATCTGTCTTGTTGAGTAATCAATTACGATTATTTCAATAACAACCTCAAGGTGCACTTTTTGCGATTCTCATAGAAATACACTTTTTTGATGTGTTAACATCTATATGCACGGTAGAGTGAATATTAAAAGTCACACACTATCAAATTTCTCTGCCGTTACTCACATGCATACCTCGCTGCCGTAACTCGCTGCCCTTACTCACACAGATAGGCAGTCCAAAATTGAAATAGTATGTGGTCGTTGTACAACAATTGTCTCTGCCTGTAAACGAATGATAGTATTGGTGTTGGTGTGGTATACTGTTAAACCTCGCTTAACGAGCACCTCTCATAAAGAGTAATTCGCTTAACGAGCACAAAAAAATTGTGAAAAAACGTCTCGTTTAACGAGCGAAGTTTCACATAACGAGGGAAAGTCCCGAATTGTAAAAAAATCATGAAAGAGAATTGAAAAAGGAAAAAAATACGTATCATGGCTAGCTGCATCATTCTGTGTTTAGCACTCGTTGTGTTTAGACATAAATTTGAATAATTACACACATATTTGTGATTTTTTTGTACACTTTAATAACCCTTGCAAAAATGTCACCGAAGAAAAAACTACAAAAAGAAAATAAGAGAATTACAATAACGATAGAAAAGAAACGTGAAATCATTAAAAATCGAGAACGAGGTGTGAGCGTAGCTGATCTAGCACGCAGATACAATCGGTCTACATCAACGATTTGTACTATCCTCAAGAATATCTGCGCAACGGTTACGTGTTCACGACGATGTTGAAAGGTTGCTTCTCATATGGGTAAATGAAAAGCAATAACAAGGCGACACAATTAACGAGAACATCACAGACTCCAGGAACATCAACGGCCGAAAAAGAAGTATTTAAGGCAAGCCATGGGTGGTTCGAAAAATTTAAAAAATGAACCGTCATTCACAGCGTTGTAAGGCATGGTGAGGCTGCAAGCTCTGACAAAAAGGCAGCTGAGAACTTCATCGGCGACTTCAAGAAGCTCGTAGATTCTGAGGGTTTCCTGCCGCAACAAGTTTTTAATTGTGACGAGACGGATCTTTTCTGGAAAAAGATGCCAAAGTGAACCTATATAACGGCAGAGGAAAATGCATTGCCCGGACACAAGCCAATGGAAGACCGTCTCACGCTGCTATTTTGTGCCAATGCAAGCGGTGATTTAAAGATTAAACCACTGCTTGTTTATCATTCAGAAACTCCACTCACTTCCACATCGTTACCTGCCTCAAGATGATCGAATCGGCGTGGGAAGCAGTTACCAAGAGAACCCTCACTTCTGCTTGGAAGAAGCTTTGGAAAGAGTGTGTTGTTGAACGTAACATTGAGGAGTTTGAGACAGTACGTGTGGATCTTGTTGTCAACGAGATTGTGTCATTGGCCACTATCATGGGAGTGGAGGTGGATAACAATGATATCGATGAACTTGTGGAAGAGCAAAATCAAGAGCTGACCACCGACGAGCTTATGGGGTTGCATTGTGTTTCACAGCAAGAAAGGTAAGATAAGGAGGATGAGGTAACAACAAAGCAACAATCTTCTAGCGCAATACGAGAAATGCTGAAAGCATGGGAATCTGTTGCTTCGTTTATCGAGAACCATCATCCTAATGAGGCAGTGGCTACGAGCGCTATAAATTTTTTCAACGATAATGCTTTATCGCCTTTTCACCAAATTTTGATGCGTCCGCAAAAACAACTTTCTCTAGACAGCTTTCTAGTAAAAAAGAATTAGGTATGTATCATAAATAATAAACTTATTACATGCTTTTTGTTTTCTGTAAATCGAATTCGTATTCCAGGTTGATGAAAAGATGAAGAATCTAGGAGGCTGTTTAACGATGTGTACAGAAATGTATATAATGTAATTTTATTTGAATAAACGATATGGTATGTACATAAAATTTTTTGACTATTTTTTCAGCATTGAACGCATTATCGTATTTTACATTAATATAGGAAACTTTGTTTCGCTTAACGAGTGTTTCGCTTTACGAGAGAGATACTGGAACGAATTATGCTCGTTAAGCGAGGTTTTACTGTACTTATTCCATCATGCGCTGTGTCTGTTGCTTTGCATTCGCTTTGTTTTGTTTGTGCTTAGATGCAGAGCAGCAGCCGACTGGGACGGTCGAGTCATGCGGTTCTGCTGTTTATGTTATGCCCACAAACAACCACAAAAGAAAACTAGTGGAAACGTTGCAGTCGGACGCAACCGACTGCGGCATACTCGATACCAGAATTAAAACCGGTAAAAAGAGGCCTGAATGCAAAGGGGTACGCATGCGGCAGGGGTGTACGCTGCCTTAAAGATTATCCGATGCAGATGGGGATGCCACCGGCTATCTTCATACCAAATTTGATGACTCTAGCTCAAAGTTTATAAAAGGTGGTGAAAGGGGGGCTGGGGCGGTATGGGTGGGCGTGGCATCAAAATTTTTCTTGCAGATCTTTCTGAAATGTCAATTGCTATCTTCATACCAAATTTGGTGACTCAGCTCTAAATTTGTAAAAGGTGGGGAAAGGGGGGCTGGGGGCGGTTTGGGTGGGTGTGGCATCAAAATTTTTGTTGCAGATCTTTGTGGAATGTCAATTAATATATTCATACCAAATTTGGTGACTCTAGCTCAAAGTTTGTAAAAGGTGGGGAAAGGGGGGCTGGGGCCGGTAAGGGTGGGCGTGACATCCAAATTTGTGATGCAGATCTTTGTGGAATTTCAATTGCTATATATGTATATACCAAATTTGGTGACTCTAGCTCGAAGTTTGTAAAAGATGGGTAAAGGGGGGCTGGGGGCGGTATGGGTGGGCGTGGCATCCAAATTTTTGATGCAGGTCTTTGTGGAATGTCAATTGCTATCTTCATACCAAATTTGGTGACTCTAGCTCGAAAATTGTAAAAATTGGGGAAAGACGGGCGAAATGGGTGGGCGTGGCTCCAAAACTTTGATGCAGATTTTTGGGGGTCGTTGCCAGCTATCTTCCTACCAAATTTGGTGGCTCTAGCCATATAACTCTGGAAGATACACGCATTCCCGTTTTTGATGAAGCGTTGGGGTGGATGGGGGCGGCTAGGGCAGTATTGGTGGGCGTGGCATCCAAACTTTGGATGCTGTTTTTGGGTCATCATCACCAATCTTGGCACCAAATGTGGTGGCTATAGCTCAAAAACTGTGGGAGATATAGGCTTTTTTGAGTTTAAATGCGAGGGAGCTGGGGGCGGAATGGGAGGGCGTGGCTCCAAAAATTTTGATGCAGTTTTTTGGGGGTTGCTAGTTGCTATCTTCTTACCAAATTTGGTACTTCTAGCTGTAAGGATGTGCGAAATATGTGGATTTATCGGTTTCGAGTTATCGAATTTATCGATTTGCCAGCCCCCCAGTTATCGTAGAACCCCCATCTTGACACTTTAATTTACTATCCCATAGATAAAGAGATTTGGAAAGTTTCAAGTCTCTAGCTTGAAGGGTGTGGAAAAAAGTTGCGTTCTTACAGACGGACAGACGGACAGAACCATGACGGACATTGCACAAACTCAATATACTCTTTACCTTCGGTATCGAGTATAAAAATTAAAAATAAACTCAAACTTTCATAAGAAAACAAGTAAGAAGGCTCTAGTCGGGAGAGCCCGACTAGAAGATACCCTGAACCCAGTTGCAATAAATAAATTAAATTTATATAATACTTTGGTATACTGACTTAACCTCAATCGATTAAATTCGATATCTCCGGTGTTTCTTAACCGATTTGGACGAAATTTTCAGAAAAGTTCTATCGTTGCCCATTATTTCAACCCTCATTTTTACATTTTCCAAATTCGATATTTTTTGTTCTCGATATTTTGAAGCAAACTTGTTCTGCTCATGGTATAGGAGAACTTATATACAAAATCAGAAGTCTCTAGCTCTTGTAGTCTCTGAGATCCACGCGTTCATACAGACGGACATGGCTATATCGTCTCGGCTGTTGATGCTGATCAAGAATATATATACTTTATGGGGTCGGAGATGCTTCCTTCTGCCTGTTACATACTTTTGCACAAAACCATTATACCCTTATTTACCCATTTTATGGGTTAAGGGTATAAAAAGTAAACCCAAATTCAATAAATTATTATTTTTGTTCAAGAAAACGTGCACATAGCAATAATACAGGTACAAACAAACCAACAAACAGGTGTTAACACATCGCCCGTGAGTTCCAACACTCATTGATTTTTTTTCAAATTGCATTTGGACCAAAACGATCCCAAAAGACACAGTGTTTTTTTTAATGAGTCAACTCGCTCATATTGCTTACTTGTTAACTCAAGTTGCTCAGTTACTCATTTGTTCAGTCAGATTGCTCACTTGTTCAGTCAAGTTGCTCAGAATAGCTGTTGTTCATTTGCTTTAAAACGGCCTTTATACACTTTCCTTTTAAGTAATGTCAAAATTAATGTTAATAACTAGATAATTTGTAAACAAAATATATATAATTTTCTTCGTTCACACAGGTGCCAACTTTTAAAACATAACGTAAGAAAACAAGATTAAAAATATAAATAATTTTATTTTTATGTATTTGCATTTCGCTTGCACGTTGCCCAAATCAGAGAAATGATTCCAAATTTCGCTGTCTTTGCGTATCAAAGACATTTTAAATTACTATATTATTTATTAAATTATTTTATTTTAAACGTTTCGTGTTGGTGCGAGCACAAAATCAACGTAAGCGAACCAAAACATTCAAACGGTGAATAAAAGAACCTCTGTGAACATAGCAACTGATATGCAGCAAGAACACTTGCGCAAGAAGAACAACTGAGCTGAAGGGAGCAAAAGAGCTAACAGCAACTGAATAATAAGAACATGAGAGCAAAAGGGAGCAATGGGTACAGAACATTGCTCACTTGTTCAGTTGGGTCAACAACTCAATTTCGCTCACTCACTCATGAACAACGCAACTAGTTGGAAGTTAACTTCCCACAAAAATCTGCATGAAATGTTGGGGTTCTACGACTACGCCAACCATACCGCCCCCAGCCGCACCTTTCAAAAAATAGTATGCGTATATCTTTTGAGCATGAGTCTCCAAATTTGGAAGGAAGATAGCTTGTGACATCCAAGATCTGTAGCATTTATGTTGATGCCACACCCTCAAACTATGCCCCACCCCCCACCACCTCTTTAAAAACGGAAAAGCGTGAATCTTTAACAGTTCTAAACTAGAGTCACCAAATTCTGTAGAAAGATAGCTGGTAACGACCCCCAAGCTTTGGATGCCACGCCAACACATACCGCTCCTGACCCCTGTCCTGTTTTGAGCCTGTGCTACCAAATTTTGTAGGAAGGTAGTTGCTGGCATCCCATTCCGCCACCAGCCCACGCAGTTGGAAATCAGAAAAGCCTATTACTTTCACAAAGTTTGAGCTATAGTCACCGAGTTTGGTGGCAAGATAAGTGATGATGTCCCCCAAAAAAGTGCAACAAAAATTTTTGATGCCACGCCCACTCATACCGCTGCCCCCCCCCCCACACTTTCAAAATGCGGCATGCGTTTATCTCTGAGATTGAGTCTTAGAGATAGCTCGTAATTACCCCCAGAGATTCAAAACATTGGATGCTACGTCGACCCATACCGCCCCCAACTTTCAAAAACTTGTATGCCTATATCTTTTGAGCCTGAGCCACCAAATTTGTTTTCATTGTAGCCAATCAAAGCATCAGCCAATCTTTGAACGCAGAGTACATCCTGATGCATCCGTAGCTCCATGCAATAAGGACACATTTTAGCCGTTTTTAAACAGGTGTTGAGTATACCGCAGTCGGTTACCTCCGATTACAACTTTTTGTTTTTATTTCAGCAGTGCAAAAAATCTTATTAAATATTCTCAAAATTGTTTTTGTGCACTCACATTCCAAAATTCCGATTGAGATTATCTGTTCCTCGGAACGATAACTTATAAATGGTCGGTAGCTATCGAATACAACAGTTGCCTAAATCAAGGCATACTTAATTAGGTAATCCAGCTCGTTTGCTCGCCCTCTTTTTCTGTTGCCTTACGATTCAGTCTTGTTGCGAACGTTGTGAGCGACGCACATACGCGCACGATGTTTTTGCGTTTTAACCTAAAAAAAATGCATTTCTCTTTTGCTCTCACTCTCGCTCTTTTTTGCTCTCATTTTACGTAAGGCAACGAGAGAGCGGAGTGGGACTACCTTAATAAGTATGCCTTGGCCTAAATAGCGTATTTCCACTGCTCAGTTATTCTCATAACATACATGTCAACAGTAACTGAGGTTCAGTTTGCATTTATTATCCCATAAAACGTAAAGACAAGATATCAGTGGTATTCATTTAAAGTTGTAAAATAGTTGCATTTGTTGCATTTATTGCAATATGGCAATGTCGCGAAACAGCTGTTCAGTTTTGTACAGAAATTCATTTGCAATAAAGTGGCAATAATGCCACAGCATTTTGTGTTGCAAATGTGGCAATACTTGTTGCATTGCATTACCAGCTGATTTTTAGCACGATTCAACTTGTCATGGAAGAAGTAAGTACATAAATATATTAAACTAATTAAAAAATCATTTATTTATTCATATTATTATAAATAATATATATTTTCCAAAATCATTAAATCATTTAATGCACAATTTTTTAAGAGGTTAAGCAGTTCTCTTTTTTCACTTATATGTGGCATTTTAATTAAAGCACAAACTATTGAAATGTAAACAAACTGGAAAACAGCTGATCAATGCAACATGATTATTCATTTAATATTTATTGCAATGTTGCCACTTTGCGATTTTTTTAGCAATGCAACTTTAAATGAATACCACTATTATAAAAAATTTAAAAAATCGGGAACTACTTTAGATTTATCTTCGTATTTAATAGCAAAGTCTTATTTTATTTCTGTTATAATAATTATCTTAATCGTTGTAGATAAAACTTTTCACGTGATCCTAAACGGTTTTATAAATTTGTTAACTCAAAACGCAAATCTTCAGGATTACCTTCCTCAGTTCACTTCGATAATACGAAAGCAAGTTCTGATCAGGCAGTGGCCGATCTATTTGCTGAGTATTTTCAATCAGTATACTCAGCGAGTTTATATAATTGCAGTAATTCCTATCCTTTTCAAGTTCAATCGTCAAATTGCATAAATGTCCCAGTTATAGCTGAGTGTTCGCTCCTAAGTACCCTTAACTCTATCAAACCTGGCTACTTGGCTGGTCCTGATGGGGTGCCAGGTTGTATACTTAGATACTGTGCGGATTCACTTTGTAAACCCTTACATAAATTATTTAACTTGTCGGTTGACTCAACTGTGTTTCCTGCTTGTTGTTGTCCGCCATTCCTTAAGTCTTTGAAAAATTATATGTTCTCAAAATCAACACACATGTAGTTCAATTATATTGCCTTATCAACACTGTTTTGTAAGGCGTAGATCTACTACCACTAACCTTCTTGAATTCACTTCGCTTGTTACCAAAGGGTTTCAGGAAAAAATGCAAACTGACGTTGTTTGCACCGATTTTATTAAGGCATTTGATTCTGTTAGTCATTCTCTGTTGCTTCAAAAATTATATACTATAGGATTTCTATCAAAACTCTTATTGTGGCTTTCGGAGTACTTGTATGGTCGAACACAAAAAGTAGTTTTTAAATCGTCTGTATCTAAACCTTTTTTTTGTTACCTCTGGTGTTCCCCAGGGGAGTCATCTTGTACCTTTGCTATTTAATCTGTTTATTAACGATCTTCCAGCTGTTATTACTTACTCTTATGTATATATGTTTGCTGATGATGTAAAACTATGTTTCACCTGTGTAACTTGCAACAGTCGGATTTGGGTGCATTGTCGGCCTGGTGTCGTTTTAACTTACTCAACTTTAATTGTTCGAAATGTAAAGTCATGTCTTTTTGTAGAAGTACCCCTCATACTGCTCACTTTGCTTGATGCTTCACTACTTGGCCGCGTGTTTGAAATAAAAGATGAAGGCATTATTCTTGATCCTAAGCTAAAGTTTGACTCTCATATTTCGTCTATGGTCAATAAAGCCATTAATGTCATTGGCTTCATCAAGCGGTGGTCCAAAGAGTTTAACGATCCCTACACCACTAAAACGCTTTATACATCCCTAGTACGTCCCATCTTGGAGTATGGATCTTGTGTGTGGTCCCCACAATACTCGATTCACCAGGATAAAATTGAATCTGTGCAGAAGAAATTTTTTCTATTTGCCCTTAGAAGTTTTAACTGGGTTCCTGGAGTAGACTTACCCCCGTATTCAAGTAGACTCCTTTTGATAAACCTTCCCTCCCTGTTAAACCGTAGAACTATGCATGGAGTTTTATTTATTACTAACCTACTTAATGGTGAAATCGACTCATCAGTTCTTTTGAGTCGAATTAAATTTAATGTCCCAATTAGATCTTCACGTATCTTTTTACCCCTTAGCCTGGATCGTTGCTCGAGCAACTATATAATACATGAACCATTCCGTGTTTTATGTTCTGACTATAACAAACTATATTCTCTTGTCTACTTAAGGCCTATTTACTCTTGACTTAACTTAACTTAACGTAACTTAACGTAACTAAACGTAACTTAACTTAAGGAATGTATGCGTTTACTCTCAACTTAACTTAACTTAAGAAATCAGTGTGTCAGTGCTGTAGAATTATGTTAGCAGTGCTGTTAAACACAGAAAAATATATTGACCGCTCGTTGGCGCATTTTGAATACAACGTTGCAACCAAGTTCTTTGGCAATTGCAGCCCAAATTTCTCTTTTTTTAATTATATTTTTAAAGTCTTTTGACTTTTTATCATACAACAAAGCATGATTTTCTACTAAAATAATTAGCTTATGTTCATCCATTTGAATATTTGATTTTGTAAACATTTTGTAAAGAGCATTTAACGTTTTTCATCACAGTTTTTGATCAGCTGTTTGATTTTCACATTAATCAACACTGTTTAACTTAAGAACTTAACGTAAGAATCTGCAAACTGCAGGTTCAAAATTAAGTTAAGTTACGTTAAGTTGAGAGTAAACGCTAACATTGACAGCCATAAGGCAGATTGAGTCAGCTGACTCTTACGTTAAGTTAAGTCAAGAGTAAACAGCCCTCAACTTGTTCGTAAATTAGCAAAGAATTATAGTTAAGGCAGGTCAATTATGTGCTGCACATTCATAAATGTGCACACATACATATAAGGGCCACTGAACGTAAAGGGTAGCTGAAACAAAATTATCATATGCTATCTGCTGTCGCACTCGCTCAATCTTCTTGCTTCTTGTCTCTGTTATTTTCTTTACCATACGAAAAAACAACAAGCAAAGGCATGCAAAACAAACCAAAGCATGATACAACTAATAGTTATTGTATTATGAACAAAAGCAATGATCTGAGAGCGCCAGCCCGAGTTGAAAATCTCTTTTGTAAGTTCTTGCCAATTGCAACCTCTTTTGATAATGTGCTCGTTGGCGCAGTGATATGCTCACTTATACAACTTCAAATTGCCTGCGCTGTCTTTTTGGCCGGCCCTGATTACACATAATCAATTTTATAAAAATCATGATGAAACTATATTATTGTTTCACCATGATAAAAGCGACTGCTAAAATCAAAAAAGGGATAGAGAGAAAGCGGCGAAAGAGAATAAGATGGCGCAGGGATGAAGAGAGTGAGCTAGTCATTTGCTTTGCATCAAAGAGTATTAAACTCTCTGCATACATACATGTGCCCAAGGCATACTTAATTATTAAGTATGCCTTGCATGTGCCTGTACTTGTACATTTATATTGTGTACAAGGCATACTTAACTTAAGTATGCCTTGATTGTGTATACGTTCGGTCGTTTATCGGTCTCGTGCCTCAGTCCATGATGCAATTAATAAGGTCTCATTTGGGATAATGAAAGGAAAAGCTTATTTTTCTGATCGCTTGTCACTTGTTTTTGTGAGTGCGAGTGCGATAGATAACTGTTTTGCGTCTCTGCTGTTGTGCTCATTTTTGACACACAGCACCATGATACAATTATACAAGGTAGTCCACTCGGCTGCCGAAGTCGTTCGGTTTTGGTCCCCTATTTTCAGTGCGTGCCTGCTTGTCGAACTGAAAGGTTGTATGCGGAAGGTTATTTTTCAGAGCTTTAACCCTTGAGTATCAAGCAGATACGTATATTTTTTAGAATTAAGAGCATAAACAAAAGAATGGCTGTCAAACAACAAAAACAAAGAATAATGTCAAATTCAAAACTAATAAAAATAAAATTATAAACACTACAACTCTTTTCATAACTAAGGAAACTTTTAGCCCCATGCACCGTGTGCGGGTTAATCGACGCACTGTGTAGCCGTTTCACTCACACTCACTATTCAACGCTCTTTCACTCGCACTTATATCAAGGGACTATGATTTTGCCGAGTGGACTACCTTGTATAATTGTATCATGCACAGCACCATGATGAAATAAGTATAAGGTGGTCTCGTCGGCAGCCGAAGCTAGCTCGTTTTTGTCCCTTAGCTTCAGTGCATGCTTGCTTGTTGACGCGGAAGGTTGTGTGCGGACGAATGTTTTCTCAACACTTAACCCTTAAGCAGAAACAAAAAATGAGTTACTGTAATTTTTGCCGCAAGCATGTACTGGGTGTGAAGTTTATTCATGCACCTAAATGTGTTGTGAAGCGAAAAAACAACGACTTATTGCTAATTTAAAATTATTAAAAATAAAACTATAAAACTTACTTCACCGCTTTGTTTTATATTGGGCTATTTTAAACCCCAGGGACCAGCTAAGGGCTAATCAACACAATATCCTACCGTTTCATTCACACTCACTGTAAAGTGTGCGTTTTACTCGCACTTATTGCTAGCATACGCTAAGGGACAGCTTTTGCCGACGAGACCACCTTATACCTATTTCATCATGCACAGCACTAAGAACAACTGGGCTCACTGGTACCCCAAATTGAGCGAGCTGTCAAATTCGAGTCAACCTGGTTGAGTGCATCATGCCTCAGTCGAGGCATTCAACTATAAACAGCGCTCACTTTGGTCGCTTGCTTGTTGGTAAACGCCGAAGTCGTCGAACGCCTCAGATTAGCGCGCTACGCACTCATTTTGTAGAGCTAGAGCGAATATATTTAAATTATATTTATAGAATGAATTCACACAGAAAAGTCAAATTGATAGTGTCACGTATACACAGAAAACTGATTACAAACTAAAATAAGTACAGTGTAGTAGACTCTACACATACAAATAACAACACTTATAAATTAATAAAAATCTATGTAGCTTTAAAGATTCTTAAACCTGCTTGTGCGAATGGGTGGATACATAGTTATATTTTTATCGTCTCAGTCGCACACACGCGGCTTAACTTTAACGACAAAAAAGCAACCAACCAAACACAAAAATAACAAGAAGTAAAAGTTTAAAAAAGAAAAACACGTGAAGTATGTTAATTTAGCCACAATTCAATCAGCGCCAAAGAGCATATCAAAAGAAACAACGACCACAAGAAATCAAAATAAAACAAAAATATTTTTAATATTTTACTTGCAAATAAACATAGAAACATCCACAAAACACATTGAAACCGAAATCAAATAGATATGTATGTATCTATGTACATGTTGCCATTAAATGCAAATTTCAAGCAGTCTAAAGCCATTTGACTAACTCGTCTCATTGCTCAAACAAAAAGGACAAATACTAATATACATGAAATTAGTTTTTAACTAAGAGCGAACCAAAAAACTACAAATGTCTATTTTAAATATGAATGTGTATGTGTGATTAAATAGGAATGAGGCCACTTACGAGTCGCAAGCGAGTCGAGTACCGCGTTGCGTTAAGGAGCTGAGCTGTTGGTTGGCAAGGACATAAAAGTGAATAAATTTTTACCAGAGCCTTGTATACACCAATGACATACACAATATTCACTCTGGAATCGCTGGCAAAACAAAGGGCACAAAGACAAAACAGATGTGTGCGTATTAGGTGGACAGCCAGCATACAAAAAACATTATTAATACATATGCATAAGTAAAGTATTAACAAACACTAACTTTACTACATTAATCAATCAAGTAACGGTTCGAGATATAGTCAAAGTGCTATCGGTTAGCAGGATTGGCCTAACACCTGGCAGAAAACAATACTCAAACTCAACGCGCACTTAACAGTCCGAAAATGGCGAAACGAAAGGGTAGCAGACGTGGCAGTAAGTAAAATCAACTCATACTTAAAGTTAGCATTTAGGCAAGCTATGTTTTTCTTTTTTATACTCGATACCGAAGGTAAAGAGTATATTTGGTTTGTGCAATGTCCGTCATGGTGTCTGTCCGTCTGTCCGTCCGTCTGTATGAACACAGCTTTTTAACACACCCTTCAAGCAAGAGACCTGAAACTTTCCATATAACTATTTATGGCCGGGACAGTCGCTGGCAAGTCGATAAATTCGATAGCTCAAAATCGATAAATCCACCTATTTCGCACATCCTTATACCTAGAACTACCAAATTTGGTGAGGAGATAGCTACTGGCTTCCCCGAAAAAACTGCATCAGAAGTTTTGAAGCCACGCCCACCCATTGCACCCCCAGCCCCCCTCCCGCAGTCTGAAATCAGAAACGCCTATATCTTCCACAGGTTTTGAGCTAGAGCCACAAAATTCGGTGCCAAGATAGGTGATGACGACCCCCAAAAAACTGCATCAAAACAAGATTCATAAAATTTGGTAGGAAAAAAGCAATTAGTATCCCACAAAGATCATTATCAAAAATTTCTTACAAGACGTTACGTAACATTTTTTATATTTTTCAATAAAAATTAGGGTAAAAGTGGTCACTTGAGTGTTACGTAACGTTAAGAGAGGGTGATTGGTTGTTGGGGGGGGGGGGGTAGGTACACAAAAACGTTACGGTGCGTTACAAAAGGGAGTCTAAAATCTTCAAAAATTGCGTTACGTATTACTTGAATGATCTCTTACACCTTATACAAACTTTGAGCTAGAGTCACCAAATTTGGAAGGAAGACAGTTGGTGGCATCCCCATTTGCATCGGATAATCTTAAAGGCAGCATACACCCCTGCTTCATCCGTACCCCTTTGCAAACAGGCCTCTTTTTACCGGTTTTAACATAGGTATCGAGTATACCGCAGTCGGTTGCGTCCGACCGCAAAGTTTCCACATGTTTTTTTTTAATTCTATGACACTAGACAAAAATTTTGCCAACGCAACTACGAACACCTAAAAAAAAAATAACAAAAAATCTCGACAAGCAGGCCCAGCAAGAAATTTAAAAAAACGCACATGCATACAAATACTAACAAATTTTTTTCAAAAAAGTGGTATTTATTAATTTTTCACATGTCTTTAAACTTACTAAAAAACGTAAAAATGATATAGTTTACCGATCTCAATGATATTTGCAACAATATTAGTATAATTCAAACACGCTTAACTGCCAAATTTGTACCTGATATGTAGAAATACAAAAAACATATGTTTTATAATAGGGGAGGTGACACACCCATACTATAGAAATGATTTTCCTTTGGTTCTTAAAAACTTAGCGCAAAAAAGCAAATCCAAATATCAAGCGTGGTTCCCGAGTTATGATAAATGCCAGTTTTTTTTTGGCAAAATGCTTATAGTGCGCTGGCCCGCTGCTTGTCTTACGATAGAAGGGCCAATGAGCACAAGGGAAACTGAATCAAAGCCATATGCACATGCTATACGCTGTCGCACTCGCTCACACTTATTAATTTATAAACGCATAAAACACGCATATGAAGGTTAGGTTAGGTTAGAGCGGTTACCAAGGAGGGATACCCCCTCGGCGCACTTAGGCCGCACTCGGCCCGTTGTGATGCCGCGAAAGGCTCTGAGACCCCTCTATCACTGTTGGTATGACTCCGCATCATGAGTCCATCCTGTGACTTGGATGTACCTTGCTATATCTTTGGGTCTTTTACTCGCAAGTTCAGATATATCTTCGAAGAAAAAGTCACCAAGGATTCTTTGCCTAGTTTTGCATAAGGCCGGACAGGTACAAAGAAGGTGAAGAACTGTTTCTTCTTCCTCCTCGTCTCTACAACTTCTGCAGAAGTCGTTGTGTGGGACCAGTAATCTGGCCGCATGTGCCCCCACAAGCCAGTGCCCAGTCATCACTCTGGTAACAATAGAGCACTTGTTCCGGCTTAGGAGGCAGAGCTCATTTGATCTTTTCCGGCATCTGGTTGGCCAGGTTTGATGAGCAATACGTGAGTTGTGAGTGGAGAGCTGCCATACTCTGTTGGCTTCCGTCTCGAAGAAATCTTTTAGATTGAGTCTACAGGATGCCATAGGTATACCAATGCACTCTTTGTCTGGAAGGAGTTCCATGGTAGTTCCTAATCTGGCCAGTTCATCAGCGATGCAGTTGCCTTCTATGTCCCTATGTCCTGGGACCCATACTAGGCATATGCTAAACTGCTCTGCCATCTCGCTTAGAGATTTGCGACAGTTATGAACAGCCTTAGAGTTCGACGTGTTCGACTCCAGCGATCTAATTGCTGCTTGGCTGTCTGTGAGGATATAGATTTTACTGACATTGCACCTATGTGGAATGCAACTTAGTGACTCCTGAATTGCTAGCACTTCTGCCTGGAAGACGCTACAGTGGTCAGGGAGTCGAAAAGCTTTGCGTAAGTTAAAATTGGCGCAGAAAATGCCGCCTCCTACTCTACCGTCCAGCTTTGAGCCGTCTGTGAAAATTTCTATAGCTTCCGCAGGTCTTGCGGGCAAGCCTTCTTCCCAATTCTCTCTAGTTGGGATTAGGGTGGTAAAGGGAGTGTCTAAATACACCTGTGGGATCTGATAATCCGTATTGTCTGGTATGAGTGGATTGTCTTTCAAGATACTTGAATGTCCAAAGCCCTGGCCTATCCACTGTTTGGCTTCCCTCATTCGAAGCGCTGACATAGTTGCTATTTTCCGCCCCATCATTTCGACAGGTAGGAAGTGCAGTATGGCGTCAAGAGCGTTACCCGGGGTCGTGCGTAAAGCTCCTGTTATGCAGAGCGCAGCAGTTCGCTGCACCCTTCCTAATTTCCTGGTGACTGTTTTCTTGTCAAGTGCAGGCCACCAGACAGAAACATCATAGAATAAGATTGGTCTGACTACCGCAGTGTAGAGCATATGAAAGATAATGCAAAATTTAATTTACTAAAACTTTTATTTACTTATCGATTCAAAAACTTTATATGCAGCATTATTATACTTCATATACAGTTCGAAAGCTAAAATATTAATTTAAATCCACACATACTTAAAACTTAAAACGAAAATGATCGCAAAATTGTCTACTTCAAATTGTATTGTATTCTACGATAAAAAAAAAAACACAAGCATGGAAGGTTACTGGAAAACCAATCTTGAAACTTAACAAAAAAAAAACCAATGAAAACGTTTGTTTCCGACGCAACAGACCGCGGGGTACTTTGATACCTATATTATAACGGGTGCTATGTAGTCTGCTTGTAAAGGGGAAGCATTGCAGCTTCACGGTTGGGCGCTGCGTTAGAAGATAGTTTGATGCAGATTTGCGAGATACCATTTGGTATGGGTGGACGTAGAATCAAAATTGATAATAAAAATCTTTTTGGGATGTCTCCAGCTATCTTTCTACCGAATTTGTTGACTCTATCTCGTGGTGGCGTGGCATCCCAGGTTCTGATGCATATGCTTGCGGAATATCACCAGCTTTCTTTCCACTAAATATTGTGACTAGCTCAGAAAATGTTGAAGATTTACGAATTCCAGTTTTAAATGTTTAGGGTATGGGGGCGGCAGGAGTGGGCGGGGCATCCAATTTTTAAGAAAGGCGCGTTCATACGGACAGACAGTATAACGGACATTGAACAAAACCAATATACTCATGACATTCGGTATCAAAGTGTCAGAAGGCAGATTAGAGATGCCAAAGAGAGAGAACTTACAGTTCAGTTTGCTTCTCCTTAATATTTTTGTTTTTTTGCGTTGTGCTGCTGCTGACGACTGCGATGGAAATGTTGGGGATTCCCTTTCGTAATGTTGCTCATACATACTCACACAAAATAAGCAACATACTTATGCTGTTGCAGTGAAATCTCGACTACCAAGAATGCAATCATTGTTTTTACTCGGATACTGATATACTCTGGTTCAATGCACTGGGACAGACAGTTAAAGCTAGAGATTTGGAACTTTGTACATTTTTTGGTCAACGTCTGCTCCAAACAAAGTGACTATACGCCCACTGGTAGGCTGGGAAACAGGTAACATATCGATATGCCTCGAGGCTCAACTCAATCAAATACACATATAGCAAATTTTTAGCTTGATTCACCAAACTTGGTGGGAAGACAGCTGATGATATCACTCAAATGTACCTAAAAATAACTTGGATGACACGCCACAAACTATGTCCGTCGCCTTTTTATGCATACAGGGGGGCACGGAAATCGCTACCGCTTGAATTTCACCTCAATTCCATTCCGCCGCAGACCAAATCGCCCACTGATTTTGAGCGGAATGATTTAGCTCTCCATCCGCTGAAATTTGATGCTGCCACCTAGTCAGAATCAACAAAATTTTTACTTAATCTGCACAAAACCATTATACCCTTTTTACCCATTCCATGGGTTGAGGGTATAAAAATGTACACATTGTTGCGAACACGGAAATACATATGTAGTAGTTTCGCAGTGTTTCATCTATAAAACTGTCAAGTCAAATTTCTGCACACAATATAATCAAAATAGAAATTGTTATATATATAAGAAGGCACTGCGACGAATTGGCCTTTTTTACTTAAAGGAGCTCCCTAGATGGAAAAGAATTGCTTCGAGGAGGCGAGCAGATCCCTGTTTGAGACATACCAGTTTTGCGTAGCTGTGAGAAACCCGCTTTGCATTCGCATAGAATGCGCTTTGTTGTCTTGTCGTCTTTTTTAAAAGGCCTGCACTCCGCGTCTGAAAACAGCCGCGTTTTCTGAGTACGGCATTTAGCAACTGGCCAGTAAGGTACGCAACCAATAGTTTTAAATTCATCCTAGAACATACAACAGTGTTCTTGCCCATAAATGAATGTATCAGCTCTTTAGCTTGACGAAATCTAGTTTTTGAGATCAAGTACCGGTTTTTTTCTCGTTTGCTTCTCCCCTCTACCATGGTTTTGGCAAAGGCCCAGCTCAAGCCACAAAAAGACTCCGGCCCAGTGATGAAGAGGCGGCTTTTGCCAGTTCTTATTACCAGGGGTACCAGCGTGACCCGGAGCACAACATAGGGTACCCTTGTTGTCTAAAGAGAACTGCGTAAGACTACTTTAGCACTCTTCGACTTACTTAGAAATTAGTCTCTTCCCGGATAGTGCTTAACTGGCTCCTTAACTATCTTCTAGGATAGTGCATTATTTGCCGTTTGGCTATTTGAAAGCATATTAGTTTTAGATCCTTTCATCTTGTTGTCAAAGACTTTAGAACAGGCCTGAATGACATGAAGCTCGGTTTAAAAGTAGTAAATGTTATACAGTCTAACTTACATGTAACAAACTTCCGTCCGCTTTAGATTCAAACCAGGTCAAACTTCTATGGTGGTAGCAACACTTCATTTGTGTTACTATAATATTAGTTATGCGTCCTGTCTTATAGTATTTTTTACGTGACAACGTCTAATAAATCGATGAACACAGGCTTCATGTTCAAAAACAAAATGTACCGTTACGCTCTAAATAAAGCGTTACGTTCAATACAGGTCAATGTCAACGCCGACGTATAGTAGAGATAGAGATCGTCGTGGTGCTGATGAATAGACGCTCCGTTTTTTGATTTTTAATTTTTGTACGACCCGGGTTCAACACCGCGTCAAAATTTTTTGGATATGTTTTTTTTGACGTAGAATACGTCTTACCTTTCAATAATGAGGTCTTAATTTGAAAAAGTTGTTGTTGTAATATGTGAGTTTAACAAAATCGCTGATTGCTCATGAACTAATGGATCAATTTTCCTCAACTTAATTTCATATTAAAGCCAAGCCTTCAAACTTACAATAAAATTATGTTTATATATGTATTGATTATATTTTCTATTAAAAAAATGAAATGAAAAATATGAATATATCTGCTTCATTTCGAAGACTTTAAATTGCTTTAGCAATCTCAATAATTCATTAATTACTCTGATTTTTTGAAGTTGTCTTACGTTGGTGACGGTCGTGTTTTTGAGTGCTCTTAAGTATTTATTGTTCGCTTGTGTTTTTGAACGGTGTTTTACTCTGTGTAATCTGGTAAATAATTCTAGCAGTGATTGCAAATATACGTTGTATATATTTACGTTTGCATAAAAGAGTTTGCCGAGTTTATACTCACTTTAATTTGCAGTTGAACTGACGCTGCTGTGCCTTAACATAAAGAAAATTTACGTGCATACATACATACATACATATATTTTCATTTGCATATTCTGTGTCTACTAACAACAAACAGCTTGTCTATTTTATTACTCACTTTTCGGCATCAGTCCTCTCCCGCTTTCGTCCGCTATATCCGACGTACTTGCGGTTGCATCTGCCTTCGTGATCACGTTCTCTCACTCGAGCGCTCTCTTAGTTTTTACCGTTGCATCGTGCTCAACGCATGATACAATTATACAAGGTACTCCACTCGCCAAAATCATATTCCCTTGATATAAGTGCGAGTGAAAGAGCGTTGAATAGTGAGTGTGAGTGAAACGGCTACACAGTGCGTCGATTAACCCGCGCACGGTGCATGGGGCTAAAAGTTTCCTTAATTATGACAAGAGTTGTAGTGCTTATAATATTATTTTTATTAGTTTTGAATTTGACATTATTCTTTGTTTTTGTTGTTTAACAGCCATTCTTTTGTTTAGGCTCTTAATTCTAAAAAATATACGTATCTGCTTGGCACTTAAGGGTTAAAGCTCTGAAAAATAACCATCCGCACACAACCTTTCAGTTCGACAAGCAGGCACGCACTGAAACTAGAGGACCAAAAACCGAACGACTTCGGCAGCCGAGTGGACTACCTTGTATAATTGTCTCATGGCTCAACGCATCGACACATTGATACCTACTTACTTGCACTCTACATTGTTTTGCTTTAGCATACCAATTTTCTAAAAAAAAAAAAAAATTTTACATCTTTTAAAAATGCTTGTTTGCTGCAGCAAGATTTTATTGTTTGTGGATTGTGCGACAACATGATCCACATGAAATGGGCTGCTTTTACTGCCAAAATTAATGGTTGCTTACTTGCTGACACAGGCCTGAAATGGTACTGTGAGTACTGTAAGGAGATGGCAAAGGAATCTTCTAAATTCTTGAGGGAGACTCATGTTGCCTTCAAAAATTTGCATGTGGCATTTAATAACCTGCAAGCAGCTTTTACAGAGCTTGAGTTAAATTTCAAAAATGGCAAGGTGGTGATCGAATCACCGAAGCGAAAAAAGACTTCGGGTCCTAATCCGCTTACTGTCCCACCTGGCCTGCCCACCAAGCCCCTTCTCTTACCTAGTATTAATCTCCCAACGGGTCCAATTGCTAGCCCGTTAATGTTATTTAACTCGCTGGCAAGGAACCGCGATCCTATTCATGAGCCC
Organism: Scaptomyza montana; assembly: GCA_018904305.1. Lineage (NCBI taxonomy): Eukaryota > Metazoa > Arthropoda > Insecta > Diptera > Drosophilidae > Scaptomyza > Scaptomyza montana. Next base: position 1,956,284 of record JAEIGR010000021.1, read on the forward strand.
GGCTCAACAACGTGTGTGCCTATCAATCCTATTGTAAGTACATCTGGGGCCCACAATCCTCTTGTTGTTGTGCCCCTTAACAAATTTGTATTTGTGTCTAGGCTTGCATCTGATACCTCATTCACGTATTATTGTGGAAAAGTTTACATTTAAACATGCCCGAAGCTATCTTCCTTAAAGTTGAGTGTTCTGCCCGAACTTTTCTCGACGATTTGTTCTGAAAAGTTTTGGCAGCCGCAGCTCGTTGCCTGTTAGCCACCCGGTTGCCTCCACCTCGGTGGCAAAAAACTAACAAATGTAAGTAGCCTGGCCTATCAAAATGTTAGAAGCCTTAAAACAAAACTTGCTAAATTATATATTAACAGCCTAACCTTTGAACCACAAATAGTTGCACTTACAGAATCCTGGTTAAAATCCGATATGTATGACTATTCCGTTTTTCCCTCTAAATATAACTTGTACAGATGCGATCGCACCTCCCACAAGGAGGGTGGCGTTCTCATTGCTGTTGACTCTTGTATTTCCTCTGAACAGATTTATTCTCATGATCTTCCGGATATAGAGTTTTTATGTGTTAAAGTATTACTCAGCGGCCGTTCACTTTATGTTACTTGTTCTTATATTCCTCCTCATTGTGATTCTAACATTTACACATCCTATCTGAGTGCCCTGCAACTTGTTTCGTCATTGTTGACAGATATGGATAATCTGATAGTGGTTGGTGATTTTTATCTGCCATATGTTGTATGGTCTGTGAATGACACATCTTCGGCGGCATTACCAGTAACTTCGGATGATTTTATAGATGGCCTACGGGAGTTAGCCATATCGCAAGTTAACAGGGTGCATAACAGTAGTGGTAGAATGCTAGACTTGATATTTGTTTCGAGTTCAGATTGCAGTAATGTTAGCCAAGTACCCCCTCTAGTGCTTCCGGAAGATACCTACCATCCAGCCTTAGAACTACCCATCGAAATTCTTAACCCCTGTCCAGCATCTAATTATTTTTTAACAACCCGTTGCTTTCGTTAAACTTACTTTACTAAACTGAATCATCTTCTTCAGCATACTAATTGGTCTCACCTTTTTTGTAGTGATATAGAAACTGCCATTGCCATATTTTATGGGACCTTGAATTCGCTTTTGGATATTTGTGTTCCCCCACTTGTTCTTCAAGTGATAATAAACCACCTTGACTTACTAGGGAACTATCGAAATTGAAAAACGCGAAGACAAGATCTTATAAAAAGTTTAAAAAATTGGAACTACAATAGATTTATCTTCGTATTTAATAGCAAAATCTAATTTTCTTTCTGTTAACACATCTTGATATAATAATTATCTTAATCATTGTAGATTAAACTTTTCTCGTGATCCTAAACGGTTTTATAAATTTGTTAACTCTAAACGTAAGTCTTCATGCTTGCCATCCTCGGTTTACCTTGATAATAAGAAAGTAAGTTCTGATCAGGCAGTAGCTGATATATTTGCGAGTATTTTCAATCAGTATACTCAACGAATGTATATACTTAGTTGCAGTAATTCCGATCCTTTTCAAGTTCAAACGTCAAATTGCATATATGTCCCAGTTATAACTCAGTGTACGTTGTTCTCATTTGCAACACATACATATGTAGTTCAATTATATCGCTTTATCAACACGGTTTTGTTAGGCATAGATCTACTACCACTAACCTTCTTGAATTCACTTTGCTTGTTATCAAAGGGTTTCAGGGGAAAATGCAAACTGACGTTGCTTACACCGATTATAGTAAGGCATTTGATTTTGTTGCATTGCCTTTTGCCGTTCCAACTTACTAAATTTGAATTGTTCAAAACTTAAAGTCATGTCTATTTGGAGAATTATTCCTCATACTGTGCGCTACTTGCTTGATGCTTCACCACCTGACCGCGTCTTTCAAATTAATGATTTGATTTGATTATTCTTGACCCCACACATATCGTCGATGGTCAATAAGGCCATTGATGTCATTGGCTTCATCAAGCGGTGTTCAAAAGAGTTTAATTATCCCTACACCACTATAACGCTTTATACATCCCTAGTACGTCCCATCCTGGAGTATGGATCCTGTGTGTAGTCTCCGCAGTATGTCGAATTGAATTAACTGTTCCGATTGGAGCTACCCGTTACTTTTTACCCCTTAGGCTGATGTCAGAATGCGCGCGAGAAGCGAAGCGAGAAGCAAAGAGCAAAGTTAGAAGATGTCAGAGTGAGAGCTTTGCGAGAAGCGAGCTGCTTTGCTCTCTTTTAAGTATTAATGTGGATTTTTTTTGCTTGTTTCCAATTATTTTCCACCAAAATTCTATTGTGATAGTTTTTGCTCTTTTGGTCCCATAGCGCTGGGCGTAAAAAGACTTCATTAATTTAATTTTATTTTATTTCGCGTGATTTGAAAACTAACGGTAAATTAAGAACAGAATCGTGTTTATGAGCCTGTGTATTCTTCATATGTTCATATGGTTTGCCTCCTTCCTTTTCGTTTTTATGACCTACCTGTAAAGCAGCAATACACAAATGTTTATTCATATCAACATACATATATTTTTATATAAATGTGCGTTTTCATATGTTTGCAGTTTTGGTGGATCTGAGCTTTGTAGTGATTTTTATACTCGATACCGAAGGTAAAGAGTATATTGGTTTTGTGCAATGTCCGTCATGGTGTCTGTCCGTCTGTCCGTCTTTCCGTCCGTCCGTCCGTCCGTCTGTATGTTCGCAACTTTTTTCCACACCCTTCAAGCTAGAGACTTGAAACTTTCCAATTCTCTTTATCTATGGGATAGTAAATTAAAGTGTCAAGATGGGGGTTCTACGATAACTGGGGGGCTGGCAAATCGATAAATTCAATAACTCAAAACCGATAAACCCACATATTTCGCACATCCTTACAGCTAGAACTACCAAATTTGGTAAGCAGATAGCTACTAGTAACCCCAAAAAACTGCATCATTTTTGGAGCCACGCCCACCCATTCCGCCCCCAGCCCTCCCGCATTTTAAAGTCAAAAAAGCCTATATCTCCCACAGTTTTTGAGCTATAGCCACCAAATTTGGTGCCAAGATAGGTGATGATGACCCCCTAAAAACTGCATCAAAAGTTTGGATGCCACGCCCACCGATACTGCCCTAGCCGCCCCCATCCACCCCAACGCTTCGTCAAAAACGGGAATGCGTGTATCTTCCAGAGTTAAGAAGCTAGAGCCTCCAAATTTGGTGGGAAGATAGCTGGCAACGACCCTCAAAAAACTGCATCAAAGTTTTGGAGGCACGCCCACCCATTTTGCCCCCCTTTCCCCACCTTTTACAAACTTTGAGCTAGAGTTACCAAATTTGGTATAAATATAGCAACTGACATTCCACAAAGATCTGCATCAAAAATTTGGATGCCACGCCCACCCAATCCGCCCCCAGCCCCCCTTTCCCCACTTATTACAAATTTCGAGCTAGAGTCACCAAATTTGGTATGAAGATAGCAATTGACATTTCACAAAGATCTGCATCAAAAATTTGGATGCCACGCCCACCCATTCCGCCCCCAGCCCCCCTTCCCCACTTTTTACAAATTTCGAGCTAGAGTCACCAAATTTGGTATGAAGATAGCAATTGACATTTCACAAAGATCTGCATCAAAAATTTGGATGCCACACCCACCCAAACCGCCCCCAGCCCCCCTTTTCCCACCTTTTAAAAACTTTGAGCTAGAGTCACCAAATTTGGAAGGAAGATAGCTGCGAAGATAGCTCATGAACTAATGGATCAATTTTCCTCTACTTAATTTCATATTAAAGCCAAGCCTTCAAACTTACAATAAAATTATGTTTATATATGTATTGATTATATTTTCTATTAAAAAAATGAAATGAAAAATATGAATATATCTGCTTCATTTCGAAGACTTTAAATTGCTTTAGCAATCTCAATAATTCATTAATTACTCTGATTTTTATACTCGATACCGAAGGTAAAGAGTATATTGAGTTTGTGCAATGTCCGTCATGGTGTCCGTCCGTCTGTCCGTCTGTATGTGTCCAATTTTTTTCCACACCCTTCAAGCTAGAGACTTGAAACTTTCCAATTCTCTTTATCTATGGGATAGTAAATTAAAGTGTCAAGATGGGGGTTCTACGATAACTGGGGGGCTGGCAAATCGATAAGTTCGATAACTCAAAACCGATAAATCCACATATTTCGCACATCCTTACAGCTAGAACTACCAAATTTGGTAAGAAGATAGCTACTAGCAACCCCCAAAAAACTGCATCAAAAATTTTGGAGCCACGCCCCCCTATTCCGCCCCCAGCCCCCACGCGTTTTAATGTCAAAAAAGCCTATATCTCCCACAGTTTTTAAGCTATAGCCACTAAATTTGGTGCCAAGATAGGTGATGATGACCCCCCAAAAACTGCATCAAAAGTTTGGATGCCACGCCCAACAATACTGCCATAGCCGCCCCCATCCGCCCCAACACTTCGTCAAAAACGGGAATGCGTGTATCTTCCAGAGTTGTATGGCTAGAGCCACCAAATTTGGAAGGAAGATAGCTGGCAACGACCCCCAAAAATCTGCATCAAAGTTTTGGAGCCACGCCCACCCATTCCGCCCCCAGCTCCCCCGCATTTAGAAATCATAAATGGCTATATCTCCCACAGTTTTTGAGCTAGAGCCACCAAATTTGGTGCCAAGATAGGTGATGATAACCCCCCAAAAACTGCACCAAAAGTTTGGATGCCACGCCCACAAATACCGCCCTAGCCGCCCCCATCCGCCCCAACGCTTCGTCAAAAACGGGAATGCGTGTATCTTCTAGAGTTGTGATGCAAGAGCCACCAAACTTGGTAGGAAGATAGCTAGCAACGACCCCCAAAAATCTGCATCACAGTTTTGGAGCCACGCCCACCCATTCTGCCCCCCTTTCCCCACTTTTTACAAAATTTTAGCTAGAGTCACCAAATTTGGTATGAAGATAGCAACTGACATTCCACAAAGATCTGCATCACAAATTTGGATGCCACGCCCACCCATACCACCCCCAGCCCCCCTTTCCCCACTTTTTACAAACTTTGAGCTAGAGTCACCAAATTTGGTATGAAGATAGCAATTGATATTCCACAAAGATCTGCATCAAAATTTGGATGCCACGCCCACCCATACCGCCCCCAGCCCTCCTTTCCTCACATTTTACAAACTTTGAGCTAGAGTCACAAATTTTGGTATGAATATAGCAATTGACATACCAGATAGATCTGCACCATAAATTTGGATGCCACGTCCTTCCATACCACCCACAGCCCCCCTTTCCCCACTTTTTACAAACTTCGAGCTAGGGTCACCAAATTTGGTTTGAAGATAGCAATTGACATTTCACAAAGATCTGCATCAAAAATGTTGATGCCACAACTACCCATACCGCCCCCAGCCCCCCCTTTCCCAACCTTTTACAAACTTTGAGCTAGAGTCACCAAATTTGTAAGGAAGATAGCTTGTGGCATCCTCATCTGCATCGGAAAATCTTTAAGGCAGCGTACACCCCTGCCGCATCCGTACCCCTCTGCAATCAGGCCTCTTTTTACCGGTTTTAATACTGGTATCGAGTATGCCGCAGTCGGTTGCGTCCGACTGCAACGTTTCCACTTGTTTGAAGTTGTCTTACGTTGGTGACGTTCGTGTTTTTGAGTGCTCTTAAGTATTTATTGTTCGCTTGTGTTTTTGAACGGTGTTTTACTCTGTGTAATCTGGTAAATAATTCTAGCAGTGATTGCAAATATACGTTGTATATATTTACGTTTGCATAAAAGAGTTTGCCGAGTTTATACTCACTTTAATTTGCAGTTGAACTGACGCTGCTGTGCCTTAACATAAAGAAAATATACGTGCATACATACATACATACATATATTTGCATTTGCATATTCTTTGTCTACTAACAACAAACAGCTTGTCTATTTTATTACTCACTTTTCGGCATCAGTCCTCTCCCGCTTTCGTCCGCTATATCCGACGTACTTGCGGTTGCATCTGCCTTCGTGATCACGTTCTCTCACTCGAGCGCTCTCTTAGTTTTTACCGTTGCATCGTGCTCAACGCATGATACAATTATACAAGGTACTCCACTCGCCAAAATCATATTCCCTTGATATAAGTGCGAGTGAAAGAGCGTTGAATAGTGAGTGTGAGTGAAACGGCTACACAGTGCGTCGATTAACCCGCGCACGGTGCATGGGGCTAAAAGTTTCCTTAATTATGACAAGAGTTGTAGTGCTTATAATATTATTTTTATTAGTTTTGAATTTGACATTATTCTTTGTTTTTGTTGTTTAACAGCCATTCTTTTGTTTAGGCTCTTAATTCTAAAAAATATACGTATCTGCTTGGCACTTAAGGGTTAAAGCTCTGAAAAATAACCATCCGCACACAACCTTTCAGTTCGACAAGCAGGCACGCACTGAAACTAGAGGACCAAAAACCGAACGACTTCGGCAGCCGAGTGGACTACCTTGTATAATTGTCTCATGGCTCAACGCATCGACACATTGATACCTACTTACTTGCACTCTACATTGTTTTGCTTTAGCATACCAATTTTCTAAAAAAAAAAAAAAATTTTACGTCTTTTAAAAATGCTTGTTTGCTGCAGCAAGATTTTATTGTTTGTGGATTGTGCGACAACATGATCCACATGAAATGGGCTGCTTTTACTGCCAAAATTAATGGTTGCTTACTTGCTGACACAGGCCTGAAATGGTACTGTGAGTACTGTAAGGAGATGGCAAAGGAATCTTCTAAATTCTTGAGGGAGACTCATGTTGCCTTCAAAAATTTGCATGTGGCATTTAATAACCTGCAAGCAGCTTTTACAGAGCTTGAGTTAAATTTCAAAAATGGCAAGGTGGTGATCGAATCACCGAAGCGAAAAAAGACTTCGGGTCCTAATCCGCTTACTGTCCCACCTGGCCTGCCCACCAAGCCCCTTCTCTTACCTAGTATTAATCTCCCAACGGGTCCAATTGCTAGCCCGTTAATGTTATTTAACTCGCTGGCAAGGAACCGCGATCCTATTCATGAGCCCGGCTCAACAACGTGTGTGCCTATCAATCCTATTGTAAGTACATCTGGGGCCCACAAACCTCTTGTTGTTGTGCCCCTTAACAAATTTGTATTTGTGTCTAGGCTTGCATCTGATACCTCACCCACGTATTATTGTGGAAAAGTTTACATTTAAACATGCCCGAAGCTATCTTCTTTAAAGTTGAGTGTTCTGCCCGAACTTTTCTCGACGATTTGTTCTGAAAAGTTTTGGCAGCCGCAGCTCGTTGCCTGTTAGCCACCCGGTTGCCTCCACCTCGGTGGCAAAAAACTAACAAATGTAAGTAGCCTGGCCTATCAAAATGTTAGAAGCCTTAAAACAAAACTTGCTAAATTATATATTAACAGCCTAACCTTTGAATCACAAATAGTTGCACTTACAGAATCCTGGTTAAAATCCGATATGTATGACTATTCCGTTTTTCCCTCTAAATATAACTTGTACAGATGCGATCGCACCTCCCACAAGGAGGGTGGCGTTCTCATTGCTGTTGACTCTTGTATTTCCTCTGAACAGATTTATTCTCATGATCTTCCGGATATAGAGTTTTTATGTGTTAAAGTATTACTCAGCGGCCGTTCACTTTATGTTACTTGTTCTTATATTCCTCCTCATTGTGATTCTAACATTTACACATCCTATCTGAGTGCCCTGCAACTTGTTTCGTCATTGTTGACAGATATGGATAATCTGATAGTGGTTGGTGATTTTTATCTGCCATATGTTGTATGGTCTGTGAATGACACATCTTCGGCGGCATTACCAGTAACTTCGGATGATTTTATAGATGGCCTACGGGAGTTAGCCATATCGCAAGTTAACAGGGTGCATAACAGTAGTGGTAGAATGCTAGACTTGATATTTGTTTCGGATTCAGATTGCAGTAATGTTAGCCAAGTACCCCCTCTAGTGCTTCCGGAAGATACCTACCATCCAGCCTTAGAACTATCCATCGAAATTCTTATCCCCTGTCCAGCATCTAATTATTTTTTAACAACCCGTTGCTTTCGTTAAACTTACTTTACTAAACTGAATCATCTTCTTCAGCATACTAATTGGTCTCACCTTTATTCTTGTAGTGATATAGAAACTGCCATTGCCATATTTTATGGGACCTTGAATTCGCTTTTGGATATTTGTGTTCCCCCACTTGTTCTTCAAGTGATAATAAACCACCTTGACTTACTAGGGAACTATCGAAATTGAAAAACGCGAAGACAAGATCTTATAAAAAAGTTTAAAAAATTGGAACTACAATAGATTTATCTTCGTATTTAATAGCAAAATCTAATTTTCTTTCTGTTAACACATCTTGATATAATAATTATCTTAATCATTGTAGATTAAACTTTTCTCGTGATCCTAAACGGTTTTATAAATTTGTTAACTCTAAACGTAAGTCTTCATGCTTGCCATCCTCGGTTTACCTTGATAATAAGAAAGTAAGTTCTGATCAGGCAGTAGCTGATATATTTGCGAGTATTTTCAATCAGTATACTCAACGAATGTATATACTTAGTTGCAGTAATTCCGATCCTTTTCAAGTTCAAACGTCAAATTGCATATATGTCCCAGTTATAACTCAGTGTACGTTGTTCTCATTTGCAACACATACATACAGTGAATCACTAAAGTATTCGTTGCGAAGCATACGGTGCATATTCCTTCAGTTTTCAACGATTTTGCAGCTACTTTTTTATGTTCTATGATTTGGCATTCGTTTATTTATGTTTACGAAAGACAACGCAAAAGAAATTACTTGGAAATTCCTAACGGTTTTTGAGATAAGGGAACAAACAAAAAAAACGCATATTTTCATCTCACAAAAGTATTCGTTGCGACTATTGCGTCTACTGTTTATTTATTTCTTAACGCATTTACCGTTATTTTTGACTTGCTTGTGCGCAGTTTTTAGTGTGTAAATATGATTTTAGCTTTACTCGTTCAGTTTGACTATCATAGTTGTCGTAATTACATCAAAATGCCCAAGGGAAAGGAATTGACTCTTGTTGAGAAAAAAATAATACTGTATCTGCACAATGAGGGCCAATCAACTGAGTACATATGCAAAATGTTCGACAGAAGTCCGTCCACAATCCGTAGTTGTATACAACGTTTAAGAAATCGTGGAAGCTTGGAAAATAATAAGCGTTCTGGTCGACCAAAGTCATTGTCCGTCAGAGAAGAGAGGAAAGTTCTGCAGGAAAACAGGATAAACCCACATCTATCGGCTCCAAAAATTAACAGCGTACTCCAGACATCTCTGAGCACAAGCGTCTGTGATGAAACTGTCCGCAGGGTGCTCCGCGCAAATAATATCCATGGTCGGGTTTCCAGAAAGAAACCGTTGATTTCAACAGTGAACGTTTTAAAGAGATTATCATTCGCTAATAGCTACAAAACGCAACCATATTCTTTCTGGGAGACTGTCATATTCAGCGACGAGAGCAAGTTCAACATTTTTGGCTCTGACGGTCAACATATGGTGTGGCGTAAGCCTGGCGAAGCGTTAAATCCTAAAAATACAACAGCAACGGTCAAGCATGGAGGAGGTTCAGTGATGGTTTGGGCATGTATGTCTGCACGTGGAGTGGGCAACTTGGTTTTTATCGATGGCATGATGAACGCTAATATGTATCTGGACATATTGAAACAAAACTTAGCCGTAAGTGCCTCCAAAATGGGATTCGAGCCCAATAAATTTTTGTTTCAACAAGATAACGACCCAAAACACACTGCTTGGGTCGTTAAAATGTGGCTGCTTTATAACACAAAGCAACTAAAAACACCGCCTCAGAGTCCGGATACAAACCCCATTGAAAATCTATGGTCTCACTTGGACAGAAAAATCAGGCAGCATAATATAACTTCAAAACCAGTGTTAAAGCAGGTCTTACTGGATGAATGGGCCAAAATAGAACCCGAATATTGCCAAAAGTTGGTGGAATCGATGCCAAGGCGTTTGGAGGCAATATGTGCCAACAAGGGTCACAACACAAAATACTAAAAAGGTTATTTCTATTATTTAAAATAAATCTCAATAGTCGCAACGAATACTTTTGTGAGATGAAAATATGCGTTTTTTTAGTTTTGTTCCCTTATCTCAAAAACCGTTAGGAATTTCCAAGTAATTTCTTTTGCGTTGTCTTTCGTAAACATAAATAAACGAATGCCAAATCATAGAACATAAAAAAGTAGCTGCAAAATCGTTGAAAACTGAAGGAATATGCACCGTATGCTTCGCAACGAATACTTTAGTGATTCACTGTATGTAGTTCAATTATATCGCTTTATCAACACGGTTTTGTTAGGCATAGATCTACTACCACTAACCTTCTTGAATTCACTTTGCTTGTTATCAAAGGGTTTCAGGGAAAAATGCAAACTGACGTTGCTTACACCGATTATAGTAAGGCATTTGATTTTGTTGCATTGCCTTTTGCCGTTCCAACTTACTAAATTTGAATTGTTCAAAACTTAAAGTCATGTCTATTTGGAGAATTATTCCTCATACTGTGCGCTACTTGCTTGATGCTTCACTACCTGACCGCGTCTTTCAAATTAATGATTTGATTTGATTATTCTTGACCCCACACATATCGTCGATGGTCAATAAGGCCATTGATGTCATTGGCTTCATCAAGCGGTGTTCAAAAGAGTTTAATTATCCCTACACCACTATAACGCTTTATACATCCCTAGTACGTCCCATCCTGGAGTATGGATCCTGTGTGTAGTCTCCGCAGTATGTCGAATTGAATTAACTGTTCCGATTGGAGCTACCCGTTACTTTTTACCCCTTAGGCTGATGTCAGAATGCGCGCGAGAAGCGAAGCGAGAAGCAAAGAGCAAAGTTAGAAGATGTCAGAGTGAGAGCTTTGCGAGAAGCGAGCTGCTTTGCTCTCTTTTAAGTATTAATGTGGATTTTTTTTGCTTGTTTCCAATTATTTTCCACCAAAATTCTATTGTGATAGTTTTTGCTCTTTTGGTCCCATAGCGCTGGGCGTAAAAAGACTTCATTAATTAAATTTTATTTTATTTCGCGTGATTTGAAAACTAACGGTAAATTAAGAACATAATCGTGTTTATGAGCCTGTGTATTCTTCATATGTTCATATGGTTTGCCTCCTTCCTTTTCGTTTTTATGACCTACCTGTAAAGCAGCAATACACAAATGTTTATTCATATCAACATACATATATTTTTATATAAATGTGCGTTTTCATATGTTTGCAGTTTTGGTGGATCTGAGCTTTGTAGTGATTTTTATACTCGATACCGAAGGTAAAGAGTATATTGGTTTTGTGCAATGTCCGTCATGGTGTCTGTCCGTCTGTCCGTCTTTCCGTCCGTCCGTCCGTCCGTCTGTATGTTCGCAACTTTTTTCCACACCCTTCAAGCTAGAGACTTGAAACTTTCCAATTCTCTTTATCTATGGGATAGTAAATTAAAGTGTCAAGATGGGGGTTCTACGATAACTGGGGGGCTGGCAAATCGATAAATTCAATAACTCAAAACCGATAAACCCACATATTTCGCACATCCTTACAGCTAGAACTACCAAATTTGGTAAGCAGATAGCTACTAGTAACCCCCAAAAAACTGCATCATTTTTGGAGCCACGCCCACCCATTCCGCCCCCAGCCCTCCCGCATTTTAAAGTCAAAAAAGCCTATATCTCCCACAGTTTTTGAGCTATAGCCACCAAATTTGGTGCCAAGATAGGTGATGATGACCCCCTAAAAACTGCATCAAAAGTTTGGATGCCACGCCCACCGATACTGCCCTAGCCGCCCCCATCCACCCCAACGCTTCGTCAAAAACGGGAATGCGTGTATCTTCCAGAGTTAAGAAGCTAGAGCCTCCAAATTTGGTGGGAAGATAGCTGGCAACGACCCTCAAAAAACTGCATCAAAGTTTTGGAGGCACGCCCACCCATTTTGCCCCCCTTTCCCCACCTTTTACAAACTTTGAGCTAGAGTTACCAAATTTGGTATAAATATAGCAACTGACATTCCACAAAGATCTGCATCAAAAATTTGGATGCCACGCCCACCCAATCCGCCCCCAGCCCCCCTTTCCCCACTTTTTACAAATTTCGAGCTAGAGTCACCAAATTTGGTATGAAGATAGCAATTGACATTTCACAAAGATCTGCATCAAAAATTTGGATGCCACACCCACCCAAACCGCCCCCAGCCCCCCTTTTCCCACCTTTTAAAAACTTTGAGCTAGAGTCACCAAATTTGGAAGGAAGATAGCTGCGAAGATAGCTCATGAACTAATGGATCAATTTTCCTCTACTTAATTTCATATTAAAGCCAAGCCTTCAAACTTACAATAAAATTATGTTTATATATGTATTGATTATATTTTCTATTAAAAAAATGAAATGAAAAATATGAATATATCTGCTTCATTTCGAAGACTTTAAATTGCTTTAGCAATCTCAATAATTCATTAATTACTCTGATTTTTATACTCGATACCGAAGGTAAAGAGTATATTGAGTTTGTGCAATGTCCGTCATGGTGTCCGTCCGTCTGTCCGTCTGTATGTGTCCAATTTTTTTCCACACCCTTCAAGCTAGAGACTTGAAACTTTCCAATTCTCTTTATCTATGGGATAGTAAATTAAAGTGTCAAGATGGGGGTTCTACGATAACTGGGGGGCTGGCAAATCGATAAGTTCGATAACTCAAAACCGATAAATCCACATATTTCGCACATCCTTACAGCTAGAACTACCAAATTTGGTAAGAAGATAGCTACTAGCAACCCCCAAAAAACTGCATCAAAAATTTTGGAGCCACGCCCCCCTATTCCGCCCCCAGCCCCCACGCGTTTTAATGTCAAAAAAGCCTATATCTCCCACAGTTTTTAAGCTATAGCCACTAAATTTGGTGCCAAGATAGGTGATGATGACCCCCAAAAACTGCATCAAAAGTTTGGATGCCACGCCCAACAATACTGCCATAGCCGCCCCCATCCGCCCCAACACTTCGTCAAAAACGGGAATGCGTGTATCTTCCAGAGTTGTATGGCTAGAGCCACCAAATTTGGAAGGAAGATAGCTGGCAACGACCCCCAAAAATCTGCATCAAAGTTTTGGAGCCACGCCCACCCATTCCGCCCCCAGCTCCCCCGCATTTAGAAATCATAAATGGCTATATCTCCCACAGTTTTTGAGCTAGAGCCACCAAATTTGGTGCCAAGATAGGTGATGATAACCCCCCAAAAACTGCACCAAAAGTTTGGATGCCACGCCCACAAATACCGCCCTAGCCGCCCCCATCCGCCCCAACGCTTCGTCAAAAACGGGAATGCGTGTATCTTCTAGAGTTGTGATGCAAGAGCCACCAAACTTGGTAGGAAGATAGCTAGCAACGACCCCCAAAAATCTGCATCACAGTTTTGGAGCCACGCCCACCCATTCTGCCCCCCTTTCCCCACTTTTTACAAAATTTTAGCTAGAGTCACCAAATTTGGTATGAAGATAGCAACTGACATTCCACAAAGATCTGCATCACAAATTTGGATGCCACGCCCACCCATACCACCCCCAGCCCCCCTTTCCCCACTTTTTACAAACTTTGAGCTAGAGTCACCAAATTTGGTATGAAGATAGCAATTGATATTCCACAAAGATCTGCATCAAAATTTGGATGCCACGCCCACCCATACCGCCCCCAGCCCTCCTTTCCTCACATTTTACAAACTTTGAGCTAGAGTCACAAATTTTGGTATGAATATAGCAATTGACATACCAGATAGATTTGCACCATAAATTTGGATGCCACGTCCTTCCATACCACCCACAGCCCCCCTTTCCCCACTAGGGTCACCAAATTTGGTTTGAAGATAGCAATTGACATTTCACAAAGATCTGCATCAAAAATGTTGATGCCACAACTACCCATACCGCCCCCAGCCCCCCCTTTCCCAACCTTTTACAAACTTTGAGCTAGAGTCACCAAATTTGTAAGGAAGATAGCTTGTGGCATCCTCATCTGCATCGGAAAATCTTTAAGGCAGCGTACACCCCTGCCGCATCCGTACCCCTCTGCAATCAGGCCTCTTTTTACCGGTTTTAATACTGGTATCGAGTATGCCGCAGTCGGTTGCGTCCGACTGCAACGTTTCCACTTGTTTGAAGTTGTCTTACGTTGGTGACGTTCGTGTTTTTGAGTGCTCTTAAGTATTTATTGTTCGCTTGTGTTTTTGAACGGTGTTTTACTCTGTGTAATCTGGTAAATAATTCTAGCAGTGATTGCAAATATACGTTGTATATATTTACGTTTGCATAAAAGAGTTTGCCGAGTTTATACTCACTTTAATTTGCAGTTGAACTGACGCTGCTGTGCCTTAACATAAAGAAAATATACGTGCATACATACATACATACATATATTTGCATTTGCATATTCTTTGTCTACTAACAACAAACAGCTTGTCTATTTTATTACTCACTTTTCGGCATCAGTCCTCTCCCGCTTTCGTCCGCTATATCCGACGTACTTGCGGTTGCATCTGCCTTCGTGATCACGTTCTCTCACTCGAGCGCTCTCTTAGTTTTTACCGTTGCATCGTGCTCAACGCATGATACAATTATACAAGGTACTCCACTCGCCAAAATCATATTCCCTTGATATAAGTGCGAGTGAAAGAGCGTTGAATAGTGAGTGTGAGTGAAACGGCTACACAGTGCGTCGATTAACCCGCGCACGGTGCATGGGGCTAAAAGTTTCCTTAATTATGACAAGAGTTGTAGTGCTTATAATATTATTTTTATTAGTTTTGAATTTGACATTATTCTTTGTTTTTGTTGTTTAACAGCCATTCTTTTGTTTAGGCTCTTAATTCTAAAAAATATACGTATCTGCTTGGCACTTAAGGGTTAAAGCTCTGAAAAATAACCATCCGCACACAACCTTTCAGTTCGACAAGCAGGCACGCACTGAAACTAGAGGACCAAAAACCGAACGACTTCGGCAGCCGAGTGGACTACCTTGTATAATTGTCTCATGGCTCAACGCATCGACACATTGATACCTACTTACTTGCACTCTACATTGTTTTGCATATCAATTTTCTAAAAAAAAAAAAATTTTACGTCTTTTAAAAATGCTTGTTTGCTGCAGCAAGATTTTATTGTTTGTGGATTGTGCGACAACATGATCCACATGAAATGGGCTGCTTTTACTGCCAAAATTAATGGTTGCTTACTTGCTGACACAGGCCTGAAATGGTACTGTGAGTACTGTAAGGAGATGGCAAAGGAATCTTCTAAATTCTTGAGGGAGACTCATGTTGCCTTCAAAAATTTGCATGTGGCATTTAATAACCTGCAAGCAGCTTTTACAGAGCTTGAGTTAAATTTCAAAAATGGCAAGGTGGTGATCGAATCACCGAAGCGAAAAAAGACTTCGGGTCCTAATCCGCTTACTGTCCCACCTGGCCTGCCCACCAAGCCCCTTCTCTTACCTAGTATTAATCTCCCAACGGGTCCAATTGCTAGCCCGTTAATGTTATTTAACTCGCTGGCAAGGAACCGCGATCCTATTCATGAGCCCGGCTCAACAACGTGTGTGCCTATCAATCCTATTGTAAGTACATCTGGGGCCCACAAACCTCTTGTTGTTGTGCCCCTTAACAAATTTGTATTTGTGTCTAGGCTTGCATCTGATACCTCACCCACGTATTATTGTGGAAAAGTTTACATTTAAACATGCCCGAAGCTATCTTCTTTAAAGTTGAGTGTTCTGCCTGAACTTTTCTCGACGATTTGTTCTGAAAAGTTTTGGCAGCCGCAGCTCGTTGCCTGTTAGCCACCCGGTTGCCTCCACCTCGGTGGCAAAAAACTAACAAATGTAAGTAGCCTGGCCTATCAAAATGTTAGAAGCCTTAAAACAAAACTTGCTAAATTATATATTAACAGCCTAACCTTTGAATCACAAATAGTTGCACTTACAGAATCCTGGTTAAAATCCGATATGTATGACTATTCCGTTTTTCCCTCTAAATATAACTTGTACAGATGCGATCGCACCTCCCACAAGGAGGGTGGCGTTCTCATTGCTGTTGACTCTTGTATTTCCTCTGAACAGATTTATTCTCATGATCTTCCGGATATAGAGTTTTTATGTGTTAAAGTATTACTCAGCGGCCGTTCACTTTATGTTACTTGTTCTTATATTCCTCCTCATTGTGATTCTAACATTTACACATCCTATCTGAGTGCCCTGCAACTTGTTTCGTCATTGTTGACAGATATGGATAATCTGATAGTGGTTGGTGATTTTTATCTGCCATATGTTGTATGGTCTGTGAATGACACATCTTCGGCGGCATTACCAGTAACTTCGGATGATTTTATAGATGGCCTACGGGAGTTAGCCATATCGCAAGTTAACAGGGTGCATAACAGTAGTGGTAGAATGCTAGACTTGATATTTGTTTCGGATTCAGATTGCAGTAATGTTAGCCAAGTACCCCCTCTAGTGCTTCCGGAAGATACCTACCATCCAGCCTTAGAACTATCCATCGAAATTCTTATCCCCTGTCCAGCATCTAATTATTTTTTAACAACCCGTTGCTTTCGTTAAACTTACTTTACTAAACTGAATCATCTTCTTCAGCATACTAATTGGTCTCACCTTTATTCTTGTAGTGATATAGAAACTGCCATTGCCATATTTTATGGGACCTTGAATTCGCTTTTGGATATTTGTGTTCCCCCATTTGTTCTTCAAGTGATAATAAACCACCTTGACTTACTAGGGAACTATCGAAATTGAAAAACGCGAAGACAAGATCTTATAAAAAGTTTAAAAAATTGGAACTACAATAGATTTATCTTCGTATTTAATAGCAAAATCTAATTTTCTTTCTGTTAACACATCTTGATATAATAATTATCTTAATCATTGTAGATTAAACTTTTCTCGTGATCCTAAACGGTTTTATAAATTTGTTAACTCTAAACGTAAGTCTTCATGCTTGCCATCCTCGGTTTACCTTGATAATAAGAAAGTAAGTTCTGATCAGGCAGTAGCTGATATATTTGCGAGTATTTTCAATCAGTATACTCAACGAATGTATATACTTAGTTGCAGTAATTCCGATCCTTTTCAAGTTCAAACGTCAAATTGCATATATGTCCCAGTTATAACTCAGTGTACGTTGTTCTCATTTGCAACACATACATATGTAGTTCAATTATATCGCTTTATCAACACGGTTTTGTTAGGCATAGATCTACTACCACTAACCTTCTTGAATTCACTTTGCTTGTTATCAAAGGGTTTCAGGGAAAAATGCAAACTGACGTTGCTTACACCGATTATAGTAAGGCATTTGATTTTGTTGCATTGCCTTTTGCCGTTCCAACTTACTAAATTTGAATTGTTCAAAATTTAAAGTCATGTCTATTTGGAGAATTATTCCTCATACTGTGCGCTACTTGCTTGATGCTTCACCACCTGACCGCGTCTTTCAAATTAATGATTTGATTTGATTATTCTTGACCCCACACATATCGTCGATGGTCAATAAGGCCATTGATGTCATTGGCTTCATCAAGCGGTGTTCAAAAGAGTTTAATTATCCCTATACCACTATAACGCTTTATACATCCCTTGTACGTCCCATCCTGGAGTATGGATCCAGTGTGTAGTCTCCGCAGTATGTCGAATTGAATTAACTGTTCCGATTAGAGCTACCCGTTACTTTTTACCCCTTAGGCTGATGTCAGAAAGCGCGCGAGAAGCGAAAAGCAAAGTTAGAAGATGTCAGAGTGAGAGATTTGCGAGAAGCGAGCTGCTTTGCTCTCTTTTAATTATTAATGTGGATTTTTTTTGCTTGTTTCCAATTATTTTCCACCAAAATTCTATTGTGATAGTTTTTGCTCTTTTGGTCCCATAGCGCTGGGCGTAAAAAGACTTCATTAATTAAATTTTATTTTATTTCGCGTGATTTGAAAACTAACGGTTGTGAAGTAGGCCGCACCGGCCCCTTCACAAAGAAATATATTTATCATTTATTTTTATTTATCATTTTTATATTTATAGTTTATAGTCGCAAGGGAGCGCATTGTTGGTTTAATTTACACGTTGGTATTATATTTATAATTGTTAAGTCGCAAGAAGCGCATCGTTTGGTTAAAATCGTAGGTATAGTTTTGTTAGACACAAGGAGTGCGCAGTATTAATATTTAATAAACGCAAGGAGCGTAGAGTATTTAGATTTATTGGATGTACATATTTTTGATTGACGCTTAACGTCTAAGAATTTAAATATAACCGCCCCAGAACGCAGAGTCGCAAGATGCAGCGCGCCAGCTGCGATCACCAAATCCACCACGGTCACGAGCAAGCGTGGGGAGTAGAAAATCTGCAACTTGGGCCGAAGTCAAAGCGTGGGCGAAGGAGTTGCGATTGATGTATGAAAGTGAGCGGACGCGTACGCGCTTAGAAAATAGTCAAACGGAAAGAGCAGAAAAACGAAATAGTGTGCTCATAAGTAGCAAAGTTATAGAGTTTGGAATAAAGATAAGGTAAGGGGGATAGTTCGCCACAGTTCATACATATAAGTATATATATGTATATGTAATTAGGTTTAGGTTTGCTTGTGCAGAGAATCGTTAATAGAAATTGAATAAATTGGTCACCGGCAAATCCGTGACCCAGTGGAGTGCAATTGCTGTGTGTTTTCTTTCGTTCCATTTCTTTGCTTTGGTTTTTGTAGCCGCGCGCACGCGAGTCAAGCTGAGTCGCTTTATACCCTGGCCACTGAGTGTGTCAGCCGTCGCGTTGGTGTCGACGCTGGCATTTCCCCTTCCAACTTGTAAAACCGCGCACGTTGAAGTCTCACCAAAAATATATAAATATTCTTGTGAGGTGTACCTGGTCAGACCGAGTTTATACCCTGGCTAAATTACTCCTTTACAAGTGGCGCCCGAGCAGGGACTCTAAAGTGCAAAGGTGTGGTATGATCTGGTATTAAAGCCCCAGAAATATCACCAACAAGTGTGGAAGTGAAGTGCATTAAAGTGAAGTGCGGGTATACCCGGCGGTACCCTGCTTTACAAGTGGCCAGCGAAGCGGTTTTCGAGCGTGGTTTTGTGCAAACGTCGCGGCGCAACGAAAGTGACGGCGTAAGGCAAGCGCCGATAAGAATAACTGTTCGCGTTCGAGGCTGTGCATAAGTGAACACCTGCGGCGCAACGAATGCGTCGGCAAAGTGCGTGAGCGGTCAACGAACGGCGTAACACTAGCTGGTACAGGCCGCTGCAAAAGTCGTGGTCGCGTCGCACAGTGGACTTCGACCGCGAAAATCAGCAAATTAAAACTGACCATTGTTCTGAGTGCGGAGTTGTCCCATCGGTTCTGGTCGAGTATCGGACTAACGTGAAGTCGCCGTACAGTGGGCCTCGACCGTATAAACGTACAGTGGAAAAAAAATGAAATGATTTTTTTGGGGAAAGAAAAATAAAATAAAACAAAAAAAAATAGAGCAACCGTGATAAACAGTGGCCTGCTAACAGGATTTTTTTTTTAACATTGCAAAAAAAAATTCGTAACACCGTGGATCGGGAAAAACAAATTTTTATTTCGTAATAAAATATAATAACCGCGATAGACAGTGACCAGTTAACAGGAAAATTTTTATTACACTGCAAAAATAAAATTCGTTATACCGTGGGTGGGAAAAAAAAAAATTTTTTTTAAATATTGTAATAAAAGGTATAGCCGCGACAAACAGTGATAAGCTAAAAGGATTTTTTTTTTACACCGAGAAAAAAATTCGTGATACCGGGAAAAAAAAAATTAATTTTTTTAATAAAAAAAAATACCCGCGATAAACAGCGCCAGATCAATAGCGAAAATTTGTGCAAACTAGAAAAATTCGTGTGACGGCGGGACAAAAAAAAATGAAAATTTTTTATTTCGTAATTTCGTAACAGTTAACAGGAATTTTTTTTTGCGAAGTGGGACGTATACAACTCGGAACGGATTTAATTTTGGTTTTTTTTGATATTATTTTTTTTTTTTCGCGCGAAAAATAAGGGAGATAACAGACAAAAAAAAAAAAGAATGGAGAAACCTAAGATGATCGAACCCGCAGGACTGGAGGTCGGAGAAAGCAGCAACCAGGT
The DNA here is from genome assembly GCA_018904305.1 of Scaptomyza montana. Taxonomy (NCBI): domain Eukaryota; kingdom Metazoa; phylum Arthropoda; class Insecta; order Diptera; family Drosophilidae; genus Scaptomyza; species Scaptomyza montana. The sequence continues at coordinate 1,976,544 of JAEIGR010000021.1, forward strand.
CGTGGGTGTGCAATGGGTCTACCACTGCCATAAGGAGGATCTGGAGGATATCGTCCGGGATTTTGGATTGGAAAAGTGTGCCACGGTAACTGACTACCGGAAGCTGGTATGTACTTTTATAAGACAAGGTGGTCATACCACCGATATATGGGTCCGGTTAGCGGAATGGGAGTTGCGGTTCGCAAAGATCCCAGTGTCGCCTACCCGGACTGCCGCTTCTGTTGGAGGAATACGACCCAGGCAGAAGTCTGAATCAGATGCGGCAATCCCATCAATGCAGACCGGTGGCACGGAACATTTGCTTCCACCCTCTAACAGTACGATTTATAATGAATTTTCCTCACAGAAAACAGCATGTACCCCCGATATACGAGTAGGGTCACCTCTAGCATCCGGGGAAGATACCCCGGTGAGACAGGTGAATCCCCATCTTAATTCTAGCGATAGTTATAGTACCCAAAGGAACGGGATGGTCGTCCCCGAACTAGTCCGGAAGTGGGGTATCAGGTTCGATGGGTGCACCGACCCACTAGTTTTCCTGGAGGCAATTGAGGACAGGGCGTTGTCATACGACGTAGGCTTAGACCGGTTGCCGAGGGCAATGAGCGAGGCCCTAACGGGTAAGGCCGCGCGGTGGCTATCAATAAGTAGGCTAAGGGATGCGACTTGGGCGACATTTAAAGCCGAGTTCTTGGAGTTTTTTCTACCGCCCCAGTATTTTGACAGGTTAGAAGACAGTATCCGGGCACGAAGGCAACATGATAACGAGCCGTTCAAGGACTACTTGCTCGAGCTGCGGGGTATGATGTACCACGCAGGGTACAGGGCAGAACAAGAATTGCATAGGATATATGAGAATTTGGCACCAGAGTACCGTTTGTACATTCGTAGAGGGGACTTCTCCTCTCTGGCGCAGCTAACTCAAATGGCAGCCGAGTACGAGAACGTGAGTCAACAAAGCCGCGAGCGTGTAGCACGGGGTAGGACCAGGGTCAATAGGTATTTGGATGGATTAGCCGGTGAGGTAGCCCCCGCCAAACATGTTAATCCTTTCCGGACGCAACCACAGCCAGGGTCAAGTGGTAATGTGGGGAATACGCCACAGTTCGGGCATACGGGAGCAATCTCAAACGGGATGATCAGCCAAGAGCAGTCGAGGGCTCTAGGCGGGAAGAGGCTATGCTACAACTGTTCGCAGGAGGGTCATTTTGCCAAGGAGTGTCCCAATCCACGGGTACAGTTTTGTCGGCAGTGCGGGACCAAGGGGGTCAATACCAGCCAGTGTTGTCAGCAGTCAAGGGCGGGAAACGATACGCGGCACTATCTGGGACGGGATCCGATGGGAGCCGACGTGAACCAGTCCCGAACTTAGAATACCCTTTAAGAGTGGAAGACGGGCGGATAGTCGCTACTGTAAGAGTCGGGGACCAAGTAGCGACTGCGACAGTAGATACAGGGGCGACTAGGAGTTTTATTAGTGAGGAGTTTTCCCGCAAGGTGACCAGTGGGGGCGAGATGCTGGACGCCTGCGCGAAAATTCGCCTAGCCGATGGGTCCATCTTAGAGGTAAAGAAGCTATTGAGGGTAAAAGTTGGTCTAGCGGGGACAGAGGTCACGGTGAGTATGCTCGTGATGCCCTCGATGCTAGACAACATTATACTAGGGATAGACTTTTTGTGCCGGGTGGGGACGACCATCGAATGTGGCAAGGCTAGGTTAATTTTGGAAGCTGTGGAAGTACCAGATATAGAGGAGGAGCAGGTCCTAATGGAACGTGAGCCAGTTGTGAGCAAACTGGAGGAGGACGGCGGATCAAGGCAGGAGAAGGATGCCCCTGGGGCACCTCAGCCCAGCATCGCCGTGGGAACGGTTCGAGGAGACAGCGTGGACGCGTCGGCGGCGGGAGTACAACGGTTCGGAGAGGTAGGAGGGTGCGTCATACCCGGCCCCGCAATAACACCGGTGGAAAGCGTCGAAACCAAGGAAAACGAGTGGCCAGAGGATTTGGAACCAAAGAAAAGGGAAATATTGAAAATGAAATTGGCTCTCTTTGATGAGCTGCAAGGGGTGTCCCACGTAGCTGAGCACCGGATCATCATGAAGGATGACAAGCCGATTAAGCAGAGGGACTAAAACCTCAGGAGAAGAGAAGGGCGACCAGGACTCAATACGTTGGTGCTACTAAGAGCACACCAACTCTCTAAAGCCAGTGAAGGTTTCGCGGCGAAACTCGCTCCCAAGTTCGATGGCCCATTCCTCGTGAAAAAGTTCGTATCACCGAATATCGTGCGATTGGTAAAAGAAGGGCTAAGAAAGAGCAAACTCGCCAGCATTGCGCAACTGAAGCCATTCTATGAAGAGGGAGAGGAGCACGGAGAAGATGACCAGCCCGACCGAGCGTCTGACAAAGAGCAGACTTGTCACAGTTTTAATTAATCCCTTTATTCTCTTTTTATTAACACTAACCAAAATTGAATTCATAAAGTAAGACTAACCGATTGTGTCTATAAACCCCACAGAATACCCAAAATGAGCGGCAGAATCCCGTATGTGGTCAGCAGCGGTGACAAGGAGGATTCCAAGGGTACCACCGAGGGTTTCGAACGAGAGCTGCTAAACCAAGCCCCGTCGACGTACAGGCATACGCTACACCACCACAGAAAAGAGACCGCCTGCGTCGTGGATGGCGGAATCCTTCTCATGACGGTGGAGACGTCCACTGTGTTCGTCAAAATGCCAGGCCTCCGAGCATCGAGCCCGGATGCCGATCGGACACCCACCGGTGGAGCGCAGCGTGGCAGCAGACCCGCTGAAGGAGCACCCGCAGCTGGTAGCGTTGGACGAGGCACGGCAAGCAAGAGCGAGGAGGAGCGAAGAGTGGAGGACGTAGCCGTTCCGCCCAAGGACGTTCTCGACTTGTGGGAGGAGGGCCTCGAATCCGTGGTGGCCGAATTAGAGTCGGCGAAGATGACCGAGCCGCAGACCCAGGGGCAAGTACGACCGCCAAAAACGTGGGCGATACGTCCCGCCAATTGGGCAGTATTCCCCGATGAGGACGGACTCACCGACGCCGCGGTCACGGCCATATCGGAGGCGTTAGCAAGCTGCACATCGGTGGCCCGCCGATCCCGGTTTAAAGTGGAAGTGGACGGAGAGACGTACGGCGTGACGAGGAACGCAGTCGGGCACGTGACTGTCACGCTACCCAAGAAAGGGGGGGGTGTGAAGTAGGCCGCACCGGCCCCTTCACAAAGAATTATATTTATCATTTATTTTTATTTATCATTTTTATATTTAAAGTTTATAGTCGCAAGGGAGCGCATTGTTGGTTTAATTTACACGTTGGTATTATTTTTTATTTTTTTTTTTTTTTTATTTATTTGTTTATAGTCAGCTAAGAGCAGCTGACATTAAAATGAATCAAATTTATTTAAATTAAAAATAGTTAATATAATTAAATTAAGTAAAATATAGAATAATATATAAATCTGAATAAATAATTGAAAGTTAACGTTAAAGCTCTGGGAAATTCAATAAAAAATTGAGTAGTCCAACATTTGTTGCGAGGATTGGGAAAACCCCTGAATAACCCAATCAGACCAGCGTACGATTAGTAATTAGTGGTTACGATTAGATAAAGCAAAAAGGATCGATCTTTTTAGTACTGGAGTTGAGGCTTCCAAGGAGACAAGAGAATAAAGTTTGTTATAGTCAGAACATATAACACGAAATGGTTCATGAATTAAATAGTTGCTGAAGCAACGACCAAGGCTAAGGGGTAAAAAGTTACGTGAAGATCTAATTGGGACATTAAATTTAATTCGACTTAAAAGAACTGATGAGTCGATTTCACCACTAAGTAGGTTAGTAATAAGTAATACTCCATGCATAGTTCTACGGTTTAACAGGGAGGGAAGATTAATCAAAAGGAGTCTACTTGAATACGGGGGTAAGTCAACTCCAGGAACCCAGTTAAAACTTCTAAGGGCAAATAGAAGAAATTTCTTCTGCACAGATTCAATTCTATCCTGGTGAATCGAGTATTGTGGGGACCACACACAAGATCCATACTCCAGGATGGGACGTACTAGGGATGTATAAAGCGTTTTAGTGGTGTAGGGATCATTAAACTCTTTCGACCACCGCTTGATGAAGCCAAGGACATTAATGGCCTTATTAACCATATACGAAATATGAGCGTCAAACTTTAATTTAGGATCAAGAATAATGCCTAAATCTTTAATTTCAAACACGCGGTCAAGTGGTGAAGCATCAAGCAAGTAGTGAGCAGTATGAGGGGTACTTCTACAAAAAGACATGACTTTACATTTTGAACAATTTAAATTTAGTAAGTTAGTAAGTCACCAGTCTGACAAAGCACCCAAATCTGACTGTAGTAAATTACACAGGGAAGCGTCATTATAGGTGAAACATAGCTTCACATCATCAGCAAACATATACACAAAAGAGTTAGTAATAACAGCTGGGAGATCGTTAATAAACAAATTAAATAGCAAAGGACCAAGGTGACTACCCTGGGGAACACCAGAGGTAACAAAAATAGGTTTAGATACAGACGACTTAAAAACAACTTTTTGTGTTCGGCCACACAAGTACTCCGAAAGCCACAATAAAAGTTTTGATGGAAATCCAATAATATTCAATTTATGAAGCAACAGAGAATGACTTACAGAATCAAATGCCTTACTAAAATCGGTGTAAACAACGTCAGTTTGCATTCTTTCCTGAAACCCTTTGATAACAAGCGAAGTGAATTCAAGAAGGTTAGTGGTAGTAGATCTACGCCTAACAAAACCATGTTGATAAGGCGATATAATTGAACTACATCCGTGTTGCAGTTGAGAACATACAATTTTTTCAAAGACTTTTGGTATGGCAGACAACTTGGATATACCCCTATAATTTTTAACGTTTGATTTTGAAGAATTTTTATGGAGTGGAATTATAAAGGATTCCTTCCATATATCAGGGAACACGGTTGAATCAACAGACAAGTTAAATAATTTATTTAATGGCGCACAAAGAGAATCCGCGCAGTATCTAAGAATACAACCTGGCACTCCATCAGGACCAGGCAAGTAACCAGGTTTAATAGAGTTAAATTCACTCAGGAGCGTAGACTCAGTAATTACTGGGACATATATGCAATTTGACGTTTGAACTTGAAAAGGATAGGAATTACTACTACTATACATATTCGATGAGTATACTGATTGAAAATACTCAGCAAATAGATCGGCTACTGCCTGATCAGAACTTGCTTTTGTATAATCTAGGTATACTGAGGATGGCAAGCAAGAAGACTTACGTTTAGAGTTAACAAATTTATAAAACTGTTTAGGGTCACGTGAAAAGTTTAGTCTACAACGATTAAGATAATTATTATAACAAGATGTGTTAACAGAAAGAAAACTAGATTTTGCTACTAAATACGAAGATAAATCTAACGTAGTTCCCGATTTTTTAAATTTTTTATATGCTCTTGTCTTCGCGTTTTTCAATTGCGATAGTTCCCTCGTAAACCAAGGTGGTTTATTATCACTTGAAGAACAAGTGAGGGGAACACAAATATCTAAAAGCGAATTCAAGGTCCTATAAAATATGGCAATAGCAGTTTCTATATCAGTACAAGAATAAAGCCGAGACCAATTAGTATGCTGAAGAAGATGATTTAATTTAGTAAAGTTAGTTTTACGAAAGCAACGTGTTTTTAAAGTATTATTAGATACTGAACTAGGGTTAAGAATTTCGATGGATAGTTCTAAGGTTGGATGGTAGGTATCTTCCGGAAGCACTAGAGGGGGTATTCTACTAGTATTACTGCAATCGGAGTCAGAAACAAATATTAAGTCCAACATTCTACCACTACTGTTATGCACCCTGTTAACTTGCGATAGGCCTAACTCCAGTAGGCCATCTATAAAATCATCAGAAGTGACTGGTAACACCGCCGAAGATGTGTCATTCACAGACCATGCAACATGTGGCAGATTAAAATCACCAACCACTATCAGATTATCCATATCTGTCAAAAATTACGAAACAAGTTGCAGGGCACTCAGATGGGATGAGTAAATGTTAATATCAGATTGAGGAGGAATATAAGAGCAAGTAACATAAAGTGAACGGCCGTTTAGTAATATTTTAACACATAAAAACTCTATGTCCGGAAGATGCTGAGAAAGAATCTGTTCAGAGGAAATACAGGAGTCAACAGCAATGAGAACACCACCCCCCTTGCGGGAAGTGCGATCGCATCTGTACAAGTTATATTTAGGAGGAAAAATGGAATAATCAGAAATATCAGGTTTTAACCAGGTTTCAGTGAGTGCAACTATTTGAGAATCAAAAGATAAGCTGTTAATATATAATTTAGCCAGTTTAGTGTTAAGGCCTCTAGCATTTTGATAGGCCAAGCTAATTACTTCAGTTAGTTTTTTGCCGCCGAGGTGGAGGCAACAGGATGGCTAACAGGCGGTGTACTATTGATTCTTATACCATTATTATTGTTAATTCGCCTATTCGTATACTCCTTAACGACAAGCTGCGGAGGCCAAAACTTTTCAGAGCAAATTGTCGAAAAAAGTTCGGGCGGTACACCCAACTTGAAAGAAGATATACTTCTGGCATGTTTAAATTTAAACTTTTCAACAACAATAAGTGGGGAATCGATTTGACTCTTTACATATGCTGCAACATCATCCGATGACGTATCGGATGCCAGCCTAGAAACAAAAACAAATTTATTAAGTGGCACAACAACCAGAGGCTTGTGTGCCCCAATTGTAACGCCAGTAGAACCAATAGGCACACTAGCTGTTGGACCGCAGGACTCACTTATAGGATCACAAATAATGTTGTTAGTGGCAAGGTTATTGTTAAGATTACTTGCCGGGGAGTTAAATAAAATTAATGAGCTAGCAATAGTACCCATGGGGGATTATTGCTAGGCACCAGAAGCGGTTTAGTGGGCAGGACAGGTGGGGGAGTTATTGGATGAGGTCCCGAAGTCTTTTTACGCTTCGGGGATTCAGTTATCACTTTGCCTTTTTTGAAATTGGACTCAAGCAGCTCGAAAGACTTTTGCAGGTTATTAAAAGCAACATGCATACTTTTAAAGCCTTCGTGAGTCTGCCTCATAAATTGCGTAGACTCTTTCACTGCCTCTTTGCAAGACCCACAATACCATTTAAGGCCTGTGTCAGCAAGCAGACAATCCCTGGTTTTGGCTGTAAAGCCAACACATTTCATGTGGATGATGTTATCACATAGACCACACAAAATAAAATCTTGGTTGGTTGAACCAACCAATTTGCAATTTTCACTGCAACAGACAAGCATCATGCAAGTAATATGCTTTAACGAAAAAAGGTAGGGTGCAGGTATGTATAAAGATCAAAAGAGTGCTTAGACGAGAGTGCGTGAGCGCGTAAGCAGTTATAACTGCAAGAACAACTGATAAGAGCGGACGAGAGCGGGGAGGACTGACGTTGGAGAGCGAGAGCAAGAAAATAGACAAAGTGCTTGGCGTTAGCAGACGAAATTACAGAATATACAAAAGCAAATATAAGTATGTATGGATGTTAGTGTGTTGTCTGTAATTTTAAGCAATGCAGCGGCTGTTCGACTACAAATTAAAATCAAATATTAAGCCGGCAATATTATAGCTATACACGTAAATACAAACAAAGTACACTTGCGATCACTTTACTAAATGTTTACAAATGTTACCAATGAGAACACCGTTCACAATCACAAGAAAACAGATAATTTACTGGGAGCACGCAAAAACACGACCGTCACCAACGAAAGTTATACTTTTATATTTATAATTGTTAAGTCGCAAGAAGCGCATCGTTTGGTTAAAATCGTAGGTAAAGTTTTGTTAGACACAAGGAGTGCGCAGTATTAATATTTAATAAACGCAAGGAGCGTAGAGTATTTAGATTTATTGGATGTACATATTTTTGATTGACGCTTAACGTCTAAGAATATAAATATAACCGCCCCAGAACGCAGATTCGCAAGATGCAGCGCGCCAGCTGCGATCACCAAATCCACCACGGTCACGAGCAAGCGTGGGGAGTAGAAAATCTGCAACTTGGGCCGAAGTCAAAGCGTGGGCGAAGGAGTTGCGATTGATGTATGAAAGTGAGCGGACGCGTACGCGCTTAGAAAATAGTCAAACGGAAAGAGCAGAAAAACGAAATAGTGTGCTCATAAGTAGCAAAGTTATAGAGTTTGGAATAAAGATAAGGTAAGGGGGATAGTTCGCCACAGTTCATACATATAAGTATATATATATGTAATTAGGTTTAGGTTTGCTTGTGCAGAGAATCGTTAATAGAAATTGAATAAATTGGTCACCGGCAAATCCGTGACCCAGTGGAGTGCAATTGCTGTGTGTTTTCTTTCGTTCCATTTCTTTGCTTTGGTTTTTGTAGCCGCGCACACGCGAGTCAAGCTGAGTCGCTTTATACCCTGGCCGCTGAGTGTGTCAGCCGTCGCGTTGGTGTCGACGCTGGCATTTCCCCTTCCAACTTGTAAAACCGCGCACGTTGAAGTCTCACCAAAAATATATAAATATTCTTGTGAGGTGTACCTGGCCAGACCGAGTTTATACCCTGGCTAAATTACTCCTTTACACGGTATATTAAGAACAGAATCGTGTTTATGAGCCTGTGTATTCTTCATATGTTCATATGGTTTGCCTCCTTCGTTTTTATGACCTACCTGTAAAGCAGCAATACACAAATGTTTATTCATATCAACATACATATATATTTTTATATAAATGTGCCTTTTCATATGTTTGCAGTTTTGGTGGATCTGAGCTTTGTAGTGATTTTTATACTCGATACCGAAGGTAAAGAGTATATTGGTTTTGTGCAATGTCCGTCATGGTGCCTGTCCGTCTGTCCGTCTTTCCGTCCGTCCGTCCGTCCGTCTCTATGTTCGCAACTTTTTTCCACACCCTTCAAGCTAGAGACTTGAAACTTTCCAATTCTCTTTATCTATGGGATAGTAAATTAAAGTGTCAAGATGGGGGTTCTACGATAACTGGGGGGCTGGCAAATCGATAAATTCAATAGCTCAAAACCGATAAATCCACATATTTCGCACATCCTTACAGCTAGAACTACCAAATTTGGTAAGCAGATAGCTACTTGTAACCCCCAAAAAACTGCATCATTTTTGGAGCCACGCCCACCCATTCCGCCCCCAGGCCCCCCGCATTTTAAAGTCAAAAAAGCCTATATCTCCCACAGTTTTTGAGCTATAGCCACCAAATTTGGTGCCAAGATAGGTGATGTGAGTTTGGATGCCACGCCCACCGATACTGCCCTAGCCGCCCCCATCCACCCCAACGCTTCGTCAAAAACGGGAATGCGTGTATCTTCCAGAGTTGAGAAGCTAGAGCCTCCAAATTTGGTGGGAAGATAGCTGGCATCGACCCTCAAAAAACTGCATCAAAGTTTTGGAGGCACGCCCACCCATTTTGCCCCCCTTTCCCCACCTTTTACAAACTTTGAGCTAGAGTCACCAAATTTGGTATGAATATAGCAATTGACATTCCACAAAGATCTGCATCAAAAATTTGGATGCCACGCCCACCCAATCCGCCCCCAGCACCCTTTCCCAACTTTTTACAAATTTCGAGCTAGAGTCACCATATTTGGTATGAAGATAGCAATTGACATTTCACAAGGATCTGCATCAAAAATTTGGATGCCACGCCCACCCATTCCGCCCCCAGCCCCCCTTCTCCACTTTTTACAAATTTCGAGCTAGAGTCACCAAATTTGGTATGAAGATAGCAATTGACATTTCACAAAGATCTGCATCAAAAATTTTGATGCCACACCCACCCAATCCGCCCCCAGCCCCCCTTTTCCCACCTTTTAAAAACTTTGAGCTAGAGTCACCAAATTTGGAAGGAAGATAGCTGGTGGCAACCCCATCTGCATCGGAGAATCTTTAAGGCAGCGTACACCCCTGCCGCATCCGTACCCCTTTGCAATCAATTTTAATACTGGTATCGAGTATGCCGCAGTCGGTTGCGCCCGACTGCAACGTTTCCACTTGTTGATATTTTGTTTCGGCTAGGTCCCATAAGCTTATGTGTGTGTCTCTATATATCTACATGGCATATTTAAATGTATGCGTAGCATTTGATTTGACATTCATTGACTTTTCTCTACTTTAATGAATTTTGGCAAATCCTAAACAGCCATTATTTGATTACACTTTGATGCATATTTGTATTTGCCTAAGAAAAAACAGATTTCCAAGGCAGTAAAATATAATTTTTGGTGCTGGTCGATCATTTGCAGGAACAGGCGAACAGGAAAATAAACAAGCGTCTAGTAAAATAGGCAGGCAAAATCAGTTTTGCATTGCTGGTCACACATAATCTTTCATGTTTTTAGCTCTATGACTTTCCAACAATTTTGCCATCGCAACTTCCATATTCAGTAGTGTCTTTCTTCCAAGGCATTTGCCGAAAACTCGGAACATAAAAAAAATAAAATCAAGTAAAGGATCGGCAAATGTTTCACACACATTCGCATATGTATATGTATATATGTATGGTATACATGCGCTCATGTCAGGCTTGGCACCAAAAACCTAGACTTATTGTCTGCGACACCAGCCGGTCAACACCAAAATGACATTTTTTTATTAGCGCTTCTTCTTCGTCTAGCTCCCATAAGCATGTGTGATTGTTTTTGTATGTCTACATGTGAACATTTTAATGTATGCGTACCATTTGCCTTTTCAATCATTGACATGCCTCAACAATTATGAATTGCGGCAAATAAAGGGTAAACCATAACAAGTGTACACATGTGAACCGGCCTTAACTCTGTTTGAGACTAACTTCACGTCTATGTTTTTCATATGGTTTGACAGTTTGATCTTTGGCAAATGACACCATGCCGTCGTAAACATCAGCTGAACGTTGAATTATTGAAAAAAAAAAACTTTTATTACAATAACGAATGGCCTGTGGAAACATTTCGTGCATTTCGTGAATTTTTCGTTCAACATAACAGACCAAGTTCGCGGGTTATTTCAAGAATTTCGAAGAGAATCATACTCTGTTTGACCAAATGAAAGTCATGCATAAACATCCTGTGCGCACACCCAAAAAATTCGAGCCGTAAGTCAGCATGTTTAACGAAACCCAAAACGTCTCTTTTCGTCGTCGATCACAGCAGTGAAATTTGTCTTATTCAAGTTTACGACGAATTTTAACTGTTGATTTGAAACATCATCCATAAAAAATTAAATTAACTCAACATCTGAAATCAACAGACCATGAATTGAGACGCCGCATAGTGGGGATTTTGCCGGAAAAGCGTATAATAAATTATTTTTTTCACGAATGCGTTTGGCAAAAGTGAAATATGTAATCGATAGAGAATACTGCAAAGATTATGGATCTAAAAGATTTTTTAAATCGGTTAATAATTATGGGTATTACATCTCCTCAAAGTTGAGAAATTTTTCGTGAGTACGAATAAATGACAATTTTTACAAAAATTTACCAATATGGTATATAGTGCAAAATATTTAACTTGTTGGCGACAATTACGAAAGATGTGTAGATCGCCAGTATTCCAACGCCACTTAACTCAGTCGAAATAACGTACACTTATGAAGAAGCGTTTGCCCTATTTATGGACTTGGGGTTGACTAAGGAGAAATATGATACATTACGCAGCTCCTTAAAAAAACATAACGTCAACGTTCTTCCCGGATATAAATGGCATATGCCATAAAGGAAGCAGTGCCTCCTAATAAAATAATAACAGAGACATCTGTAGAAGTAAAACTCCAGGACTTAATGGATCACACTGCTATGCGTCTAGTTGAAAGTTTGCCTGATGGAGAGGTCGAGCTTCTTCCTGAAAATCTGACTCTACTCAATAAGTGGGGATGTGATGGATCGTCTGGACAAAGCGTATACAAACAAATTTTAAACACAGATGACGAAACTATTTCTGATGAAAACATGTTTATGGCTTCTGTAGTTCCCTTACGCCTTAAGGCCTGTACGCATGAGCCCCGTACAGCTCCCGTACCGTATACATGAGTTTTACGGACCTTAACGAGCAGTGTTAAAAAATTCACATATTGTGGCGGTTGGTTGATAACTTTCTTTTAATAAATCGGAAATGCAGCTGTGTTTTGTATACTTAAATTCAAAATAATGATTCATGACCAAAGCGCGCTACTGTTGTGTTTGAGTACAACTAAAGCTCTGCTGCTGGCGGCTGTTAAAAAAAAGGCAGGCTGCAAAACCAAAAAGCATTTTAGTGAACCCATATTTGATGGGCAGAGCTGAGATTACCAAAGATTATGCTAAACATAACTGAAACCACTGAAAAGAATCCCCAATATGTGGAACACTCAGCGAACAGCCACCAGCACTGCCACTCTTAATGTCCCACAAGACTGGCCGACGTTCCATAGCCTTTATTAGAGCAATTTTCTCCGAATCGCTATTAAAATTTTCGAATCTACTTTTGTTTGCCGACATCTTGTTTCACTTTTAAGGCCCGTAAACAATTGCTGAACATTGATTCCAACAGTAACAACAGCACAGCTTTTATTTAACATTTTCATTGTTCAACACTAAGCTACTGCTAGTGACTAACAGAGCTGCATACCAGAGTTTCGTAATACGGTACGGGTGATGTACGAGACTGTTTTTTTTATATGAAGTTTCTACGGTACGGGCGATGTACTAGCATCTGCGTAGAGGCCTTTAGGAGTGAAACTTCTGAACATTGGAGAAATCTTCGACCATCATCGATTCATTATTGTCGCCCTATTTTCTTAAAATATGCGAAGGAATACTCTGCATTGATTAAATCAACTGTAAGCGACATACAAAATCAAATAAGCCAACTGAAACCTACTGTTTTTCAAACCAAGAGTGGGAAAACATTCACGGTTAAGTTTGAATTCTTCCTGACAATGATTGATGGAAAAATCTGTAATGAAATTACAAACACCTTCTCAACTTTGAGGTGTTCCACTTGTAAAAAAAACTCAAAATGAATTTCACAGCTTAGACAACTCAACGGGTGAGGATAACTGCGACGAATATGGAATTTCTACATTGCATTGCAGAATAAAGTGTATGGAATTTATTCTGAAGCTCGCGTACACACTTCCTCGGCCATGAGAAACAAAAACGGATAATACACCACGTGAGGATATACAGAGTATAAAGGAACTTATACAAGCTGAATTCTCTCGAAAACTTAGATTAAAAATTTACTGCCCTAAACACGGATACGGGAATACGAATGATGAAAATACTTCGAGGAAATTTTTTTAAAATTATGAAATTACATCTTTGATAACAGGTGTAAATCACGAGATCATTAAAAGGTTGGCTGTTATCCTAAATGTTATAAGCTGCAAAGAAATAATAAATGGTACAAAATTTGGCAAATACGCATCAAAAACAGCCCAACTTTCGACTGATTTGTATCCTCAGAAAAAACTTACCCCCACGGTACACAGGATTTTGGCTCATGGAAAGGACTTAATAGAATATCAGTGCTTACCTATTGGAGAGCTGTCCGAAGAAGCACAGGAATGTAAGAACAAGGACTACAAAAGGTTCAGATACACTAATACGTGCAAAATTTCACGGGTTCGACAAAATGGAGACCCTTCAACATGCTGGCAGCCTCATCGAATCCACTTCTTGCATCGCTGAGACATATGCGATCACGAAAGGATTTGGAAGATAGTAACTTAGTACTGAAATGTTAAGTTTATTAGATATTCACCTCTTTAGCCTTAATGTTGATGGTTATTTTGTTAAAAATCAGCCATCAACAGCAAATATTAAAAATTAACCTCAAAAAATCACCCAAAAATTAGAATTTAAATTTTATGTATTTAAGTTGGAAAATCAAATTAAAACAACTTAAAATGCGAAATAGTCATTGAAATAATAAAAAAATTTCAGTTATGATTAAAAACAAACGTTTTTAATTGAAATTTAACAGGTAAAATATGCTTGAAAATATTTATTGACTTTGACCTTGAATATTTCACCTCCACGGATACCTAGGACTCTTGACGAATTTCAAAGCTTGAGAAAGCTTTCTATGAATTGCTTTTTAAATTTTTCAAATCGCTTCATTAGTTTAGAAGTTATGATTTTTGAAATGTAAAATGAGAAAAGGCCCCACTGTGCGCCGTTTTGTTGATTGGAGCTTTGAAAACTTGGAAGAAAATCCTGAATTTTCGCAGTTTTTGATCTTTAGCAACGAAGCAAATTTTTAACTAGATGGCTACGTTAACAATCAAAACTATCGTTACTGGAGTGATGAGAATCCAATGGTGCTGCAAGAAGCATATCAAAATATTTAATGTTTGGTTTTTATTTTTTGGTTGGGAGGTGTGATTGGTCCGTACTTCTTATTTCTTTCTATTATATTAGGGTATCCAACATTCATCATTGGTCTAGTGCAATTCTGTTTTGCTTCTTTTGTGAATACACACACACACACAGACTAACATAGCGAACTTCTTTAACAAGAGAATGTACTGAAGAATGATGAATGTTGGATACCCTAATAATAATAATAATATTAATATAAGTGCTATTGTGGATATGTAGTTCAATATTATATTTTTATTTATTGCATATTTTGATTAGCATAAGTTGGCACTTAGCAAACAATTGAAAAATGAAGGAAAATATTTTAATAACAGAACATTTTTCAATGTTTTTACAGCGTCGAGCGGTATATATATATATAGTAATACTATAGCAAATAAGCTTGTTCGTAATAGTATTTTCTTGTGTTGCTGTTTGTGGGCATACAAATTTGCATTTATAGATTTCTGGGTGGTGACATATTGTTGTTGCTGCTTGTAAGAAATACTTTATCTAACATGCGTTGTTTGATATGGCTTGATTAGAAATATATAAAAAGTTTTAATGTAATTACAAATCATCACATCAAAGATATATGTAGTTATTTATCCTTCATAGAAATCGAACAGGCACCGTGCAACAATCAAAAGATGTAAACACATCGCCTGTGAGTTCGAACACTCACTGAATTTTTTTTATCTTATTATTAACTAGTGGACCCAGACCACGCGTCGCTGTGGTGCTTTTTGATGTTTTCTCTGTGAATAAAGCACATAATAGAATAGAACCTTAAATTCGATTTTGGTACGCCATGTTAGTAGCCTGCTGAAGACGCCAAGCTTGAGTAGCCCGTCTGTTGATGTCGAGCTTGAGACTGTTCGGGTGTCTCCATAGCCTGTTGAGATGCCATATATTCAGCATGCTGTCGACGCCGAGCTTGGGACTGCTCTGGTATCTCGGCAGCACTGTGAGCTGCCTCACGCTCTGCCTATTCAAGCCTTCGCAGTTCGGCTTGTGGAAACGTCTCGTAAAGTCTAGCTATTTTCATAGTTCGAGCTTTATTAGAGCTTTGAGAAAGATTAGACTTACACACTTGATTGCTTTGCTGTGTTTACAAAATTCTATTTTAATAAACTCATTAAGAAAATATCTTGACAGATAAGACAAAGTGGGCAAAGTGTGGCGTGGCAAGTTTTTTCGCGTTTGTCTTTATAAATTGGATCCTATGTGTTTCCCCTGGTTCTAAGCTACCTCCCCAACAATTTTCAGCCAAATCATCTCAGCCGTTCTAAAGCTATAAATAGTATAACTAACACCACTTTCATTTATGGAAAATTTATATATAACGCATTTTTCAAGTATTCGTCAATTTTTCAGTATTTTTAAGATGTATTCTGCTATTCGGGGCGGAGACAAATCCAACAAATCAAAAACCATGAAAATTGGTCCAGCAGATCTCGAGTTATAAGTGTTGTAACAAACCCGACTTTGTTTTATATATATAGATTTTCCTCAAATTCACCATAAATTTCCAAAATCATAACAGTTGAGGCAGCTCAATAAATGCCAAAACAATTACCACTCATACAAACGTGCTGCGTATGTATACATGAACACACACATGCAAATGCAGGTCACAGCAAAAATATCGAAAATCTCGGCAAACCTAGCCCAACCAAGAAATGAAACAAACGCACACGCATACAACTACTAATGCATTTTTACCATTTCTTGCTTGACTCTGGCACGCCCTCTCTCTCATCATACATACACACGAGCTCACATTGACCATGATGGAATAACATACGCTTGCTCTACATTTAGTGCTGCCATTACTAATTTTTCTTTTAAATTTTTTGTTATTTTAAAATTTTCTTGTGTGTAATGCGAAAAAATTTTTTCTAGCTCTTTGAGCTTATTTTTTAAGTGATCCGACGGTTTAAATAGGGTAAATGAACAAAAAACATAGTGGCGCATAGTTAATTTTGGCTATGCCAAGACTATGATACCCTTCACACAGCCAAATCAATGCACCCCCCTCTTATGTTTCTGTGCAGTTGTTGGTAATTTTTCGCTAATATTTTTACTCTTGAGCGGCATTTACTTGTTCGTGTGCAACAACAACAATTTGACATGTAGGTACTTGAAAGTGCACGACAGCAACAACAATTGATAGTACGATATGGTCAATTTGTATGGTGGCTATGTTGAAGAATGGTCCGAGCGGGATGAAATTTCATAGTGAACAAACCCGACATGATCTAAGCAATCTGTGAAAGTTTCATCCAGATCGGCTCAGCAGTTTTGCCGGAAATCGTGTTGAAACAGTACGATATGGTCAATTTGTATGGTGGCTATGTCGTAGAATGCTCCGATCGGGATGAAATTTCATAGTGAACAAACCCGACATGATATAATCAATCTGTGAAAGTTTCATCCAGATCGGTTCAGCAGTTTTGTCGGAAATCGTGTTGAAACAGTACGATATGGTCAATTTGTATGGTGGCTATGTCGTAGAATGCTCCGATCGGGATGAAATTTCATAGTGAACAAACCCGACATGATCTAAGCAATCTGTGAAAGTTTCATCAAGATCGGTTCAGCAGTTTGGCCGGAAATCGTGTTGATATGGTAAATTTGTATGGTGGCTATGTCGTAGAATGCTCCGATCGGGATGAAATTTCATAGTGAACAAACCCGACATGATCTAAGCAATCTGTGAAAGTTTCATCAAGATCGGTTCAGCAGTTTGGCCGGAAATAGTGTTGAAACAGACAGACGGACAGACGGACAGACGGACGGACGGACGGAAATCAATTCCTGAGCTCGTCCTGATCATTTTGATATATAGTTTATGGGGTCTCCCATCATTCCTTTAAGGCGTTACAGATTCATGACAAAGTCAATATACCCTGATTCACATGTGAAGGGTATAAAAAAAAAATTCGTCCGCGCACAACCTTTCTTGTCAACAAGCAAACGTGCACTGAAATAAGTGTATACTTCGTAAAACTTCGGCTGCCGACGGGACCAAGGCATACGTATTAAGGTAGTCCCACTCCGCTCTCTCGTTGCCTTACGAAAAATGAGAGCAAATGCATTTTTTTAGGTTAAAACGCAAAAACATTGTGCGCGTATGTGCGTCGCTCACAACGTTCGCAACAAGACTGAATCGTAAGGCAACAGAAAAAGAGGGCGAGCAAAAGAGCTGGATTACCTAATTAAGTATGCCTTGGACGGGACAACCTTATGTTATTCCATCATGACACTGACTACCCTGCAGTCCGGAGAATCGATGAATCAACTGTTCATTCATCGATCCATTTTCACCACCACTGCTTCTCGCCTGGATGACTACGCGTGTAAAAGATCGGTGAATTTAACATTGGCATGTCATTGGACGGTATGAATTGCTTCCGCTCTGCATTCCTTTTATAGTGCATTTACACTGGCGCCGCTAAAAAAGCCTTAGTGGTTAGCGGCGAAAGTCATTTAAACTGGCAAAAAGTCTTTATAATCAGCTGTTTTTTGTTTACTTTTGGTTGTGATTGCTAAAGAAGAAGAAAATTTAAAAATGGAGCAAAATTTAAATTTATTAATGCTGGCCACGCAAATTGGTGATAGCATTATTAATACGGCAAATGATGGCGTTCAGAATTTAAGCAATTTTGTTGATTGCGAAAATGAAGAAGTGGCAGCAGCAACGGCTGCGCTAAATATGTTGTCGCAGTTCGACTTTATTAGCACGCGAAGTGTCTGGATGCTCGAGCGCAATGGTTGTTATTGGGAGAAGGATGTGCCAAAATTGAGTGAGGATTTGTTTAAGGAGAGCTTCAGGATGGAAAGAAGTCTCTTTCTAAAGTTAGTTGATGCCTTGCCTCAAATGGAACGGAAGGAAACCAATTTAAGATCGTGCATCCCACTGGACAAGCGGGTTGCCGTAGCTTTGTACAGCCTGGGCTCATCCGCCGAGTACAGAACCGTTGCCAGGTTGTTTGGAATATTGACTGCTAGCCTGTGCAACATTCAGAAGGAGTTCTGCAAACTTGTTTGGCAAAACATGGCACTTGAGTATCTGGGGCCAAATTTGTTGACCCAATCAAAAATTGAGGATTCGGTGCAAGGCTTTCAAAAACTTGGGTTTCCGCAGTGCTTTGGAGCAATTGATGGATGCCACATTGAAATTAAACCTAAACAGACGGATGCAACAGATTATTATAATTACAAAGGGTGGTACTCTGTTGTTCTTCTGGCTCTTGTGGACTACAGATATAGATTCATGTATATAAATGTGGGGTCTCCTGCAAGATGTAACGACTCGAAGATATATGAACGGTCAGCCCTGAAGCAGATGATATCCACAAGTGGTTTATTTCAAAATAACGGTAAGAGAATAGGAGGTGTTGACGTGCCGGTGTTATTGATTGGGGACTCCGCCTTCCGATTCTGCCCAAGTATGATGAAGCCATACCCGTTCTCGATTGAAGCCTCTGACGATAAGAAGCGCTTCAATTACCACCTATCTAGGGCTAGACGCGTCGTGGAGAATGCGTTTGGACAACTGAAGGGAAGGTTTCGTCGCCTTGGCAAAGGCATTGACAATAATATTGAAAATGCAAATGCACTCATTAAGTGCTGTTGTGTTTTGCACAACTTTTTAAACACGCACAACAGCAAGTACGACAAAGTTTAAGGCTTGCCCTTGAATGAGCGTGAACAGCCTGAACACCACAGACAAACGGGCTGCGGTCCAAACAGCTCTGCAGAGGAAATAAGAAAAGCAATAGCTGAATCACTTGCTGAAATAGTTGAATAAAACAAGATTTTTTATCACAATAAAATTTATTAGCTATTATTTTTCATTATTTGCACTAAATTTTTCCTTTATAAAAGCCATTAACTCTCTCTGGCTTTTATCGCCTCCAGAATTGCACCGTCTCCTCTTCGAGGTTGAAGGCCCATCCTCGGGGGACACGCATGTCGAACGTGACGACTCATCGACGACTTCGACTTCAAATTCTCCCAAGCATTCCACTTCCATATCGTTTTCTATTTGAAATCCTATTGAAACAGCAATTTATATGAATAAACATCAATTAATTTGTTGTAATCATTGCACTTACCACAGCTTTCCTCCACAAGTGCCTCAGGGTTTGTAGATTTGCAAGAGGCGAGAATCTTCCCAATCGTTTCGAAATGTGGCCACGTCGATGTCGATCCGCCAGAGCTACCCACAACAGTTTTCTCATGCCTGCAATATACAGTGACTCACACCTTAATGATGCAGTGTCAAATAAAGTTTGGTGTTATATTTTAAACTAGAGGAAAACAAAAATGTTTAGCGCCAATTTGTTTTATGTTATATCACATTTAAAAATGAACTTTATTTGTTTCTAAATATTGCTAAGTTTTATATATACACTAAAAACTAAAATACATCTAAAATATAGGTCACGCTTAAGATGCAGACACAAACCAGTTTATTTTTGCCGAATAAAGGTTATATAAGGATTTTAGTACTTAGTATGTAATCCCTTAACCTTACACAGTTAACCTATTATTCATCGAGAGACCGCTGGTGGTTCCGGGCATTTGCATTCCTCCGCGAGCTTTTTGGTCCTATTTGCTGGAAATCCGTGATTACAGTTTTGTCTCCAGCATAGTCCACAATTTTCATAACATTTAAATCTGGAGACTGGGCTGGAGGAACTGACGTGGGCGCGTCCGGTGCCAGGACTGCACTACGAACGTATGTTTGGGTCGTTGTCGTGGTGACCGGAAATCACTACTTTTGGCGCTTTGAGAAAATTTTCTTAGAATATTGAGGTATGTCTTTCCATCGTCGTAAAGCCGTTCGACGCCGGCTGCCGCCATGCCCATACATCACACTTCATCCGCCAGCTTAACTGTTGCTTTACTTTTTGGATCCAGCTGTGTTGGGCTGTCGCCACACCAAATTTCTTTTGGAACACAGTTATTTTTGCAGACGAGTCCAAATTCAACCATTTTGGGTCGAACGAGTGAAATTTGGTGTGGCGACAGCCCAATACTGAACTGGATCCAAAAAATGTTAAAGAACAGTAAGAGCGGAGGAAGTGTGATGGTATGGGCATGAGTGGCAGCCGGCGTCGGAAACTTGGCGATTTTTGAGTCGACGATGGATAAGACTATGTACCTCAATATTCTTAAAGAAAATTTTCTCCAAAGCGCCAAAAGTTAGAACCGACTGATTTCCGGTTCTACCACGACAACGACCCCAAACATACGTTCGGATAGTGCAGTCCTGGCTTACCTGGAACTGCCCCCACGTCATGATTCCTCCAGCCCAGTCTCCAGATTTAAATGTTATTGAAAATTTGTGGACTATGCTGGAGAACAAAATCTGTAATCATCGGATTTCCAGCAAAAGGACCTTAAAATGCTCTGCTGGAGGAATGGAGCAAAATATGCCCGGAAACCACTCGGATGGTCTCTTCGATGAATAATAGGTTAGCTGTTGTAAAGGTTAGGATTACATACTAGTACTAAAATCCTTATATAACCTTTTATTCGGCAAAAATATAACTGGTTTGTGTCTGCATTTTAAGTGACCTTATTTTAGATGTATTTTAGTTTTTAGTGTATATATAAAACTTAGCAATATTTTAGAAACAAATAAAGTTCATTTTTTAAATGTGATATAACATAAAACAAATTGGCGCTTAAACATTTTTGGTTTTTCCTCTAGTTTAAAATATATAGCACCTTAAACTTTTTATTTGACACTGCATCATTTAAGGTGTGAGTCACTGTATGTACACAATGTTCAAAACCGCGATTATATATATAACATATTCGGAAGGCGTATTTTGAATGCCTGAAACAAACCTGTATCTCTTTTTGAGCGACTCTAACTTCTTCTTGACATCTAGTGGAGTCATGTCCACGGAATATTCTTTTAATGTCTCCGCCATCTCGGCATAGACATGAACATTTTTTCGCGTACCACTCAGGTCATCGGCTCTATCGCTCCATACTTCAATAAAAATGCTCTCCAAGTTCTCCGACCATCGCTTTCTTTTTTGTCCGACATCCACTTGAAATTAAATTGTTTAATTACAAGAATAATAATAATATTTAGTATTTTAACTCATTTTGTACTTACTTGCACATTTGTTTTGATTTTTAAGCAGCTGATTTCTGTTGCCGCCAACATAAATTTGACCAAAAATATCGATTCATCGGTAAGAAAAGGTCTTTATTTTAGCCGGTAGAATAGCGGCGCTCTAGCGGCGCGAGAAAAAGTCGCTAAATTCAAATTTAACGGACACATTTTGTATGGTAAAGGCTAAAAATATCGAAGACCTTAAGGCGAAATGCTAAAGGCGTTGCTTACGGCGCCAGTGTAAAGCACTATTACCCATTTGCGAATCAATCCCTTTTACCCATTTGCGAATCAATCCCTTTTACCCATTCGCGAATCGATTCCTTTTACCCATTCGCGAATCGATTCTTTTGTAATTCCAAGTAATTGATTTAAAAATAAATTTGTGGGATACACAATTTTTGTTTTATTTGAAAAATTTTAAAATTAATTTTTGTTTTTTTTAATAAATTAATATTTTTTAAGTTTTTTGCTTAAAAGTAGCCATATTGATTCTATTTTTTGAAGCTGCATTGCCCTACGCAGCTGCTTCTCAGCCGGTGTAGCTATGTCGACTGCCTGGATGGCATCTGAAAAATAATTTTATTTTTATTAGAAATTGTTTGAATTAATTGTGTGTGTATTTGTTAATATTATATTTCATATTTTTTTCTTATGTGATTTTCAACAAATTAAAATTAGTAAATAAAAATATAAATATAAATATATTTATTTTTATACATATTTATTTTTTATATATGTATATTTATAATTTAAATATATATTTACTAGTAAGTGGCCCGCTTACTTCGCTGCGCGGATAGTTTATATAAATTTTAGCAATAGAAGAAAGATATAAAATAAATAAATTAGAAAATATTTCACAAAATATTTAAGCAAAGTATTTAATATTCTCTTTTCCACGCCACCATTGAGGTAGAGAATATTGTGGTTTCCCAGTAGGCCTTATCCACTTATTGAATTAAATTTGCAATTATTAACAACTTTAAGAGCTTCTTTATAAACGACATTGGTTGTTTTTCCGTCAGGTGCTAATACAAATAAACTTTTTGGTGAACTGACTCTTGAGCAGGCTACATAAAATTGGCCATGAGAAAAACAATCGTGTCTTAAGTCTAGTCCTGCTAATTTAAGAGTTTGTCCCTGTGATTTATTAATTGTTAAGGCAAAGCAAACTTTTAAAGGAAATTGCAATCTTTTAAATTGAATTGGCAATTCAGAATCAGAAGGTATTAATGGAATTCTCGGTATAAAAACCGTTTCCCCTATACCATTGCCAGTAAAGATAATTGCTTCGACAACATTCTTATGAAGGACTTTAACTTGCAATCTTGTACCATTGCACAGTTTTGGCGGTTTCAAGTTGCGAATCAACATTACAGGTGAACCAATCTTTAAAGTTAATTTATGTTGAGGCAGGCCAGCCGGATTTAATGAATTAAGAAAATCGACGGGGTAATGAACTGCATCTTAGATTTCAGTCACAGAATCAATAGAGTAATATGTCATTTCTTCACTTTGAAATGATTTTAATAAAAACTCGTTTATTTCCAATGCATTGTCATTTCTCGCAGTCAAAATAGCACGTTCTGAAAACCATTCGAGTGATTTTTGAGAGATATTTGTAATATCCGGAAATATTTTTAGAGTTAGCTCTTCAATACTTTTCACAACATGACACAAAGTTGATGGTAAAGGTATTTTGTCATCATGGGTTGGAAATAATCCATTTCCTATTTGAAGAAGCATTTCTGCAAATTCACCAGCTATGCTATTACCTTTTAAGTGCACTCGCATATTCTTCGTTAATGCAATTTTCTGTATTTTGGGCTACAAAATTGAAGACTTTAAGCACGCATTTATTTCATCTGCTCTTGTTCCTCTGGGGATCACTGGGAGAGTTTGTCGAAAATCACCAGCTAAGAATCTATCTCGAATATCTTTCAAAGATCGATCTACAGCTTCAAAAGCACCTTAATGGCCCATAGTACACTCATCCCAAACAATAAGCTTGCAATCTTTGGGCACAGCAGCAATATTAGATTGCTTTGAAATTGAGCAATGTGGTGTTTCTAAATGAATCAAATTAAATGGAATCTTAAGTGTAGAATGCGCTGTACGACCAACATTAAGTAAAGTGGCTGCGATACCGGAAGAAGCAACGGCCAATGCAATTTTTTTACTTTGCCGTACCTTTGCCAATAATAAATTTAAAAGATACGTTTTACCTGTTCCACCAGGTGCATCTAAAAAATAGATTTCTCCTTTTTCTGCTTCAACGCTATGTAGTATCTTTTCGTATACTTGTTTTTGCTCAGCAGTAAGGAGTAGCTCATTATTAACAACAAAATTATCCCAATTTTCATAATTTGTTTCTCTATGATATTCAATATTTGGAACAATTTCTTCGGATCTAATTGGTAGTGGAAGTCCATAGTTAGTCAAGTTTTGACCACCAATAGACAGTACTATATCTTCAATGTACAAAAGACATTTATTAAATACATTATTCAGAATACTTTGATCAATATTTCTGTCTTGTGAAATATGAAAGACTCTTAAAATATCTTCTGATAAACTCTCTTTATAAGTATTCCAAAGTTTAAGAGCATCTAAAATTTGACAAAATACTAACATTATTGCAAAAAGTTCTCTCAGTTTTGTAGGATTTTGACATATGACAGCTTCGGCTATAGTTGAATCCCAGTGCTTATCATCTTCTAGTAATCCTAGAGCTCTACACGCCAATTGAAATGATGCGTATGCTATACCATTAACGGTTTTTAAATTTGAAAATGAAGTTGGCCCTCTTACAAAATGTAGTAAAAGTCTTAAATAAAAACATTCTGTATTATTGGGATGAATAGTGTAAACTCTTCCCAAAGCTGAATCTCTTTTAACTCCAGGAAAATTTGGCACATCATGCCCTCGTTTTCTTCTTTGAAATTCTTTATTGTTCCATGTAAAATACGATGGAACTTCACAATATAGAAGCGTTCTTGCAAACTCATCACGTGTGCATAGCTCAAAGAAGGCTAGCAAAGTGGTTTTGGGTGTAGTGCTTAATCTGTCAAGTAATTGTTGCGGATTATTGGGGTTAAAATATATCCGTTGACCATTTTCTAAATGAACAGCTAAGTGTGTAATCTCCATACCGCTTCTGAGCTACTTATTTAACGGCCACTTTCGTACATATTAATTTCATTGCGTTGGTCTTCAAGAGTAAATGATGCTTGATCACTGCCCTTGTTAACATATTTACAAATGTATTAAATAGACTTTACAGAACTACATTACTCAACATTTATGTGAGCTTCAAATGTTCTCAATAGTACACAGTTATAAGGCACAACCCAACGATTATCTATGCAATTACCATTTATATTAAATGCATTACCACCATCTTCTATCGCTCTTCTACGATATAGAGGGTAACTATCTTTTCCAGTCACAGTTTCTTTAAGTAATTGTCGAGGAAACCTTTTGGTACATTTTCCATTTGTCATGCATGGCGATTTATTGTTAAATGCACCGCAAGGACCATGAATCATATTTGACTTAACAATGTTAAATAACAAAGGATCCTCATCTGCGTTTGGTATTTCGGCACAGATAATCTTATCGATTTTATCTGGTCTTATTTTACTTTCTAACCAAAGTAGAATATGTATATGTGGTAAACCCCGCTTTTGCACGCTTCCAAACAAAGAACCTTTTATCAATAGTGACATTAAAGCTTTAACTTTTAAATGAAAAACTCGAGCTATAATATCGTGACGATCATGCGGTTTTTGACCCGGTAATAAAACACTTTTGATGTCATTCCATTGTGGATTGCATGTGAATGTTATGAAAAGATCTGGTCGCCCATAATGGCGAACATATGTCATAACATCTTGAGTCTTTTCATGCATATATCGTGCAGAGCTTGTAAAAGAAGATGGTAAAATTACCATCTGACCAAGTTGAGCTGCGACAACATCTTGTTGGCCTATTGCATCTTGTAGATGTATATAGCTATCTGCTCTGAGTTTCGCTTGATTGTAGCGAATATAATTTAACCTTTCTGTTTCAATTTTAGCATACATATCAACTAAAAGTTGACTATAAAGGGAACGACAATAAATTAAATGATTTAACTCAGATTGACGAATCATTATTTTATAGCTGTAAAAGCTTAACGCAGATATCTTTTTTTTTGGTTCGTCCTTTTTTATACTCGATACCGAAGGTAAAGAGTATATTGAGTTTGTGCAATGTCCGTCATGGTGTCTGTCCGTCTGTCCGTCTGTATGAACGCAACTTTTTTCCACACCCTTCAAGCTAGAGACTTGAAACTTTCCAAATCTCTTTATCTATGGGATAGTAAATTAAAGTGTCAAGATGGGGGTTCTACGATAACTGGGGGGCTGGCAAATCGATAAATTCGATAACTCAAAACCGATAAATCCACATATTTCGCACATCCTTACAGCTAGAAGTACCAAATTTAGTAAGAAGATAGCTAATAGCAACCCCCAAAAAACTGCATCAAAAATTTTGGAGCCACGCCCCCCATTCCGCCCCCAGCCCCCCCGAATTTTAAAGTCAAAAAAAGCCTATATCTCCCACAGTTTTTGAGCTATAGCCACCAAATTTGGTGCCAAGATAGGTGATGATGACCCCTCAAAAACTGCATCAAAAGTTTGGATGCCACGCCCACCAATACTGCCCTAGCCGCCCCCATCCACCCCAACGCTTCGTCAAAAACGGGAATGCGTGTATCTTCCAGAGTTGTGGAGCTAGAGCCACCAAATTTGATAGGAAGATAGCTGGCAACGACCCCCAAAAATCTGCATCAAAGTTTTGGAGCCACGCCCTCCATTTCGCCCCCCCCTTTCCCCACTTTTTACAATTTTCGAGCTAGAGTCACCAAATTTGGTATGAAGATAGCAATTGACATTTCAGAAAGATCTGCATCAAAAATTTGGATGCCACGCCCACCCATACCGCCCCCAGCCCCCCTTTCCCCACTTATTACAAATTTCGAGCTAGAGTCACCAAACTTGGTGTGAAGATAGCAATTGACATTTTACAAAGATCTGCATCAAAATTTGGATTCCACGCCCACCCATACCGCCCCCAGCCCCCTTTCCCCACTTATTACAAAATTTCGAGCTAGAGTCACCAAATTTGGTATGAAGATAGCAATTGACATTTCACAAAGATCTGCAACAAAAATTTTGATGCCACGCCCACCCAAACCGCCCCCAGCCCCCCTTTCCTCACCTTTTACAAATTTTGAGCTAGAGTCACCAAATTTGGTATGAAGATAGCAATTGACATTCCACAAAGATCTGCAACAAAAATTTTGATGCCACGCCCACCCAAACCGCCCCCAGCCCCCCCTTTCCCCACCTTTTACAAATTTTGAGCTAGAGTCACCAAATTTGGTATGAAGATAGCAATTGACATTTCAGAAAGATCTGCATCAAAAATTTGGATTCCACGCCCACCCATACCGCCCCCAGCCCCCCTTTCCCCACTTATTACAAATTTCGAGCTAGAGTCACCAAATTTGGTATGAAGATAGCAATTGACATTCCACAAAGATCTGCAACAAAAATTTTGATGCCACAACTATCCATACCGACCCAGCCCCCCCCTTTCCCCACCTCTTACAAACTTTGAGCTAGAGTCACCAAATGTGGAAGGAATATAGCCGGTGGCATCCCCATCTGCATCGGAGAATCTTTAAGGCAGCGTAAACCCCTGCCGCATCCGTACCCCTTTGCAATCAGGCCTCTTTTTACCGGTTTTAATTCTGGTATCGAGTATGCCGCAGTCGGTTGCGTCCGACTGCAACGTTTCCACTTGTTAATAATGGATTTTATTGTGTTATATCCACTGAATAACCATCTTCGCCATAAGGAAATAGCAAAGGGTTCTGTAAGGCATCGTATGATCGATGCACCTCACTTATACGATGTAATTTATAATTATGGCTTTCAATAATAATATTGCGCTTTTCAAATTGCTGACCAACAATAAATATAGCTACTTCGCTTGATAGAGGTGCATTGTAAAGCCCTTTATGTGCACCAGCGGGTGTTTGATCAGCATGTATAATCAATTTATAGTCTTTAGTACTTAATGGTATTTTATTGAGAGCCATTTTTAGATATTTTACATAACGATTATGATGATGAAACATTCATTGAAGATCCTTTACTACGCTTAAATCAACATTTGAAATATTTTTGCAACGTAGTTGAGCTTCCTTTTCATCATCACCAACAAAATAAATTTGAAGAAACTGCATTTCTTCATTTGGCAAAGGTCGGACACTACCAATTAAGTGATACACTTGTCCTTGGACGTTAACAGATACCCAGGGGCTCACTTTTCCATTTTAAAGCATTACAATGTTTGCATATAAAATTCATACTACCAAGTTGAGTAACTTTATCTGACTTGTAAGTTATTTCAAAATCTTAACTTACCCCTATTGATATATTAAAATAAAGTCAAGAAAAACTCACTTCTGCAAATCATTTTAATACACGGGTTCAGGGTATCTTTTGGTCGGGATTTCTCGACTAAAGCCTTCTTACTTGTTTTCAGATTCGCTCATTCTCGTGTTGTGCTGACAGTCGGCAATTCAACACCTGCATCATGAATTGAGCGCTGCTGGTCCCAAACCCAAAGAGGCAGCTTAAAACTTGAGCACGCTCACGCATCGCTCTTCATGTTCGGCGCTAGATGACAAATTATTTTTAAATCTCGCTCCGATCATGCGCCTTCGTTGTTGGCTATTTCGGCTAATTCTCTTATGTATGCGCGCGCTCTGCAAGTTAGACAAAGAGCGTAGTATCGCTACCTTCTTCGCACGCACTGAATCAACGCAAAACATATCTAAGAGGCTGCAGTTAAGTGAATTGCATATTGCCTTTAGCTTTAATTTAGTGTGTGCGGAGTAGGTAGGGTTATTAAACTTTATGATTGACATGCAAAGCGCGCACATAAGATAGAGAGTGAACGTAAATGAGCAACAACAAAGGAGCATGATCAGAGCGAGATTTCAAATTATCTGATTATCATAAGAGCAACACACGCGCTTATGTGAACGCCCTTTGCTTATTCAAAATTGTATATCAATAATATATCAATAAATGTTAGTGTGTTACGTTTTGTCTAATGCCATGTTCACACTATGAAAAATTAATCTCGTAATTACGATAATCTACCAGCGATAATCTTATGCGTTCACACAACAATCAGCTGATTCTCATAAGATTAAGTTTGACATTTGTTTGTTTACATTTATAAATGAACACAATTAAATAGCAAACAGCAGAAAAAATTGAAATTAACCATTAGTGAATAAATATTAACCATTAGTGAATAAAAATGCCGCCAAATATTATTCAAATTATTTTTGTTATGATAAAAATGCTGGATATGGCGAAAATAATGGAGGATCAATACTTCAAGAGCACAAAAAAATCTTGTGCTAATGAAATATGAAATGCACCTCACGTTATGTGCAGCCATATCTGAGGCATCTGTGATAAAAAAGTGCTGGAGAAAAGTATGTATTAACTTATTATTATGTGTATATATGTATGTATATTCAGTGTCAATACTTTTGCAGCCATTCAATATTTAGTGCAGAGCAGCATAGTGCTTCCACAAAGATGGCGCACCCCCAGACGGGCCAATTTTTGTCTTCTCCTGTCTGTGAATACAATTTTCAATAAATTTATCATATTTATAAGTGTTTTTACATATAAAAAATTTTACATACCTGTATCTATTTGTAAAATTGTGCACTTTAACTTTTATTTCTGCGCCCGTGAAGTGAAAGCCAAAGTTCCGCATCTCTACCGCCATTTCCTCATAGATATGCGAGTTTTTCCTAGCAGATCGCAGTTGTTGCAATCTGCTCTGCCATATCTCGATGAGACAGATTTCTGCCCCATCGCACCAATTTATTCTTTTCTTTTTTGCTGCCATATTTTCTTACAAATTGCAAATAAAACAACAATAACAAATAACAGCTGTTCTCATATGCAAAAAACAGCGCCATCTGTCGTTTATGTTAGACAAAAACAGGGTTGCATTGACGCTAATCAACTAGATTAGCAGGTAATCTCGTCAATGAGAGGATTACGTTTGACAGTTTTTGTATGAGTTAATCGCGCGATTATATGTAGATTAGTGCTTTAATCTCGTTAATGACCCTAATCGCGCGATTTAGTGCTATATCAGAACATGGCATAAGTTATATAAGCAGCAAGTAGGCGAATCCACCCCCAAAACATATTCTGGTGTGGGAA
The DNA here is from genome assembly GCA_018904305.1 of Scaptomyza montana. Lineage (NCBI taxonomy): Eukaryota > Metazoa > Arthropoda > Insecta > Diptera > Drosophilidae > Scaptomyza > Scaptomyza montana. Next base: position 2,006,440 of record JAEIGR010000021.1, read on the forward strand.
ATTTTTCTAGACGCACCAAGTTTTGTTATGTTGTTGTTGTTTTTTTTAAAATCAATGACACCAACAAAAAGTAGCAGTGCGGGCCCAACAACAAAACTGACAACAACAACAAACGCTACTTGGAACGTAAATCAATTGTCAAAGGCACACAAATTTGAAAAAAAAAATGTGCACTGTGCGAAGTAGTACATGTACATAAAATTATGAAAATTATTTTCAAGCGCATTGTTCACTTAATTGTGTATGCACTTATTCATTAAGAAACGGAAATCCGTTTCTTTTTTGCAAGTGTAAGAACCTTTTTTTATGACTTTGCTTGTGCGACGCGAAGGCGTCACTGCGCATTTGTTTTGTTTTTGTATTCTCGCTCGCGATCAAACCCTCAGCTTGTGCGACAATCAGGCGACAGTAGTGGAATGGGTAATTGTTGTAATTGTAATTTGATTTTTAAAATGGGTAAAAAGTGCTCCAAATTGTATGGGAGGTACTTGAAGGAGTTGTCCAAATAAAAATTCCCTTCTTAGTGCTCACCTCCTACCTGCATGGAAAATTGTGTGAAAATTTCAGCCTTCTGGCTCTTTTCAATTAGGCTATGGCTCTTCCATTATCATCGGGACAAACTCTTTTATATATATGTATAGAGAAAGAAAAAAAAAATGAATATGTAAATACACCAACAGCAACAATAACATCTACAGCGCGCGTCAAAGGCAGACAAAACGGCGTATCTAAAGCAGCAGCGTCGCCTTTTAAGCGGCGGCGTCGTCGGCATCATCAAAACATAACATACATAAGTACGTATTTATGTGTGCGCGCCTTGATTGTACTAAATTCATATCAAAGGTAGTTAAAAGTATTTACACTACACTTAAAGTTAAATCTACTCATTGCTTAAATTTACTTTATGGAAAGTATGGTATCGATGGAAAGGTCATTAAATTTCCGTTTGAAAGATTTCAATTTTAGTAAAAGTCTACTTTTGAAACTTTTCTCCCTGGGCTTAAACAAAAAATGTTTTGCTGTAAAAATTACTTCAAACAATTCTAATAATGATTTAAATAAAAATTTCAAAAATCTATTCGCATGTATTTTTTATGATTTTTTGAAGCAACAGCTCTATCAGCCGCAGCTACACCAGCAGCAGCAGTTTCAGCCACACCAGTGGCAGCATCAGCGTCAGCCACAGCAACAACAAAAGCATTTAAAACTGCGCCAGCAACAAAACATTAAACCGCTGCACAGTCAAATTGTTAAATAAAATAAAAGAAGAAATTTTATTATGAAAAAAACAAAAACAAAATGAATTGCGAAATAAAACTAAATTCGAAGCAATGAAATTAGAAATAAAAAATGATGCAAAGAAAAGTTGCAAAATCTGCAATATGAGTTGCAATTGCTAAAAATTTTAGAACATTAGTACAAAAAAATACTTTACATACAGTAACAAAATGCAATTGTCGTTCCACAAACGATAATAGCATCTTTGTCTTTAAGAAAACCTACATTCTGAAAGTAAACGTATAATGATTTAAAGTAAAAAGGCGGCAGTTTAGTTAATTTTTTTTATTTTTTTAATTTTTAATTTTCTTCTATGTTCATTTTTTGTAACTCACTACGCAAGTTTTTTATTTCATTTTTATGTTGATTACTTAATTCTATTTTTTAAAGCTATTAATTTTTTTTTCGTTTTGTTTTTTCTTTATTTATTTACTCGATACCGAAGGTAAAGAGTATATTGAGTTTGTGCAATGTCCGTCATGGTGTCTGTCCGTCTGTCCGTCTGTCCGTCTGTATGAACGCAACTTTTTTCCACACCCTTCAAGCTAGAGACTTGAAACTTTCCAAATCTCTTTATCTATGGGATAGTAAATTAAAGTGTCAAGATGGGGGTTCTACGATAACTGGGGGGCTGGCAAATCGATAAATTCGATAACTCAAAACCGATAAATCCACATATTTCGCACATCCTTACAGCTAGAAGTACCAAATTTAGTAAGAAGATAGCTAATAGCAACCCCAAAAAACTGCATCAAAAATTTTGGAGCCACGCCCCCCATTCCGCCCCCAGCCCCCCGAATTTTAAAGTCAAAAAAGCCTATATCTCCCACAGTTTTTGAGCTATAGCCACCAAATTTGGTGCCAAGATAGGTGATGATGACCCCTCAAAAACTGCATCAAAAGTTTGGATGCCACGCCCACCAATACTGCCCTAGCCGCCCCCATCCACCCCAACGCTTCGTCAAAAACGGGAATGCGTGTATCTTCCAGAGTTGTGGAGCTAGAGCCACCAAATTTGATAAGAAGATAGCTGGCAACGACCCCCAAAAATCTGCATCAAAGTTTTGGAGCCACGCCCTCCATTTCGCCCCCTTTCCCCACTTTTTACAATTTTCGAGCTAGAGTCACCAAATTTGGTATGAAGATAGCAATATGACATTTCAGAAAGATCTGCATCAAAAATTTGGATTCCACGCCCACCCATACCGCCCCCAGCCCCCCTTCCCCACCTTATTACAAATTTCGAGCATAGAGTCACCAAACTTGGGTGGAAGATAGGCAATTGACATTTTACCCCAAAGATCTGCATCAAAAATTTGGATTCCACGCCCACCCATACCGCCCCGCCCCCCTTTCCCCACTTATTACAAATTTCGAGCTAGAGTCACCAAATTTGGTATGAAGATAGCAATTGACATTTCACAAAGATCTGCATCAAAAATTTGGATGCCACGCCCACCCAAACCGCCCCCAGCCCCCCTTTCCTCACCTTTTACAAATTTTGAGCTAGAGTCACCAAATTTGGTATGAAGATAACAATTGACATTCCACAAAGATCTGCATCAAAAATTTGGATGCCACGCCCACCCAAACCGCCCCCAGCCCCCCTTTCCCCACCTTTTACAAATTTTGAGCTAGAGTCACCAAATTTGGTATGAAGATAGCAATTGACATTTCAGAAAGATCTGCATCAAAAATTTGGATCCACGCCCACCCATACCGCCCCCAGCCCCCTTTCCCCACTTATTACAAATTTCGAGCTAGAGTCACCAAATTTGGTATGAAGATAGCAATTGACATTTCACAAAGATCTGCAACAAAAATTTTGATGCCACAACTACCCATACCGACCCAGCCCCCCTTTCCCCACCTCTTACAAACTTTGAGCTAGAGTCACCAAATGTGGAAGGAATATAGCCGGTGGCATCCCCATCTGCATCGGAGAATCTTTAAGGCAGCGTAAACCCCTGCCGCATCCGTACCCTTTGCAATCAGGCCTCTTTTTACCGGTTTTAATTCTGGTATCGAGTATGCCGCAGTCGGTTGCGTCCGACTTTTTGCGTTTCCACTTTTTTTCTGTTTTTTAATAATAAATTGTAATTTTTTGTTTATTTTTGTTATTTGGCTGTTCAGATTATTCAGCTTCGCCTTCTTAAAATTTTTTTTATTTTGCTGCCGCTGGTGTGGCTGAAGCTGCTGTTGCGGCTGAAGCTGCTGCTGGTGCTGCGGCTGAAGCTGCTGCGGGTGCTGCGGCTGAAGCTGCTGCTGGTGCTGCGGCTGAAGCTGCTGCGGGTGCTGCGGCTGAAGCTGCTGCTGAAACATCAGCGGCTGAAACTGCAGCGGCTGAAACTGCTGCTGTTGAAGACTCTCTTGCGGCAGCTGCTGATACAGCTGATGAAACTGAGGCTGCATATAAAACTGTGGCAGGGCCACAGAAGGCAAAGCACCCTAATAATTTTTTGCGTCCATTCTGGTTTGTATCACGTTTAGAAATGAAATGAAGCAATACGCAAATGGCACACTAAGTTAAAAATTGTTAAATTCCATGAGAGTGAAAGAGTTACAGTTATTAATGTGAATTGATCTCATCTACAAAACAATATCACATTTTCATGCTCTTAAGCCAATCGCATTCCTCTTAGTCCTCCCTTGTTGTTTCAAATTCGTGTGTGCATACAACGGCTTATAATAAGCCTGAAGCGATAAACAAAAACAGCAACAACAAATCTTTTGCATTCACAGTTATATTTATACCCTGAAATGGGTAAAAAAGGGTATAATTGTTTTGTGCAAAAGTATGTAACAGGCAAAAAGAAGCATCTCCAACCCCATATAAAATATATATATTCTTGATCAGCATCAACAGCCGATTCGATACAGCCATGTGCGTCAGTCCTTCTGTCCGTCTGTCAATCCGTCCGTCCATATGTATGCTAGAGACTTCAAATGTGGAACATAACTACTTTCAAACTATCGGTAACTATTCTGATTTCCGATATACATATAAAATCGATAACGAAAAAATCTCGAATTAAGAAAATTAAAAAATAGGAGTTGAAACTATGGATAACTTTATAACTTCCATGAAAATTTGATCCAAATCGGTTAAGAAACACTGGAGATATTTTAAATTAAAGTTAAAGTCAAGAAAAACTCACTTCTGCAAGTCATTCAATACACGGGTTCAGGGTATCTTTTAGTCGGGATTTCTCGACTAAAACCTTCTTACTTGTTTTCAGATTCGCTCGCGCATCGCTCTTCATGTTCGGCGCTAGATGACAAATTATTTTTAAATCGCGCCTTCGTTGTTGGCTATTTCGGCTAATTCTCTTATCTAAGCGCGCGCTCTGCAAGTCAAACAAAGAGCGTAGTATCGCTACCTTCTTCACACGCACTGAATCAATGCAAAACATATCTAAGAGGCAGCAGTTAAGTGAATTGTATATTGCCTTTAGCTTTAATTTAGTGTGTGTGCGGAGGAGCTAGGGTTATTAAACTTTATGATTGACATGCAAAGCGCGCACATAAAATAGAGAGTGAACGTAAATGAGCAACAACAAAGGCGCATGATCGGAGCGAGATTTCAAATTATCTGATTATCATAAGAGCAACACACGCGCTTATGTGAACGCCCTTTGCTTATTCAAAATTGTATATCAATAATATATCAATAAATGTTAGTGTGTTACGTTTTGTCTAAGTTATATAAGCAGCAAGTAGGCGAATCCACCCCCAAAACATATTCTGGTGTGGGAAATTTTTCTAGACGCACCAAGTTTTGTTATGTTGTTGTTGTTTTTTTAAAATCAATGACACCAACAAAAAGTAGCAGTGCGGGCCCAACAACAACAACAACAAACGCTTCTTGCAAGTGTACGAACCTTTTTTTATGACACTTTGCTTGCGGCACTCAAAGGCGTCATTGCCCATTGTTTTGTTTTTGTATTCTCGCTCGCGATCGAGCTCTCAGCTTGTGGGACAATCAGGCAACTGTAGTGGAATGGGTAATTGTTGTAATTATTTTATTATCTTAAGAGCAACACGCGCACTTATGTGAACGCCCTATGCTTGTTCGCAATTGCATATCAATAACATATTAATAATGTTAGTTAGTTTTGTCTAAGTTATATAAGCAGCAAGTAGGCAAATCCACCCCCATAACATATTCTGGTGTGGGTAATTTTTCTAGACGCACCAAGTTTTGTTATGTTGTTGTTGTTTTTTTAAAATCAATCACACCAACAAAAAGTAGCAGTGCGGGCCCAACAACAACAACAACAAACGCTTCTTGCAAGTGTACGAACCTTTTTTTATGACACTTTGCTTGCGGCACTCAAAGGCGTCATTGCCCATTGTTTTGTTTTTGTATTCTCGCTCGCGATCGAGCTCTCAGCTTGTGGGACAATCAGGCGACAGTAGTGGAATGGGTAATTGTTGTAATTATTTTATTATGTTAAGAGCAACACGCGCACTTATGTGAACGCCCTATGCTTGTTCGCAATTGCATATCAATAACATATTAATAATGTTAGTTAGTTTTGTCTAAGTTATATAAGCAGCAAGTAGGCGAATCCACCCCCAAAACATATTCTGGTGTGGGAAATTTTTCTAGACGCACCAAGTTTTGTTATGTTGTTCTTGTTTTTTTTAAAATCAATGACACCAACAAAAAGTAGCAGTGCGGGCCCAACAACAACACTTACAACAACAACAAACGCTACTTGGGTCGTAAATCAATTGTCAAAGGCACACAAATTTGAAAAAAAAAAAGAATATGCACTGAACCTTTTTTTATGACTTTGCTTGTGCGACGCGAAGGCGTCACTGCGCATTTGTTTTGTTTTTGTATTCTCGCTCGCGATCAAACCCTCAGCTTGTGCGACAATCAGGCGACAGTAGTGGAATGGGTACTTGTTGTAATTGTAATTTGTTTTTTAAAATGGGTAAAATGTGCTCCAAATCGTATGGGAGGTACTTGAAGGAGTTGTCCAAATAAAAATTCCCTTCTTAGTGCTCACTTACTACCTGCATAAAAAATTGTGTGAAAATTTCAGCCTTCTAGCTCTTTTCGTTTAGGCTGTGGCTGATCCATTTTAACGCGGACGAACTCTTTTATATATATAGATAATTTATTTAGATAAATTTATATTTATATATATTTTGAAAATCATATAGATATGTACATATAATAATTTAATTTGTTGAAAATCACAACAACAAAAAGGTTTAATAATATGTAGTAAAATATAATATAACAATTAAAGATAAATGTGTTCGCGTGTGTACAACAATTTTGCTCTTTTTAAACGCATTAGAGCAACTTCTGATGCGGTGGCGTTGACACTTAAGTAATTTACTTGCCTATAAGCACGTCATAAAAGTTTTGTGCAGCTTGCAAAGGTTTTTTTTCGGTGGACGCCATCCACGTTGAATTCATGTGACACGGCATCCGACAGAACATATTTGAGATTTTTCTCCAAACCCGAGCTAAGTAGTACTTTTATTGATGATATCTGTGAATAAACGAAATATATTAATTACATTTTACATTGTTTACATACGTAGGAACAGCGGTTGTTGTCGTTTATTTTTATATAAATGGACTCCAGCTCCTCGGCACTTTGAATAGGGAACTCTCGTCACTGGAGTCCCGTACCACCAATGTTTTCGGCGCTTACCTCTATACGCATAGCATGTAAAGCAAAACGGTGCGCACTAATATTTTGTTTTTGTTTTGTTCTTGCTTGTTTGTTTCTCACATTTTTCTGCATTGCCCTTTTTATTAAACATACACTAAATACGCGCTATGCTCGCTCTTTAATGAGGTGGCCCAACTCGCTCTCTCACAGCGTATAAAAGTAAGAGAGTGAGAGATCAATGAATTTAAAATGTTGATTGCATTGATATGTATACGTATGCAAGTATTTTGGCAGAAACTAACCCTAAAAACAAATAAATAAACATTGTTATCAAATATTTATTTTACAACTTATTCTGGTTTAAGCAATAGCAATAACAATAGCAACTTAAAAACATATGCGTCCGCGGATATGCGTTGTTTATAAGGGTTGAATTGAAACTAAAATTTAGAGAGCGAGAGAGCGAGAAAGGCTTGCATCGTACAAACGATCCAAGATGCATTCTCTTCTGCATTCTTTTGGATCGATTCGCGAAAAAATTCAAAGAATCGATGATTCACCAAAGAAAAGGAACGAATTCATACCAGCCGGACTGCAGGGTACGTGCTCGCTCACCTATGAACGCATACATACAAGAAACGGTCAGATCCAAGTCTGGATCCAATAGCACGGGTGCAGAATGATAAGATTCGCTGCACGGCGTGAGACCTCTATATTATTCTCTACTCAGTGGTTAGAGCCACCAAATTTGGTAGGAAGATACCTGATAACGATCCCCAAAACTTTGGACCTTCACCTTTCAAAAACTGGTATGCGTATATAATTTGAGTTAGACTAACAAAATTTGGTAGGAAGATATCTGGTGACATACATCGATGATCGAGACCGTAGAACGAGAGGTGGAGAGTTGTGCTGGCTTCCAAAATGTTCCAAAAGCATCTGCTCGATGGGCGAATGGCTGAGAAGAAAAATATTTTAAGTGCAGAAAAATGAAAAGGAAATATAATGAAGAGTACAAGGGATATCAATATAGAATCAGGGAAGTGTGACAGCTAGGAATTAAATAGAGAGTTTGGCAAGGACACAGTGCACAATGGATATTTTTCCCGCTTTTTAGAATTAAATTAATAACTTATAGACTATGCGGTCAATTTACAATTGTTGTTTAGCAACATGTACATATGTCGTTGAAAATCGTTTTGGACACAATGGGCGTGGCACCACTCCTCCTTCTAAATAAGAGCGTATGCTAAAGTTTTTGTTTTTCAGGATATTCGGAAGAAACTCAGAAATTACTTAAGCGTAATTTTATGCTGGTAACCTTTATGCAAAATTTCAGCAACATCGGATTTCTATATGATATATGTACCATCCATATGAACAATCGGTAAAGAGGCGATTTCTTATATGTAAATCGATTTAATCCGAAAATGTTTGTGTTGAAGATGGTTGGACCAATTTGGACATAGTAAAACAATAATTGATTACTTATTATACAACCACTTGTTAGACTTATTTAAACAACACAAGTAAGAACATTGCAGTCGGACGCAATCGACTGCGGTATTTATTTATTTGTTTATTATCAACTATGAGCAGTTGACATAAAGTAAAAACAAGTGGAAACGTTGCAGTCGGACGCAACCGACTGCGGTATACTCGTAACCAGCATTATAACCCGTAAAAACAGGCCTGATTGAAAAGGGGTACGGCTGCGGCAGGGGTGTACACTGCATTAAAGATTCTACGATGTAGATGGTGATGCCACCAGCTGTCTTCGTTCCAAATTTGGTGACTCTAGCTCAAAGTTTGTAAAAGGTGGGGAAAAAGTGGCTGGGGGCGGTATGGGTGGGCGTGGCATCTAAATTGTTGATGCAGATCTTTGTGGAATGTCAATTGCTGTCTTCATACCAAATTTGGTGACTCTAGCTCAAAGTTTTTAAAAGGTTGGGAAAGGGGGGTTGGGGCAGATTGGGTTTGGCATCCAAATTTTTGCTGCAGATCTTTGTGGAATGTCAATTGCTATCTTCATACAAAATTTGGTGACTCTAGCTCGAAGTTTGTAAATTGTAGGGAAAGGGGGGCTGGGCTGGAATGGGTGGGTGTGGCATCCAAATTTTTGATGCAGATCTTTGTGGAATGTAAATTGCTATCTTCATACGAAATTTGGTGACTCTAGCTCAAAGTTTGTAAAAGGTGGTGAAAGGGGGGCTGGGGGGCGGTAGGGGTGGGCGTGTATGTGGCATGTCAATTGCTATCTTCATCCCAAATTTGGTGACTCTAGCTCGAAGTTTGTCTAAGGTGGTGAAAAGGGGGCTGAGGGTGGTATGGGTGGGTGTTGCATCCAAATTTTTGATGCAGATCTATGAAGAATGTAAATTGCTATCTTCATACCAAATATACCAAATTTTGTGATTCTAGCTCAAAGTTTGTAAAAAATGGGAGAAGGGGGGCTGGGCCGGAATGGGTGGGTGTGGCATCCAAATTTTTGATGCAGATCTTTGTGGGATGTCAATTACTATCTTCATACCAGATTTGGTGACTCTAGCTCAAAGTTTGTAAGAGTGCGGAAAGGGGGGGCTGGGGGCGATATGGGTGGGCATGACATCAAAATTTTTGACGTAGAATACGTCTTACCTTTCAATAATGAGGTCTAAATCTGAAAAACTTGTTTTAATATGAGAGTTTTACAAAATCGCTTATTGCTCATGAACTAATGGATATATTTTCCTCAACTTAATTTCATATTAAAGCCAAGGCTTCAAACTTTCAATAATAGTATATATTTAAATACATATGTATTGATTACATTTTCTATTAAGAAAATGGAACCAAAAATGTGTATATTTTTGCTTCATTTCGAAGACTTTAAATTGCTCTAGCAATCTCAAAAATGCATCAATTACGCAAATTTTTTTTGGAATATAAGTTGAGATGAGTTAAGCAAACATTCCAATATTCAAATTTTATATATAGGGTGTTCACTTTGTGTTGCAAATGTGCAAAAGTGTAACTTTGCAATACCGCTGTCGTGAACACCCAATTGAAAGAAACAGGTCTGTTAACTTTGCACAATCAGCTGTTCGCTATCGTTTTAGCTGAGTTTGCCATTTGTGTTATTTAATTTGCTGCTTGCAATAAATAAATAAATTTAAAAATGCCCTTTCAAAGCGTGAAAGCATCACTCCTAGAACGGACAGCATCCCATAAACTACTTTATTTAAGAAAATTAGCAAAACCAACCCTCATTTATTCTAAGCAGCTGGTCACAATGAACAGTTGTTTTGCCAGTAGCTATCTTACTAAAATCAGTAACTCAAACTGTAGGAGTATAGGGAATATGTGGAATAATCGATTTTGAGCTATTGACTTTGTCGATTTGCCAACCCCCAGTAGGCGTAGGACCCCAATCTTGACACTTTATCTGTCCCGGACATAGAAAAAGATATTTGCATAGTTTCAAGTCTCTAGCTTAAAGGGTGTTTAAAAAGTAGTGTTCATACGGACGGATAGACGGACAGACACCTTGAAAAACATTGCAAAAACTCGTCATTTGTGTTTGTATATAATATTTTATTTTAATTTTATAGTTTCTTGTTTCTTTCTTGTTTGGTATTAATAGGCGCTGCTTATAACTGTGTGTTTTCACGCATGCACATCTTTAAATTTTGGTGCACAGAAGAGAGCACAAATGCCGAAAAAACTCAGAGCTTGATCCATCAGTAGAACTTAGCTTTTAAAAAAAAAGCAAGTGGAAACGTTGCAGTCGGACGCAACCGACTGCGGTATACTCGTTACCAGCATTATAACCCGTAAAAACAGGCCTGATTGAAAAGGGGTACGGCTGCGGCAGGCGTGTACACTGCATTAAAGATTCTCCGATGTAGATGGGGATGCCACCAGCTGTCTTCGTTCCAAATTTGGTGACTCTAGCTCAAAGTTTGTAAAAAGTGTGGAGAGGGGGGCTGCGGGTGATATGGTTGGGCGTGGCATCAAAATTTTTGCTGCAGATCTATGTGGCATGTCAATTGCTATCTTCATACCAAATTTGGTGACTCTAGCTCGAAATTTGTAAAAAGTGGGGAAGGGGGGCTGGGGGCGGAATGGGTGGGCGTGGCATCCAAATTTTTGATGCAGATCCTTGTGAAATGTCAATTGCTATCTTCATACCAAATATGGTGACTCTAGCTCGAAATTTGTAAAAAGTTGGGAAAGCGGGGCGGAATGGGTGAGCGTGGCTCCAAAACTTTGATTTAGATATTTGGGGGTCTTTGCCAGCTATCTTCCTACCAAATTTGGTGGCTCTAGCTCCCCAACTCTGGAAGATACACGCATTCCCGTTTTTGACGAAGCGTTGGGGCGGATGGGGGCGGCTAGGGCAGTATTGGTGGGCGTGGCATCCAAAGATTTTTTGCAGTTTTTGGGGGGTCATCAACACCTATCTTTGCACCAAATTTGGTGGCTCTAGCTCAAAAACTGTGGGATATATACGCTTTTTTGTCTTTAAAATAAGGGGGCTGGGGGCGGAATGGGTGGGTGTGGCTCCAAAATTTTTGATGCAGTTTTTTGGGGGTTGCTAGTAGCTATCTGCTTACCAAATTTGGTAGTTCTAGCTGTAAGGATGTGCGAAATATGTGGATTTATCGGTTTTGAGTTATCGAATTTATCGATTTGCCAGCCCCCCAGTTATCGTAGAACCCCAATCTTGACACTTTAATTTATTATCCCATAGATAAAGAGAATTGGAAAGTTTCAAGTCTCTAGCTTGAAGGGTGTGGAAAAAAGTGGCGAACATAAAAAGGGATAAGCAGTCGGTAAGTTAGCTTAAGAAATGCATTGTTTATATTTGCAAAAAAATATATGCTTATTGATTGGATTAAAAAAAAACAAGTGGAAACGTTGCAGTCGGACGCAACCGACTGCGGTATACTCGTTACCAGTTTTAAAAACGGTTGAAAAAAAGGCCTGATTGCAAAGGGGTACGGATGCGGCAGGGGTGTACGCTGCCTAAAGATTCTGCGATGCAAATGGGGATGTCATCAACTATCTTCCTTCCAAATTTGGTGACTCTGGCTCAAAGTTTGTAAAAGGTTGGGAAAGGGAGGGCTGGGGGTGGTATGGGTAGGTGTGGCATCCAAATTTTTGCTGCAGATTTTTGTGGAATGTCAATTGCTATCTTCATACCAAATTTGGTGACTCTAGCTCAAAGTTTGTAAAAGTAGGGAAGGACGGAAAGGGGGGCTGGGGGCAGAATGGGTGGGGGTGGCATCCAAATATTTGATGCAGATCTTTGTGGAATGTCAATTGCTGTCTTTATACCAAATTGGGTGACTCTAGCTCAAAGTTTGTAAAAGGTGATGGAAGGGGGGCTGGGGGCGGTATGGGGGGGTGTGGCATCCAAATTTTTGATGCAAATCTTTGTGATATGTCAATTGCTATCTTCATACCAAATTGGGTGACTCTAGCTCAAAGTTTGAAAAAGGTGGGGAATGGGGGGCTGGGGGTGGTATAGGTAGGTGTGGCATCCAAATTTTTGCGGCAGATTTTTGTGGAATGTCAATTTCTATCTTCATACCAAATTTGGTGACTATAGCTGAAAGTTTATAAATGGTGGTGAAAGGGGGGTTGGGGGCGGAATGGGTGGGCGTGGCTCCAAATATTTGATACATATTTTTGGGAGTCGTTGACAGCTATCTTCCTACCAAATTTGGTGGCTCAAGCTCCACTACTCTGGAAGATACACGCATTCTCGTTTTTGACGAAGCGTTGGGTCGGATGGGGTCGGCTAGGGGCGGCTAGGGTGGTATTGGTGGGCGTGGCATCCAAACATTTGATGCAGTTTTTGAGGGGTCATCATCACCTATCTTGGCACCAAATTTGGTGGCTATAGCTGAACAACTGTGGGAGATATAGGCTTTTTTGACTTTAAAATGGGGGGCGGGGGGCGAAATGAGGGGGCGTGGCTCCAAAAATTTTGATGCAGTTTTTTGGGGGTTGCTAGTAACTATCTTCTTACCAAATTTGGTAGTTCTAGCTGTAAGGATGTGCGAAATATGCGGATTTATCGTTCTTGAGTTATCGAATTTATCGATTTGCCAGCCCCCCAGTTATCGTAGAACCCTAATCTTGACACTTTAATTTACTATCCCATAGATAAAGAGAATTGGAAAGTTTCAAGTCTCTAGCTTGAATGGTGTGGAAAAAACTTGCAACCATACGGACGGACAGACGGACAGACACCAGGACGGACATTGCCCAAAACCAATATACTCTTTACCTTCGGTAACGAGTATAATCAATGAGTGTTGGAACTCACGGGCGATGTGTTAACACCTGTTTGTTGGTGTGTTTGTACCTGTATTATTGCTATGAGCACGTTTTCTTGAACAAAAATAATATTTTATTGAATTTGGGTTTACTTTTTGAATTTGTCATTCGTCAGTTCATTCTTATTAAGGAAGCCCGCTATGTTAGTCTGTAAGTGTGTGTGTGTATTCACAAAAGAAGCAATAAGAATTGCACTAGACGAATGATAAATTGCCAACCCAGAAAACCTGCACCTACAAATAAATAAGCTTGTACGTAATATTATTTTCTTTTGTGGTTGTTTGTGGGCATAACATAAACAGCAGAACCGCGTGACTCGACCGTCCCAGTCGGCTGCTGCTCTGCATCTAAGCACAAACAAAACAAAGCGAATGCAAAGCAACAGACACAGCGTTCGTTATTTCACGAGCGAGACTTCGTCTTTTACGACCACTCATCTCTGCCGCAACACCAATACCACCATATATCAAATTCGTTTACAAGCAGAGACAAATAACGCAGCGAGGTATGCATGTGAGTTACAGCAGCGAATTAACGCAGCGAATTGACTTTGTAGTTTTACCAACAAGAAAAACAAATCACTGTTCATTGTGACCAGCTGCTTAGAATAATACCCAATTTACACTAGGGCACATCACTGGGAACGATGAGAAGATGTGAAATTCGTGTTCACATTGCAACATCTAACATCTAACATCAAGCTTCTTCTTCTTCAATTGTAAAAGTGACGCGTATTTCAGCACAAAATTTTTTCTCTTTAAAAAAATAAATATTTTTTAAAAAAATGGATACAAGAGACTTAGCTATATTTATAGCCACTCAACAGCAGAGTATTCTTATTGATCTTGTTGGAATTTTGGAAGAAGCCTGTAAAGATGATGATTTCGAAGCTGAGCAACTTGATGCACTTGTTGCAATGCCTCGGAGGATTTGGGCGCATGTGAGTAGGGATGGCAGAGTTTTTGAAATAATCGATTAATCTATCAAATGAATAATCGCAAGAAAACATAAATTAATTGCAATTAATCGCGATTTGAGCAATTAATCGAGTAATTTCTCGATTAAATTTTATTTTTGTTGTTGCATTATATTTTTTATGTTTTACATATAATTATTTATTTATTAATTCGTAGGGTACACTAAAATCAATATTTTACAAAAATGAAATGTGATTTTGAAATGAAAAATTTAATTATTTTGATGTGAAAAATGAAATGTGATTTTTACGTTTAGTACAAACATTTTTTATCAGTGATTTAGCCATGACTGCAGGAATAAAAGTTTTCCCAAACGTTTTGAAGTTAGTCTGTTTCTCTTAAGAGTGGCTGTTGCACCTGCTTTTGAAAACAGTCTCTCCGCGGGTACTGATGTTCCTATTAAATGGCAATAGTTGTTGGCAAGAGAGTGTAATAGCTATAATTATTTATTCAAATAGGCGCGATGGTTTCTCTTTTCATCGATTCTTTTCGGCAGCTGTTACATATACATGTGTTCAGCGTCAGGTTAACCGGAAAAGAGACAGAGGCAAGATCAGTGTGGCCGAACCACACTTTCAGATAAATCTTAATACTAACAGCGATACCTTGTGAGGTAGCGATCCGCTACCGCACATTTATGTTTTTCGTTTGTGCCGTCATTTGTGTTATCTTGTGGTTGCATTTACTATGCTCCGTTCACGTAAAATGCAACGCGAAAATAGTGCTCCGCTCGCATTTGCGCAAACGCAAACGCAAGATAGCGCTCCGCTCGCCTTTGCGCAAACGCAAACGCAAGATAGGGCTCCGCGCGCATTTTGCGCAAACGCGTATTCTTACTCCGCCCGCATTTTGCGTAAACGCGAACGCAAAATCTTGCTCCAGGCAGAACGAGCTGGTATTTTGCGCGTTCCGGGGGAATGAAAGCTGAGGAAGAGGAAGACAACAAGCTCGAAAATGATGTTGCAATTTTAATGCAAGTTTGGCAGTTTTCCGAGTGAGCTTGCTATAACCGGTACGCGACAGTGATACACAACGGTGACAACAACAACAGCAGTAGCAACCACCGCAGCCACCGCAACAACAACAACAAGCCTGCAATAGCAGCGTGCCACCGCAGCCACAGCAACAACAACAACAACAGCAGTAGCAACCACGGCAGCCACAGCAGCCTGCAACAGCAGCGCACCACAGCAGCCACTGCAACAACAACAACCACAGCTGGCAACAGCAGCGCGCCACAGCAGCCACTGCAACAACAACAACAACAACGGCCAGTAGGAGTTGACCAGTGACAGTGGCTTACACACCTACACACACACACACCCACGGATCGACCCAGGCACACACAGGCACACGCACAGACACACACACCCAGGAAAAATACACGCTGACACACACGCACACCCAGGCTTACCCGCACACAGGCACACACACAGGCATATACACTCGCACGCACCGGCATCCACACACACACCCAGGCATACAAACACACCCAGGCTAACAACATACGGCACATACACACACACAGGCACATGGAATCATCGTGAAGGGGCCTGGGAGGGAGGGGGGGGGAAAAATTTTTTAAAAAAAAAAAAAAAAAACACACACACACTGGCACACACATTCAAGCACACCCGCACAGGCATCCACACACACCCACAGGCACACCCAGGCTTATACACACACCCAGGCTAATACACACACACACCCGGCATCGACACATAGGCTTACGCACACACACACACCCAGGCTTACGCACACACACACGCACCCCCCAGGCTTACGCACACCCAGGCACACACACCCAGGCTTACGCACGCCCAGGCGCATACGCATACCCAGGCTTACGCACACACGCACACCCAGGCTACCACACACACAGGCACACACGCAACCCAGGCTACCACACGCACACCAGGCTTACGTACACCCAGGCATCGACACCCGCACACACTAAAAACACAGGCACAAAAACACACAAAACTGGCACACACATTCAAGCACACCCGCACAGGCATCCACCCACACTCACAGGCACACCCAGGCTTACACACACACCCAGGCTAATACACACACACACCCGGCATCGACACACAGACTTACGCACCCACACCCAGGCATACATACACACATACACAGGGGTAAGTGACGGCCATCTGCGATGGGCCCAAAGGTTGCTCAGGCAGCCTTGCTTAGATTTGGTGCGGCCTAGGAAAGCATCCCCACCCCTTATGTGTTATACCTATATGTCTTACTGTCAGTGATATGGAATTAATAAAGATCTTAGTGTAGCTAAATTTGTGTGTGCTTTATTTGTTACCCCTTTTCCTTTTTTTCCCCCCTTTCAGCGAGTGAGCCTCACTCACATAGCCCGCGGGGGGGCAAACCTGAGGGGCATGCTAGCGAATCCTCCGAGTTTTACTCTAGATTCTGCGACGCCTGTCTCTTGGGTATGTCCCACGTGAAGCGACGAGTGGGGTAGTAGTGGCTCAGTGCGCCTCACCAAATGGCCCACGTGGGGCAAACCTGAGGGGTATGCTAGCGAATCTTCCGAGTTTTACTCTAGATTCTGCGACGCCTGCCTCTTGAGTATGTCCCAGGTGTAGCGACAAGTGGGTAATACCCAGGCGTTGCAGATGTGAGAGATCGGGTGGAGGATGGGCACGCATTCCGAGTCTTACTCTATGCGTGACGAAATCTTCTCACTCGTATCTCTCACACGCGTCCGAGAGCTCCTCAAGGACGCGGCCGGTGACTGGTGCGGGCGGATGGGGTTAGGCCGTTAGTGCGCAGGCTTCCGGGTCTTACCCTCGGCCTGACCAGCTGGCTGGTTGACTCTCACCCGCTCGTACTAACACGGAACTTCGCCCGACGCCCTGGTCGGCGACGAAGAGCCATTTGGGGGAGTGATTGGTTAGTTCTCCGAGTATTACTCTGGACTAACCAACCTATTCCTTCAGGCGCCTCTCAAATCGTCGCCAGTGCGTAAGATATGCTCACGAACCCCCCCTGCTATTTCCCCTACACTTTCCCTTATTGCCCCGACCCCTAGGTATACTCTGGCACAGCTCCCCCAGTGTCCCAGCAAATTTACAAATTTTCTGTAAAATCCCTGGACGCGACTGAGACGCCGACCTCGGCCTAAGAAATTACGTCCTTACAACCTTAATACTAGCTTACAATATATCGGTATACACGAACATAACATAACATAAACAATCGATAGAAATCGCATATGAATACTTTACACAACAAATACTTTACAACTCGGCCGTCCTGACAGGGAATCGACCTTGATTCCACCTACTATATATCATAGAGGGCTTGAAGCCATACCAAACGGTGGGTGTTGCCTGCAGTCAGACATCAAAAGCACAATTTTAATCAGACGTGAGCCACAATTTTAGTTTAGACGACTCCAGCACACCATCATACGGAAGCTGTGTGAGCTGGGAGCCTTCAACATCTCGGATGACATACCGATCATTCGGAAGTTTCTTATGGATGACATAGGAACCGCGGTATCGCTTAATGAGTTTTTTGTTTATGCCAGCCGTCGTATCAACATTCTTGATGACGACGAAATCACCTTCCTCAAAATTAACGGCAGGGCGATGATATTTGTTAAAGTACTCTGTATTATACTCTTGAGACTTGACAATGTTCTGAAGGGCAATTTTACGGGTATCTATTAGGGACACTTCATCAGTAAGCCTATCATCCAAACGCTCAGTTAACTCATCTATAACAGCACCGCGCTGTTCGACACCAAAAAGGAGGACGGAGGGTGCAAATTTAGTTGTGGAGTGGATGGAATTATTCAAGGCAAACTCAATTTTCGGAAGTTGCTTCACCCAATCAGCATGATCCAATGGTTCGGCCAATTTAGCAAGCATAGGACTTAAGACACGGTTGACACGTTCCACTTGCCCATTAGCACGAGGGGAGGCAGTGGCATTCTGGACATGGATTATATGGTGGGACTGCAGAAAATCAGCGAATTCGGCGGAAGTGAAGCACGTACCTCGATCGCTAACAATTCGGCGAGGTCGACTATAGTTGGGGAAATACTGCGTCTCTAAGGTGTGACATACTTCTCTGGAACTAGTTGTAGCGGCAGGGTACAATTTGACAAATTTCGTAAAGGCATCAATGACCACAAGAAGATATTTTTTCCTAGACGGTGTGGACGGAAGGGGTCCCAAGTGGCCAATATGAAGAGTATCAAATGGCAGAGGGGTTTTCGGAATGCTATGCAAGGTAGCATTACTATTATTAGCGGAAGGGGAATAGTAAATACATTTGAGGCAGTTTTTAATAAAGTTGTTAACGTAAGATTTCATATACGGAAACCAATAATGTTTTTTAATCTGTGTACAACACTTTTCAGTGGCAAGATGGCCCAGCTTCTCATGCACTGTTCGTATGACACTGTTAATCATTTCGGCAGGGACATAGAGCTGAAGTACGTTAGTCGGTGATCGGCGATATACGACACCATCTTGCAACTCAAACCCAGCAACTTCTTGGTTCTCCAGGACATTCCGAAGTTTGACAATTTCTGAATCACGGTTTTGCGTCAGTTGTAGTAGGAAATCTAGGTTCACATCGTCCACATATGCAGAAGTTTCTAATCTACTAAGTGCATCAACATGAGGCATACAAATACCGGAACGATGTACAATGGTGTAGTTATAATTTTCTAAAAGTAAGGGTTTTTAAGGGTTAACGCTAATGAATTGCAATCTGTAATTATCTTAAACGGAATGAACTTCAGATATGTCTCAAAGCGTTTTAAGGCGTAAACGATAGCCAAAGTTTCCAATTCATAACTATGCAATTTGGATTCTGGGACGGAAGCGGTCTTCGAAAAATAACACACAGGATTTATCATCAGTTTGTTTCTGCAGGAGCATCGCTCCAAAACCGGCAGAACTAGCATCACAATGTAATTCAGTTTCAGACTTCGGGTTATAAATAGACAGCACTGGTGACTCGATCAGTTTGGACTGCAGTGTTCGGAATGATTTAAGACACTCATCAGAAAAAACGTAAGGGGCATCTTTTTTCAGCAGGCGCGACATCGGATAAGCAATTTTGGCAAAGTTGGGTACAAAACGGCGGAAGTAAGAAAAGAGACCCAAACAGCGTTCCAATTCTTTCCTATCCTGGGCAGACTTTTTATGGCTTGAAGGTGACCTGGTTTCGGGGTGATACCGGAAGAGTTCGCTAAATACCCCAAATATTCCAACTCCTTGTGCGCAAAACGACACTTAGACAATTTAAGGCGTAAGCCATTCACTCGTAAGGTATAAAGTGTCTCTTTCAGCACTTGCTGATGGGTTTCAAAATCACTCGACGCGATTAATATGTCGTCCATATAAATCACTAATTGACCTCTATTGATCAAGTCCTTCAGCACAAAGTATACAAATCTAGCAAAAACTGGGGGACCATTACATAAGCCAAACGGCATGCGTACGTACTCAAATTGACCATCAGGTGTTACAAAGGCAGTGTATTTAATCGAATCAGGATGCATTTTGACATGGTGAAATCCACTCTCTTAATCTAGTACAGTAAAGTACGATTTGCCCCCCAGATGTTCAACACAATCCTCTAACAGCGGAATTGGAAAGTGGTCACGGACAGTAATTTTGTTCAGCGGGCGATAATCAACACATTTTCTTAAGGTATTATCTTTTTTCCTAACGGGCACTATAGCAGAAGCGTAAGGGGAACTACTATGACGGATAATGCCAGCAGTTAATAAGTCATCACATATTTGGCGCACTTCGTTGCGCTCGTGATGGGATAATCGGCGGGGGCGGCAGAAAATAGGAGTCTGACTTGTCAATTCGATTTTCATCTCGTAATTGGTTGGTTTAATCAGTTCGGAAGGGACATCAACATACGAGGCGGAAATAGCAGATTGCAACTTTGCAGATTGTTCTAACGGCAGAGTAGGCTCTATATTGAACTCATTTTCACTAACAGCAGGTAACTCGATTGCATTAATGGCTGCTAGGGCATCACCCAGCAAATTCTCATACATGAAGGAACACTCTCTTTCAGTGGTACACGACTGTGATTCGGAAGGCATAAACTCATTTTCATTAAGGGACCGGGTTGACTCATTTTTGGTCATTGTGCGTTTGACATCTGTTTTGAACAAATCAAGTGAACTAAGTACAGCAGTGAGTTTCTCGTTACAATTAATTTTATATTTATTTAAGACCAGCAGTTGACTTCTGGTATATTTGTTCTTAAACTTGCATAATTTTATATTAGTTTTGCAAAAAAAATCTCTGCCCAAAATCATTGGCAAGTTAGTAGCACTATTCGGCAGTACATCACATGTATGTAATACTGTTTTAGCAAAAATGCGTATGGCACACTGGACTTTTCCCAGAAACGTAAGTTGGTTGTTCCCCAACCCACGGCAGTTCAACGGGGTTGACTTTAGTTTCAACACGGAAGGCACTTCAGATTCCCGAATAAAACTTCTAGGACTACCCCAATCCAGGAGGGAAAAAGTATTTGTAAACTCACTGCTTTTCACTTGATTTGACATAAAGGCAACACTCACCATCTGTAGATGTTCTACCTTATCTACTAAGGCGTCTTTGCAGCAGGAAGGGTTGACGGCGTCGGCAGCGGCAGCATTGGTGGCGACGGCTTTTCCAATCTTAAATGGGACGTTCCGGTATATGTGATCCGGTTTCCCGCACTTAAAGCAGGAATTTGCTGGCCTCATCGGCTTTAGGCACTACGATTTGTAATGTCCGAACGATGAACAATTATAACACCGCACATCTCTTGCGGCAGGGGCAGCGGTCGTGGACGGCAGGGAACCAGCGGGTTGTCGAGGCGGGGGCTGGTGTACGGCAGCCACTTGTCGGCTTGTACTTGCCTGGACTCGACGTCTCTCATATCTTTCCAGCAGTGTCTTCAGGTCGTCGATTGTCCGGGCTGCATATAGCATGCCCACGGCTGGCGAGCTGTCTCGCAATCCATCGATGATGAGGTCCACCAACTCAGCCTCAGGGATAGTTGCACTCATCATCGCTATCTCCTGCATCTCGATTGCGTATCGCAGGTATCCCTCTCCTGGCCTAAGGCGTCGGCTCCGCAGCGCTGCGTACACTTCCTCCGTGCTTCTCGATCGCCCAAACTCATGTATTAATATTTCCTTGAGCTGTTCGTATCTGCGCACAGTAATTGTGCGCATGAGGACGGCTGCCGTGCCTTCTAATAATCGGCGGCAGGCGACGAATCGCATACGTGCATCTAGTTGCAGCATCTCGCAGGCGTCCTCCAAGTCGCTTATCCACTTTTTCACATCATACGCGTTGTCTGCCGAGAACCGCGGGACCATAGACTCAATGACACTGATGTCCGTAACGCGTTGATTTGTTACGCTGGGCGGGGCACCGAGCTGCTGTTGTAAATTTGCAATTTGCTGCTGCAATTCCAATATTTCCTTCTGCTTGCGTAAATTAGCCAACTGCTCGTTTAAATTTACGGGCACTGGCAGTTGGGCTACTGCTAGAGCAGCCGACGGCAAGGCAGCAGCCGTAGCAGTAAATGGCGGCATTGACTCCGATTCGACGGACAGCGAGGTGGCAGCAGAGGCAGTTGACGGCAGAGTTGACACGGTCACAGCAGACAGCAAGGCGGCGGCAGGAGCAGTTGACGGCAGTGCTAGTGTTGGGACGGCAGATGGCGAGGCGGCAGCGGAGGCAGTTGACGGCAGTGTTTGAGTTGGGACGGCAGACAGCTGGGCATCAGTAAAGGCTGTTGGCAGTGGGGCATCAGCAGGAGTAGTTGACGGCAGGGTCAGCTCTGGGACGGCAGGCAGCGGGTCAGCAACAGGCACGGTGGGCAGCGGGGTCATCGCTGGTACAGCCGATGGCGAGGCAGCGGCAACTTTGGGCAGCTCCGAAACAAGTTTGCGGATTTGCTGTATCGTCGCTAGCGGCGGCACTTCCACCTTATGTGACTTTAGCAGATGAACCATCTCCTCCTTGTTAAGGCCCATGTTGTATCGGGCGTCGAAATACGGATTGGGCGTTGCGGGTATCCCACTTCTGAGTTGTAATAGCTATAATTATTTATTCAAATAGGCGCGATGGTTTCTCTTTTCATCGATTCTTTTCGGCAGCTGTTACATATACATGTGTTCAGCGTCAGGTTAACCGGAAAAGAGACAGAGGCAAGATCAGTGTGGCCGAACCACACTTTCAGATAAATCTTAATACTAACAGCGATACCTTAATACTAGCTTACAATATATCGGTATACACGAACATAGCATAACATAAACAATCGATAGAAATCGCATATGAATACTTTACACAACAAATACTTTACAAGAGTAAAGCTTTGGATACACTGATTTCATTTCGTCCCAAGTAGGGATGTCCAAAACCTTAATAAAGATCGCTATCGATAAAATCGATATCCGAAAAAATATCAAATATTGAACAATATTATCGTCTGGGAAATATCGATGTTGCGATGTATCGTACAATTATTTTTAGTTTATTTTTTGGCGCAAATTAAACAAGATGCAATGCATATTTTTTTTTTTTTTTTTTTTTTCATTATTTTTATTATAATATCAGTTTAAAAATCGAAAAAACTATTTATGGCAAACTTAAAAATATAAAAACAAACTTAAGCATTAGGAGAAATTCAGTTTCCGTTGTAATAAAATCACATATTTTTTCAAATTAATACTTTTTCAGTTTAAAGCAAAGGAAGGAATCAAAAAGGTGATTTTAAACAATTTGAAATTTGAGAAAAAAGAGTTTAGAGAATTAGAATTCTAAGCAGAAGATCTCTGGTGAGAATGTTTGCCAACACTCTAACAAGTGGTATCAGGCCCTCCTAAACTCTTTTTTCGCAAATTTCAAATTGTTTAAAATCCTTCGTTATCATAAGCATAAGAAAAGATTGATTGCTGACTGTTAGTAAAAAAACGTGCTCTTTAATGTGCTCTCCAGTAAGCCTGCTTCTGTTATGTATTTACAATAGAGATGGGCGTCGGGATCGGGATCGGGATTTTCGGGAATCCCGTGGGTCCCGAAAAAATTATCGGGATCGGACGAGATGGGAGCGATTTTAAAAAAATCCGGGAAAGTCGGGATAAGTGGTCGATCCCGAAATTCCCGCGGGACCCGGTAAACCTGTCGGGACCCGAAAATCCGTCGGGACCTAAACAAAATGTTGTCCATAAATGTTCTGTATTTATCGAAATTACCCACCGATTGAATTTTTTAGTGACACGATATATCGCAAGTGCAATATATGGGAGCATTTAGATGTATTTTCACTATTACGAAATTCGGTCACTCATTTCCAATAGTTGGTGCAGCAATTAATTGCCAAGAAAAGTTAAGAAATTTTGGAAGAGAGAAGAACTCGATTGATTGGTAGAAATTTTGAGAGAATATTGTTTTTAAACAAAAATTAAAATTTAAAGATTATATTTAAAAAAAAAATATTTACACACTTATTTGGAAAAAAAATTTCGGGAAAATGTCGGGACCCGTGGGATAGACACAAAATTTTTCGGGACATTCGGGATGGGAAAAGCGAATTTGATTTCGGGACGGGATGGGATGGGAAGCAATTTCTTTCCCGATCCCATCTCTAATTTACAACCACCGATATATGCAAAAAAATATTGATACATCGATATTATCGAAACCACAATATCGCCTGATTTTTCAGACTACTATTTTAAAAAAATCGATATTCCGATATTATCGATAGCGATAGCACATCCCTAGTTCCAAGCATCAATGACATTGCGCTTTAGTTCCAGATTTTGAGCATTTAGAAACAAAGCTAGTTCATCTGGTGGCATGTCATCATTTTTCTTCTTTCTTTTATGAATTAAAGACTTATGCGTAGCCCAGAGGTCAAAATATTCTTCTATTGACCCCACTGAGGTCTCGCTACTGCTTTCAATACTGTCTGCAATATTTTTCATTTCTGTTCGCAAATGCCTCATAACTCCAGCAAGCGCTAAAGGGTCACTGAAATGAAGTTTTTGAATCTGGGGTCTAATAGAATCGACGCTGCCAGAAGAAACATAAGTAATTAAAAGTATAATTATTAAAACAATATTACGATTATTTTCTCATTACTCGATTATTAATCATTTAATCTAAACAAAACAAGTGGAAACGTTGCAGTCGGACGCAACCGACTGCGGCATACTCGATACCAGAATTAAAACCGGTAAAAAGAGGCCTGAATGCAAAGGGGTACGGATGCGGCAGGGGTTTACGCTGCCTTAAAGATTCTCCGATGCAGATGGGGATGCCACCGGCTATATTCCTTCCACATTTGGTGACTCTAGCTCAAAGTTTGTAAAAGGTGGGGAAAGGGGGGGGGGGCTGGGTCGGTATGGGTAGTTGTGGCATAAAAATTTTTGTTGCAGATCTTTGTGAAATGTCAATTGCTATCTTCATACCAAATTTGGTGACTCTAGCTCAAAATTTGTAAAAGGTGGGGAAAGGGGGGGGCTGGGGGCGGTTCGGGTGGGCGTGGCATCCAAATTTTTGATGCAGATCTATGTGGAATGTCAATTGTTATCTTCATACCAAATTTGGTGACTCTAGCTCAAAATATGTAAAAGGTGAGGAAAGGGGGGGGGCTGGGGGCGGTTTGGGTGGGCGTGGCATCCAAATTTTTGTTGCAGATCTTTCTGAAATGTCAATTGCTACCTTCATACCAAATTTTGTGACTCTAGCTCGAAATTTGTAATAAGTGGGGAAAGGGGGGCTGGGGGCGGTATGGGTGGGCGTGGAATCCAAATTTTTGATGCAGATCTTTGTAAAATGTCAATTGCTATCTTCACACCAAATTTGGTGACTCTAGCTCGAAATTTGTAATAAGTGGGGAAGGGGAGGCTGGGGGCGGTATGGGTGGGCGTGGAATCCAAATTTTTGATGCAGATCTTTCTGAAATGTCAATTGCTATCTTCATACCAAATTTGGTGACTCTAGCTCGAAAATTGTAAAAAGTGGGGAAAGGGGGGCGAAATAGAGGGCGTGGCTCCAAAACTTTGATGCAGATTTTTGGGGGTCGTTGCCAGCTATCTTCCTACCAAATTTGGTGGCTCTAGCTCCACAACTCTGGAAGATACACGCATTCCCGTTTTTGACGAAGCGTTGGGGTGGATGGGGGCAGCTAGGGCAGTATTGGTGGGCGTGGCATCCAAACTTTTGATGCAGTTTTTTGGGGGTCGTTACCAGCTATCTTCCCACCAAATTTGGAGGCTCTAGCTCCACAACTCTGGAAGATACACGCATTCCCGTTTTTGACGAAGCGTTGGGGCACATGGGGGTGGATAGGGCGGTATTGGTGGGCGTGGCATCCAATCTTTTGATGCAGTTTTTGAGGGGTCATCATCACCTATCTTGGCACCAAATTTGGTGGCTATAGCTCAAAAACTGTGGGAGATATAGGCTTTTTTGACTTTAAAATTCGGGGGGGCTGGGGGCGGAATGGGGGGCGTGGCTCCAAAATTTTTGATGCAGTTTTTGGGGGTTGCTATTAGCTATCTTCTTACTAAATTTGGTACTTCTAGCTGTAAGGATGTGCGAAATATGTGGATTTATCGGTTTTGAGTTATCGAATTTATCGATTTGCCAGCCCCCCAGTTATCGTAGAACCCCCATCTTGACACTTTAATTTACTATCCCATAGATAAAGAGAATTGGAAAGTTTCAAGTCTCTAGCTTGAAGGGTGTGGAAAAAAGTTGCGTTCATACAGACGGACAGACGGACAGACACCATGACGGACATTGCACAAACTCAATATACTCTTTACCTTCGGTATCGAGTATAAAAAATCATATAATATAATCGTTTATTACCCAAAATTAATCAAATATTTCCTTTCATTCGATTAATCTTGCCATCCCTACATGTGAGTGAAAATAAATATTAATAAAAAATAAAAAGGAAATAATCGAAAACTTTTAGAAGCGGTTTGGACAGTTTTGGGAAAAGGATATTCCAGAAAATAATGAAGACTTCTTTAAAGAAAGTTTTCGTATGGAAAAGCCGACATTTTCGTTACTGGTGCAGAGGTTGGGAGTTTTGAGGAAAAAAAACACGCTGTTTCGATATGCAATTGTATACGAAAAGCGCATAGCCATCGCTCTGTACACTTTGGGGAGTGCAGCCGAATATCGGACTGTGGCAAGGCTGTTTGGTGTTTCGCCAAATAGTGTTTGCAATATCCTGCATGAGTTTTGCCGAGCAGTTGTTGCGGAATTTGCCGACGATTATCTGCCAAAAGAATTTTTGACAGAAGGTATGGTGGATGAATGCGTCGCTGGTTTTGAATCCCTTGGATTTCCGCAGTGCATTGGAGCAATTGGTAAACATAGTTGTTGAGTAGTCAATGTTGTTTTTTTTACAATATATTTTATTATTAAGATGGATGCCATATAGAGGTGAAGCCAGCAGCTAAAGAGGCCACAGACCACTATAACTACAAAGGGTGGTACTCTATTATTTTGTTTGCATGTGTGGATTATCGGTAATATATTTATATTTTTCTTTAATTTTTAATTCTGAAATTGAGCATAGTTACAGATTTATTTACGTGAACGTTGGAAGTCCGGGACGCTGCAGCGATTCAACAATATACAGAACCTCGGACTTAAAACAAATTGTAGAGTCGTCACCCTTAATTCAAAGCAAATCCAGAGTAATATAGTTAAGTGAAAGGGTGATCGTTGCCTTTCATCTGAGACTTCTTCGTCCAGTTAAGTGAAAGGGTGATCGTTGCCTTTCATCTGAGACTTCTTCGTCCTCTTTCGACTTCTTTGTCGCGTTGATCGGTTTTAAAACGAAAGACTAAGGTTTCGTTTTAATCAATAGTTTATTTGTACATCTGTACTGACTTGAGTCGTCTGATCTACTAACCTACGAGGTAAGCTTTAGCTTGGTGTTTAAAGCTCCGAGTGAAAGCTTAGCTGCCAGGTGCATACAAACATAATGAGCTTAATCTAATAAGTGAGGGTATGGTTGGGTGTACATGACTCCCCCAGCGTAAGTTTCGACAATGTGGTTGAAATTTATATTAGATTAAAGATAAAATAAGTGTATACAAAATATTCCTAATTTTCACAATTTTCAGTTTGATATTTAAATTTTCTTTTCACTTGGTCCTTATAAATTTTTTTTGTTGGGTCTTTATCCGATATCATGTAGTTACCAACCTGATTGTGGTTACTTATTTCTTTGTATATTGGATTTGATTTTCCTACTTGATTATTTTTAACAAATACATTTGCGAAGTTTGGATCATTTAGGTTATTTTGTTTCGCATTTAGAATCTGCTTGTTTCGCACTAATTTTTCGGATAATTTTACAATATCTTCATAACAAAGTATGTTATTAAATAAGTCTATTGGTCTAGTATTCGTGCTTGAATGTATTGTGTTATTGTAACAAATAATTGCTTTAAAGACATTTTCTTGAACAGTGTCAGTATTGTTTGGATCAGCGTTATACAATCGTATATGTTCATTTAGTGTTAAGTGTAATCTTTCCACGTCCGAGTTTCCGGTTTTCTTATAAGGAGTTGTAAAATGTACATCTATGTTGTTTTCCAAGAGGAATTGTTTAATTACAACTATATTAAATTCGTTATCAGTTATTATCTTCTTTGGCTTTCCCAAGTACTGAATTCTTAATTTTATTGCGTTAAGCAGAGAGATCCAGGATCTATCTTTAATGTATTGAGCTGTTGCGTATTTAGACATTTTATCAATTGATGTAAGATACATTATATTTCTTTTAGGGTACCAAATATCTATGTGAATTATTTCATTAATTTTTTCTGGCGTTTCTGTGATATTTAAATTATATTTTATCGGTTGCCGATCGTATTTAGCTAAGTTACATACATTACAATTATTAATATAGCTTTGTATAACTTTTTGCATGTTTGGGTAATAGTACTTTTCTCTTATAGATACAAAAATTTCGTTTATGCCTCTGTGATTATTTTTTATGTGTTCGTTTTCGATTATCTTCAAGAGTTTTTCTTTATCATGTATATCTTCTAATAATGTACATGACCTAAGTATTCTTAAATTTCTATTATTTGAAAAAAACTGTCTATAAATTTCTTGGAATTTTACATATAAACTTAAGTTTACGCATAATATTGCAACAAGGCCTTTTTCAGGCAATTTTTCTTGCATGAACTTTAGCATATTTTCTTCAGTGCCGCTTGTTTTAAAAATATGTCTTATTTTTTTTCTATACAAAATTTTGAATGTACTTGATTCGCTTTCTGCCTCTTTAATTATTATTTGGATTTTAAAGACGTTTAGACATTTTTCAGTAATATTAATAAAATTACGATCGTCGGTTTCTGCACTATGAACTGTTTCCAGATCATCAGTTTCGTTAGTAAATATTTGAATTAAATCTTTCGAGAAGTCTTCATCTTCGACTTCTGTGTTAGGTGTCATGTCTGGTAAATTGTTATTGATCTCGATCATAAATATATCCGAGTTATCTATTTCTAAATTCTTTTGGTTAAATTCTTCTGTTGATGTTTCAACAATTCTGCTAAGTCCGTCTGCCAAGGCGTTTTCTTTGCCTTTTATAAATGTTATGTCAAAATCGAACTCGTTTAATTGCACTTTCCATCGTTGTAGCTTAAGGTTCGGTTCTTTTAGATTATTAAGCCATACTAGGGGCCTATGGTCGGTTTTAATTATAAATTTTCTCCCGTAAATGTAATATTTGAAGTGTTTTGTTGACCAATAAATGGCAAGAAGTTCTTTCTCTATTGTGCTATAGTTAAGTTCGTGATTTTTAAGCGAACGGCTAGCATAAGAAATTACTTTATTGCCTTGCATGAGCACGGCGCCTAACGCATAGTTACTTGCATCTGTGACTATCGTAAATTCCTTATTAAAATCTGGGTATACGACAATCGGATCACTTGCTATGAGGATCTTAAGTTTTTGAAAAGCTTCTATGTAGTCTTGATCATGTGTGTTTACTTTAGCATTTTTCTTTAAATATTTATTTAAAGGCTGAGCAATTTTTGAGTAGTCTTTTATGTAGCGTCTTAGATACCCTGTTATGCCTAAAAAGATTTTAATTTGTTTTTGGTTTGTCGGTAATTTTATCTTAAATATTGCTTCAACTTTCTTTTTAGTTGGCTTAAGACCTTCCGAATTAATAACATGGCCAAGAAATTCGATCTCTTCTCTGACAAACTCACATTTGTCTGGTTGGAGTTTTAAATTTGCTTTCGATAGGCAGCTGAGTATACAATTTAGATGATTGACGTGCTCTTCTATATTTTTCGAAAATATAAGGATGTCATCCATGTAAACTATGCAAAATTGTCCTACATAGGGGCTAAGAATATTATTCATTAGTCTTTGAAACGTCGAGGGAGCGTTCCGTAGTCCAAAAGGCATACGAAGAAACTCATAATGGCCACTTGAAGTTGAAAATGCCGTTTTGTGTATATCTCTTTTGTCCATTTCTATTTGGTAGAAGCCTTTTGTGAGGTCTAGGCTAGAGAAAATGTTGCAACCCTCTAACTTGTCAAAAATTTCATCTATATTAGGGATCGGGAATCGATCTTCGATGGTTTCTTTATTTAGTTTGCGGTAGTCCACGACTAACCGCCACTTTTTCTTATTAGACTGGTCCATTTTCTTCTGAACGACCCATAAAGGGCTATTGTAAGGGCTTTTTGAATGTCTTATAATTCCTTGCTCTAGCATTTCTTCTATTTGCCTATTAACTTCGTCTTTATGTATTTCGGGGTATTTGTATGATTTTGAATAGATTGCTATTTCATTCTTTGTAATTATTCTGTGCCTAATTTCGCTCGTGCAACTTAGGTCTTGGCCTTCTTTATAAAAAATATTTTCAAATTTTTCTAAGAGGTTATCTACTAAGAATTTTGTTTGCGGGTCAATATGGTTCAGTGAAATTAGATTGTTAACATCTAGTTCTAATTGATTTCTTTGAACATAAAGATCTAAGTAGACATCATTAACTTTCAACTTTTTGTTAGGGTAATCGATAACTGCATTCATGTCATTAAGTATATTACAGCCTATTAACCCATCAAAAGCGTTGTGAAAATTATATTCTAAAAATTCGCAAATATAACTTTCAGATTTAAATTCTTTAAAGCTTGGAAACCTGCATAATTTATTTATTTTAATTTTGTTGCCCATTGCTTTTACCTCTAGGTCAATATCTGTTTTCCACTTTGGGTGGCACATATTCTCATTAATAACGCTGAATTCTGCTCCAGTGTCAATAATAAACAATAGTGTTCTCTTTTTTCCTTGAATTTTTATATATGGTAATCGTCTTGCCCCTCTATCTGAAAATTTACGTCAGCCTGGTTAAGATCCATTGGCTCAGAAGTGAGAAGTTTGCTTTGCGCTGAGGTTTGCATATTTCTGCTATTTGTCGACACTCGAGCGGAATTGGAAGCTGAGTTTTTATTCGACTGATATTGATATTGATACCCCTGCTTTTTATTGTTTAAACCTTCGGATCTTCTATTTTCATTGTTTATAACATTATTTTGTTGGTCCCTGTTAGTTTCATCAGAACTACTTTGTGTAACAATTTGCTCGTTTACATTTGTATTATCATTGCTAAAATTTGTTCTAAAATTGGATTTATTGTTTTTATTATTCTTTCGGATAGGCCCGAAAAGTGTATAGCTTTGGTGTCGAGCATCCTCAATGATTTTATAAGCATCGTCTAAAGATTGTGGGTCTCTTGCGAATATCATCGTTTTCGTAGGTTCAGGTAAGTTGTCTCTAAACACGCGGAGTGCAATTCGGTTTACTTCGGAAGTGTTGTACGTGTTATCGTTATGTAGTAGTATCCGATTGTGTACTCTATTAGCAACTTCATTAATTTTGTTGTAATACTCTTCTATAGTCGATTCTACACGACACAATTTTAACATATCCATTAGGACATCGCTTGACTCTTTTTCGCCAAAATGTTTTAAAACAATTTGTTTTAACCTTTCCCACTCAGTTATATTTCCATACCTATGGAGCACTGGCCTACACAATCCTACAAATTTGTTTTTTACAAAGCCAAACAAAATGTTTTTGGTGGCTGTGTCGAAAACGTCAAACGTTGGAAGAATAGTTTCTATTTGTGTTATTAAATCTGGCAGTTGATTTTTATCAGTACCATCAAAATTTTGTATGAATTTTATGCAGTTCATGGTTGAATTAAACGCGGCTAGGCTATTTGCATCCATGTTTTTTTTTTCTTGTTTTTGTTTTACAGATATTATTAGTTATTAACTTGCTGCTTAAGTTTTAACTTTGCTATTAAACCAATAAAAGCTATTTTTTTTTTTTCACGTGCTTATTAAAGCTTTGTGATTTGTCTTACGCGCTTTGCACTTGGTGCCGATGAAAGCTTTCCGTTATGTTTTATGTTCCTCTTTGCGTTGGAGTTCCACCAAGTGTGTTGGACCACGTGTATTGAAGAGTCCCCAAACGTTTATTATGGAATATCAGAACTGCTTACTGTGCTTTGCACCAGATTTTGTTTTACGCTTTTTTATTTTTCGCTTGGTGCCGATGAAAGCTTTCCAGTATGTTTTATGTTCCTCTTTGCGTTGGAGCTCCACCAAGTGTGTTGGACCACGTGTATTGAAGAGTCCCCGAACGTTAGTTATGGAATATTAGAACTGCTTACTGTGCTTTACACCAGATTTTGTTTATTGTCCGTCTTGACGGATGGCTGGTTTTATTTTGTTTTTCTTAATCCTCGTCGCCAGTTAAGTGAAAGGGTGATCGTTGCCTTTCATCTGAGACTTCTTCGTCCAGTTAAGTGAAAGGGTGATCGTTGCCTTTCATCTGAGACTTCTTCGTCCTCTTTCGACTTCTTTGTCGCGTTGATCGGTTTTAAAACGAAAGACTAAGGTTTCGTTTTAATCAATAGTTTATTTGTACATCTGTACTGACTTGAGTC
Organism: Scaptomyza montana; assembly: GCA_018904305.1. Lineage (NCBI taxonomy): Eukaryota > Metazoa > Arthropoda > Insecta > Diptera > Drosophilidae > Scaptomyza > Scaptomyza montana. Next base: position 2,038,694 of record JAEIGR010000021.1, read on the forward strand.
GTCTGATCTACTAACCTACGAGGTAAGCTTTAGCTTGGTGTTTAAAGCTCCGAGTGAAAGCTTAGCTGCCAGGTGCATACAAACATATTGAGCTTAATCTAATAAGTGAGGGTATGGTTGGGTGTACATGACTATATGCGGCACCAATGTTCCTCTGCTTCTGATTGGTGATTCAGCCTTTAAATTTTCGCGGACGGTTATGAAACCGTATCCGTTTTCAACAGCAGCCTTGGAGTCTCAAAAGACATATAATTATCATACAGTGACTCACAGCTTAAATGATGCAGGGTCAAATAAAAAGTTTAAGGTGCTATATATTTTAAACCAGAGGAAAAACAAAAAATGTTTAAACGCCAATTTGTTTTATGTTTTATCACATTTAAAAAAGGAACTTTATTTGTTTCTAAAATATTGCTAAGTTTTATATATACACTAAAAACTAAAAATACATCTAAAATATAGGTCACAGCTTAAAAGATGCAGACACAAACCAGTTATATTTTTGCCGAATAAAAGGTTAAATAAGGATTTAAGTACTTAGTATGTAATCCCTTAACCTTTACAATAGCCCTTAACCTATTATTCATCGAAGAGACCATCTTCCAAGTGGTTTCCGGGCATATTTTGCTCCATTCCTCCAGCAGAGCATTTTTAAGGTCCTATTTGCTGGAAATCCGATGATTCCGGATGTTGTTCTCCAGCATAGTCCACAAATTTTCAATAACATTTAAATCTGGAGACTGGGCCGGAGGAATCATGACGTGGGGGCAGTTCCATGTAAGCCAGGACTGCACTATTCCGAACGTATGTTTGGGGTCGTTGTCGTGGTAGAACCGGAAATCACGTCGGATTCCTAACTTTTTGGCGCTTTGGAGCAAATTTTCTTTAAGAATATTGAGGTACATAGTCTTATCCATCGTCGACTCAAAAAACGCCAAGTTTCCGACGCCGGCTGCCGACTTACATGCCCATACCATCACACTTCATCCGCCATGCTTAACTGTTGCTTTTACGTTTTTTGGATCCAGCTCAGTGTTGGGCTGTCGCCACACCAAATTTCTTTTGGAACACAGTTATTTTTGCAGACGAGTCCAATTTTACGCTTTACAATTTTACGACAGCTAATGAATACCCTCATAGTATTTATGTATATGACTTGAAATTTAAATATATTAAACATATGAAACAAAACTATATGCACATGCTATCCGCTATCGCACTCGCTCACACTAATTGCTAACATCACTAATAGTACGCACGCTTTTTATACTCGATACCGAAGGTAAAGAGTATATTGAGGGTATTCATTAGCTGTCGTAAAATTGTAAAGCGTAAAATTGTAAATCCAAAAGTTTACAACGCAACAACAAAACACATGAGAAAAAACTACGACGATTAAACATGCCCTAGGGTGTGTTTAAAAAAACTGTCGTAAAATAGTAAAGTTGTGATGAGTTGAAGTGCTGTAAAATTATTCAAAGTATCGAGTAAAAATACTTGGTATCGAGCCATATCGAGATTTTTGTTTAAAAAATGTGCGGTCACATATTAAAATAGTCTGTAAGATTCAAGTATCAGTTATGAGAAAAATATATTTGAGAACATTTACAAATCAATGCATTCCATTTCCTAAAGGGCCAAGTCTATTTTTCGATTTTTCAAAGCTTTTCGCTCACTTTGTCTTGGCATTTTTATTAAGTTTTCGTTTTGTGTATATTTTGTCACGAATAAAATTTTGGCACTCAAATGTCACTTGTCAAAACAGCTGTTTTAACACAACAATTACTACAGTGAATCACAAGGGGTTGCTCACTAGCTTGCGTGAGGTAAATTTACGCTTTACAATTTTACGATAACTTGTGAACACCTATGTTTACTTTCATAATTTTTGTTGTACAAGGACAGACATATTCTACGGTTAACCTATGCGCCCGTGTGATCTAACACAGGCTGAACTCTAGCTCAACAACTCTGCAGGATACACGCATATCCGTTTTTAACGAAGCGTTAGGGCGGCTATGGCGTTATGGGTAGGCGTGCCATCATAAGTTTTTTGGGGGTCGTCATGACCTATCTTGTTATCAAATTTGTTGACTTTACCTCAAAAAATGTGGAAGTTATAGGCGTTTCTAATTTTAAATTGCGGGGGGCTGGAGGCGGAATGGTTGGCGGTGGCTACAAACTTTTTGATGCAGCTTTTTGGGGATCTATCTTCTCACCAAATTTGATACTTTAAGCTGTAAAGATGTGCGAAATATATGGACTTATCGATTTTGAATTATCGAATTTATCGGCTTGCCAGCCCCCCAGTTATCGTAGAACCCCAATCTTGACACTATCTTTATCGGCCATAGATAAAGATATTTGGAAAGTTTCAAGTCTCTCAAGCTTGAAGGGTGTGAAAAAAAGTAGCGTTCATACGGACGGACAGACATCATGACGGACATTGCACAAACCCAATATACGCTTTACCTTCGAAAACGAGTACAAAAATCAAGTTACCAGTCATGTAACGAATTTTCTATGTATCGAAGTTTTTTCTTGTCCCCTTAAGGTAGCAAGTGCAAGCATTTACTGCATACGCGTACACGTAGCTTGCTCTTAATTTGGAGAAATTAAATTAAATCATTGATAAAAGCAGCCTCGTGAACAAATAAATGCTGAATGGTTGGACACGCAGCTTACATTACTGGTAGCTGTATGCATGATAATGTAAACAAGGAGGGTGACAGCTGTGCACCAACAGATCAAACTTATGAGCGCGAAAGGAAAAGCCAATTTATCAGCTGTCTTCTCACTTAATTTTATTAGTGCAAATACGATAGATATATGTTTTACATCTCTGCTAAGGTGCAAAATTAGCTGAGCGGCTTGGCTCTAAGTTACCACAAATTGAGCGAGTTATTAAACACGAGGCAACTTTTTAAATTCCACGATATCTGTTAGTATCTACTCTCACACGAGAGCTTTTTGGGCACACATCATTCGCAAAAGTAGAAGAATCAGCAAAAAATAAAGGTGGAGTCAAATTAATGGACCCAACCACTTAAGCTTTTTTAAAGCCACCATCATTGTCTGCTTTTGGTCTCAGCTTCTTTTGTAGCTGCTTAAGAACTTGACGCAAGTGTTTATGACCGACGATTTATTGGCGTCTTTTACGTTGGAACTAAAACCGGAAACACGCTCATCAACGCAAACCCAAATATACGGACATATGTAGACACACGTGCACGCACATACACACGTGCACTTACACACATATAAGCTTTAAACAAGCAGAGCAACTAAAACAAGTTTAATATTTCCAATGCCGTCGTCATCATCAGCACTGGGGCTTCGTTAGCTTTGCTTCACGTTAAAACTGGTTTCGTAGCAATGTTCTGAGCAACCTGTTTAGATTTCTCAGTATGTTTGGGTGTGCTGGGGAAGCCGCTTATTGAAACGATCTTCTTTTGTATTCTGCTTCGTCTCTATTGACATTTTTAGCCTTTGCTAATTGTTGCTGCAAATTGTAAATTGGGTTAAGTGTAATACATGACGTATGTTATTGTTTAGATTGCATAAGTTAAATGAGGAACGGTTATCTGAGAAGAATAAAAAGGCTTACATAATTATTATGTAAAACATCTCGGACATTACAGTAAACAAATACTAAGAAATTTTATATAATTGCATACTTTAAAGCAGTGGTGTCCAAAATTTGAAAAGGCGTGTTTGGCAAGAAAAATTCTGCCGGCGTAGCAGCCGACACATGTATAGAGAGAGAGAATACACTCCAATCTCGCTAATCCGGCTACCCTTTTATCCGACACCTCTACAATCCGAAATTTTTTTTCGATTTTTTGCTAATCCGGCAACCGCTCTACAATCCGACAATTTTTTCCGACTACTGGCTGATCCGGCAATCGCTCTACAGTCCGAAACCATCACCACTTTTTATACCCTTAACCCATAAAATGGGTAAATAAAGGTATAATGGTTTTGTGCAAAAGTATGTAACAGGCAGAAAGAAGCATCTCCGACCCTATAAAGTATATATATTCTTGATCAGCATCAATAGCCGAGTCGATTTAGCCATGTCCGTCTGTCCGTCTGTCTGTCCGTCTGTCTGTCTGTATGAACGCGTGGATCTCAGAGACTACAAGAGCTAGAGACTTCAGATTTGGGATATAAGTTCTCCTATACCATGAGCAGAACAAGTTTGCTTCAAATTATCGATAACTATTCTGGTTTCCGATATACACATGGAATCGATAACAAAAAAATATCGAATTTGGAAAATCTAAAAATGAGGGTTGAAAGAATGGGTAACGATAGATCTTTTCTGAAATTTTCGTCCAAATCGGTTAAGAAACTCCGGAGATATCGAATTTAATCGATTGAAGTTAAGTCAGTATACCAAAGTCTTATATAAATTTAATTTATTTATTGCAACTGGGTTCAGGGTATCTTCTAGACGGGCTGTCCCGACTAGAGCCTTCTTACTTGTTTATTCATTCATTTTCTCATTCTATGTCTGTTCTTATTTTTCGAACAAGCTTTTTTTTCTATTTTACTCGACCAGTAGTCGCCAATGAATAATAGAATACCGTTATCAATAGTGCGTCGTTAAAATAATTTTCGCTGCAACTGGCTGATCCGGCAACCGCTCTATAGTCCGACATTTTTCACCGCTTTTTATTCATTCATTTTCTCATTCTATGTCTGTTTTCTTTTACGCGACCAGTAGGTGCCAATTTATAATGAAAAATGCGTCGCTAAACTAATTTTGGTTGCCTGTGTACTACATATAATCTTTTTCAGTGCGACTGCATCGCTCTTCGGCGAATGGTGTTTTTATAGTTGGCTTGTAAAATGTCAGCAAAAAGAAAGCACATAACCCTTACATTAAAAGAAAAAAATGATATTATTGAAAGTTGCAATAAAGGATGTATCTGTACAATTATTAGCTGAGAAGTATGGAGTCGGGATAGCCCGACTAGAAGATACCCTGAACCCAGTTGCAAAAAATAAATTAAATTTATATAAGACTTTGGTATACTGACTTAACTTCAATCTATTAAATACGATATCTCCGGTGTTTCTTAACCGATTTGGACGAAAATTTCAGAAAAGATCTATCGTTACCCACTCATTTTTAGATTTTCCAAATTCGATATTTTTTTGTTATCGATTCCATGTGTATATCGGAAACCAGAATAGTTATCGATAATTTGAAGCAAACTTGTTCTGCTCATGGTATAGGAGAACTTATATCCCAAATCTGAAGTCTCTAGCTCTTGTAGTCTCTGAGATCCACGCGTTCATACAGACAGACAGACGGGCAGACGGACAGACGGACATGGCTTAATCGACTCGGCTGTTGATGCTGATCAAGAATATATATACTTTATAGGGTCGGAGATGCTTCCTTCTGCCTGTTACATACTTTTGCACAAAACCATTATACCCTTATTTACCCATTTTATGGGTTAAGGGTATAAAAACAGAATAAATAACTCTTCGAAGCACACACATGTGCATTCATTTGTTATACTCGACACCGAAGGTAAAGAGTATATTGAGTTTGTGCAATGTCCGTCATGGTGTCTGTCCGTCTGTCCGTCTGTATGAACGCAACTTTTTTCCACACCCTTCAAGCTAGACACTTGAAACTTTCCAAATCTCTTTATCTATGGGATAGTTAATTAAAGTGTCAAGATGGGGGTTCTACGATAACTGGGGGGCTGGCAAATCGATAAATTCGATAACTCAAAACCGATAAATCCACATATTTCGCACATCCTTACAGCTAGAAGTACCAAATTTGGTAAGAAGATAGCTACTAGCAACCCCCAAAAAACTGCATCAAAAATTTTGGAGCCACGCCCCCCATTCCACCCCCAGCCCCCCCGAATTCGAAAGTCAAAAAAGCCTATATCTCCCACAGTTTTTGAGCTAGAGCCACCAAATTTGGTGCCAAGATAGGTGATGATGACCCCTCAAAACCTGCATCAAAAGTTTGGATGCTACGCCCACCGATACTGCCCTAGCCGCCCCCATCCACCCCAACGCTTCGTCAAAAACGGGAATGCGTGTATCTTCCAGAGTTGTGGAGCTAGAGCCACCAAATTTGGTAGGAAGATAGCTGGCAACGACCTCCAAAAATTAACATCAAAGTTTTGGAGCCACGCCCTCCATTTCGCCCCCCTTTCCCCACTTTTTACAATTTTCGAGCTAGAGTCACCAAATTTGGTATGAAGATAGCAATTGACATTTCAGAAAGATCTGCATCAAAAATTTGGATTCCACGCTCACCCATACCGCCCCAGCCCCCCTTTCTCCACTTATTATAAATTTCGAGCTAGAGTCACAAAATTTGGTATGAAGATAGCAATTGACATTTTACAAAGATCTGCATCAAAAATTTGGATGCCACACCCACCCTTACCGCCCCCAGCCCCCCTTTCCCCACCTTTTACAAACTTCGAGCTAGAGTCACCAAATTTGGTATATAGATAGCAATTGACATTCCACAAAGATCTGCATCAAAAATTTGGATGCCACGCCCACCCATATCACCCCCAGCCCCCCTTTCCCCACTTATTACAAATTTCGAGCTAGAGTCACCAAATTTGGTATGAAGATAGCAATTGACATTCCACAAAGATCTGCATCACAAATTTGGATGTCACGCCCACCCTTACCGGCCCCAGCCCCCCTTTCCACACCTTTTACAAACTTCGAGCTAGAGTCACCAAATTTGGTATGAAGATAACAATTGACATTCCACAAAGATCTGCATCAAAAATCAATGACTGACAATTAAAAACAAAAAATTAATCAAATAAATAAATACCATACCAATTTCAAATTTTTAACTATTTATTTTATAAAACTAACAATACTAAAAATAACAATGCTAACATAACTAACTAACTTATTTATTATTTTTCTTCATCAACTCCAACATTTCGTTTTGGAACGCAATGCTGTTTGCCGTAAATTTCTCAATGCTTTCTTGAATTTTTTTTTGGGTAGCGTTCCGTTCCCTTAGAAGTTGGATTATCTCCAGTTTGTCCTGCTTTTGCCGCTTTGCAGGTGTCGCCTCTTCCAAAGGCTGCATCTCTTCGGGATCCAACTCAATAATATTGGCTGTGGTCGATTGCATTTGCCGCTCCTGCACGTTGTTTATGGAAAATGTGCCCAAAAACTGGTGGAGTTTTTAAAAAAGTGGCCATGGCGAAGCGGCACCTCCACTAGGGCCAATTATTTCCTTCTCCTTTCTGAAAAAAAATTGTCTTTATTTCCTTTTTTTTTTCTTAATAACTTTAAAACCTAATACCTTTATTTGCGAGTCAAATTGTCTATTTTTGCGCGGACGTCAGTCCACTGGAGGCTGCTATCCAGCGCCTTCAACTTTTCTGCCATCTCCTGGTATACGTGTGTGTTTTTTCGTTGACCACGCAAATCTTCAATGCATTCTTCCCACAAGTCTACCAGGACTGCTTCCTTTTCGGGCGGCCAAAGCGTTCTATTTGTGGTGTTTTTTCTTACTAAATTCAGAAATATTATTAGAAAATAACGTTAATAATTTGCATTTGACTTACCGTTTTCGTTGCCCGCCATGATTTATTTGCCATTCATTCGTTGTGAATGACATTTTTTTAGTGGTGGGATCAAAAATATCGACACTAACTAAATAAAAACACTTGGAACAGGAATATTTCCAGAGGATGTTGGAATGTTTTGAAAAAATTTGGCACGGGTACTTCCTACGTAACATCATTGATGTAAAGGGCTATTTACTCTCGACATAACTTAACATAACATAACATAAGAGTCAGCTGACTCAATCTACCTTATGGTTCTCAATGTTAGCGTTTACTCTCAACATAACATAACATAACTTAATTTGGAACCTGCAGATTGCAGATTTCAACATAATTTTTTTAAGCTGAGCAGTGTTCATTAACATGAAAGTCAAACAGCTGATCAAAAACTGTGTTACAAAACGTTAGGCGCTCTTTACCAATTGTTTACAAATTCAACTTTGGAAATGGATGAGCACGCGCTAATTATTTTAGTTGAAGCGAATGCTTTAATTTATGACAAGAAGTCAAAAGACTATAAAAATATAAATAAAAAAAGAGAAGTTTGGGCTGCAATTGCCAAAGAACTTGGTTGCAATGGTTAGTATATTGATAGAAATTGTTGAATTTGATTTTGCATTGATATGTTTGTTTGTTAAAGTTGATGTCTGTGAAACGCGTTGGAATAGCCTGAGGCAGCGGTTTACGAGGGAGTTGAGGATTGTGGAGCCTTCAGGTAGTGGAGTTCGCATGGCATCGGAATGGCTGCATTTCCAAAGTTTGCAGTTTTTAAAAAAACATTTGCAAAAACGCCGGTAATTACTTATTTACAATTTGTTATATTTTGTACAATAAAAATGCTTTTATTGTTTAGGCAAAGGTCAAATTTCAATGCGTCAGAGGAGTCGCCCACACTATTATGGGAAAGTGATGACGTTTTTTCAACAACATTAGATGTCGATGACATAATAATGGAAACGGATGATGCGCACGAAACTGAACCTGCGGCATCGCTACATCCGTCTAAGAAACTGTTTATTTTGTTTATTTTCCTTTGTTTAACAACACTGCTAACATAATTCTACAGCACTGACACGTTGATTTCTTATGTTAAGTTATGTTGAGAGTAAACGCATATTTTCTATAAATTAAGTTAAATTAAATTAAGTTATGTTATGTTAAGTTATGTCGAGAGTAAATAGCCCTTAAGATGTTAGATGTGCCCTAGTGTGAATTGGGTATTATACTTTGGCTGGAACTATCGAGGGCAGCAGCGGCTACCGATAGCAGTAGCTGTCAGACATTTTTGCATGTATGAATACAAAATATACAGTGACTCACAGCTTAAATGATGCAGGGTCAAATAAAAAGTTTAAGGTGCTATATATTTTAAACCAGAGGAAAACAAAAATGTTTAAACGCCAATTTGTTTTATGTTTTATCACATTTAAAAAGGAACTTTATTTGTTTCTAAAATATTGCTAAGTTTTATATATACACTAAAAACTAAAAATACATCTAAATATAGGTCACAGCTTAAATGATGCAGACACAAACCAGTTATATTTTTGCCGAATAAAAGGTTTAATAAGGATTTTACTACTTAGTATGTAATCCCTTAACCTTTCAATAGCCCTTAACCTATTATTCGGAGACCATCTTCCAAGTGGTTTCCGGGCATATTTTGTCCATTCCTCAGCAGAGCATTTTTAAGGTCCTATTTGCTGGAAATCCGATGATTCCGGATGTTGTTCTCAGCATAGTCCACAAATTTTATAACATTTAAATCTGGAGACTGGGCCGGAGGAATGACGAGGGGGCAGTTCCAGGTAGCCAGGACTGCACTATTCCGAACGTATGTTTGGGGTCGTTGTCGTGGTAGAACCGGAAATCACGTCGGTTCCTAATTTTGGCGCTTTGGAGCAAATTTTCTTTAAGAATATTGAGGTACATAGTCTTATCCATCGTCGACTAAAATCGCCAGTTTCCAACGCCGGCTGCCGACTTCATGCCCATACCATCCACTTCCTCCGCCATGTAACTGTTGCTTTACGTTTTTTGGATCCAGCTCAGTGTTGGGCTGTCGCCACACCAAATTTCTTTTGGAACACATTAATTTTTGCAGACGAGTCCAAATTCAACCATTTTGGGTCGAACGAGTGAAATTTGGTGTGGCGACAGCCCAACACTGAGCTGGATCCAAAAACGTAAAGCAACAGTTAGCATGGCGGAGGAATGTGATGGTATGGGCATAGTCGGCAGCCGGCGTTGGAAACTTGGCGATTTTTGAGTCGACGATGGATAAGACTATGTACCTCAATATTCTTAAAGAAAATTTGCAAAGTTAGAATCCGACGTGATTTCCGGTTCTACCACGACAACGACCCCAAACATACGTTCGGAATAGTGCAGTCCTGGCTTACCTGGAACTGCCCCTCGTCATGATTCCTCCGGCCCAGTCTCCAAATTTAAATGTTATTGAAAATTTGTGGACTATGCTGGAGAACAACATCCGGAATCATCGGATTTCCAGCAAATAGGACCTTAAAATGCTCTGCTGAGGAATGGGCAAAATATGCCCGGAAACCACTTGGAAGATGGTCTCTTCGATGAATAATAGGTTAAGGGCTTTGTAAGGTTAAGGGATTACATACTAAGTAGTAAAATCTTATTAAACCTTTTATTCGGCAAAAATATAACTGGTTTGTGTCTGCATCATTTAAGCTGTGACCTTATTTTAGATGTATTTTTAGTTTTTAGTGTATATATAAAACTTAGCAATATTTTAGAAACAAATAAGTTCCTTTTTAAATGTGATAAAACATAAAACAAATTGGCGTTTAAACATTTTTGTTTTTCCTCTGGTTTAAAATATATAGCACCTTAAACTTTTTATTTGACCCTGCATCATTTAAGCTGTGAGTCACTGTATATACATATGTTTGTTTTCAAAGAATAAAAATTTTAAAAAATGCGTCCTAAAAAGCGCAAATATTTAACAAAATTTTTGCAAAATTAAAGGAAACAAGTGGAAACGTTGCAGTCGGACGCAACCGACTGCGGCATACTCGATACCAGAATTAAAACCGGTAAAAAGAGGCCTGAATGCAAACGGGTACGGATGCGGCAGAGGTTTACGCTGCCTTAAAGATTCTCCGATGCAGATGGGGATGCCACCGGCTATCTTCATACCAAATTTGGTGACTCTAGCTCAAAGTTTGTAAAAGGTGGGGAAAGGGGGGGGCTGGGGCGGTATGGGTAGTTGTGGCATCAAAATTTTTGTTGCAGATCTTTCTAAAATGTCAGTTGCTATCTTCATACCAAATTTGGTGACTCTAGCTCAAAATTTGTAAAAGGTGGGGAAAGGGGGGGCTGGGGGTGGTTTGGGTGGGCGTGGCATCCAAATTTTTGATGCAGATCTTTGTGGAATGTCAATTGTTATCTTCATACCAAATTTGGTGACTCTAGCTCGAAGTTTGTATAAATGGGGAAAGGGGGGCTGGGGGCGGTATGGGTTGGCGTGGCATCCAAATTTTTGATGCAGATCTTTGTGGATTGTCAATTGCTATCGTCATACCAAATTTGGTGACTCTAGCTCGAAATTTGTAATAAGTGGAGAAAGGGGGGCTGGGGGCGGTATGGGTGGGCGTGGAATCCAAATTTTTGATGCAGATCTTTCTGAAATGTCAATTGCTATCTTCATACCAACTTTGGTGACTCTAGCTCGAAAATTGTAAAAAGTGGGGAAAGGGGGGCGAAATGGAGGGCGTGGCTCCAAAACTTTGATGCAGATTTTTGGGGGTCGTTGCCAGATATCTTCCTACCAAATTTGGTGGCTCTAGATCCACAACTCTGGAAGATACACGCATTCCCGTTTTTGACGAAGCGTTGGGGTGGATGGGGTCGGCTAGGGCAGTATTGGTGGGCGTGGCATCCAAACTTTTGATGCAGTTTTTAGGTAGTCATCATCACCTATCTTGGCACCAAATGTGGTGGCTCTAGCTCAAAAACTGTGGGAGATATAGCCATTTTTGATTTCAAAATGCGGGAGGGGCTGGGGGCGGAATGGGTGGGCGTGGCTCCAAAATTTTTGATGCGGTTTTTTGGGGTTGCTAGTAGCTATCTTCTTACCAAATTTGGTACTTCTAGCTGTAAGGATGTGCGAAATATGTGGATTTATCGGTTTTGAGTTATCGAATTTATCGATTTGCCAGCCCCCCAGTTATCGTAGAACCCCCATCTTGACACTTTAATTTACTATCCCATAGATAAAGAGAATTGGAAAGTTTCAAGTCTCTAGCTTGAAGGGTGTGGAAAAAAGTTGCGTTCATACAGACGGACAGACGGACAGACACCATGACGGACATTGCACAAACTCAATATACTCTTTACCTTCGGTATCGAGTATAAAAAGCGTGCGTACTATTAGTGATGTTAGCAATTAGTGTGAGCGAGTGCGATAGCGGATAGCATGTGCATATAGTTTTGTTTCATATGTTTAATATATTTAAATTTCAAGTCATATACATAAATACTATGAGGGTATTCATTAGCTGTCGTAAAATTGTAAAGCGTAAAATTGGACTCGTCTGCAAAAATAACTGTGTTCCAAAAGAAATTTGGTGTGGCGACAGCCCAACACTGAGCTGGATCCAAAAAACGTAAAAGCAACAGTTAAGCATGGCGGATGAAGTGTGATGGTATGGGCATGTAAGTCGGCAGCCGGCGTCGGAAACTTGGCGTTTTTTGAGTCGACGATGGATAAGACTATGTACCTCAATATTCTTAAAGAAAATTTGCTCCAAAGCGCCAAAAAGTTAGGAATCCGACGTGATTTCCGGTTCTACCACGACAACGACCCCAAACATACGTTCGGAATAGTGCAGTCCTGGCTTACATGGAACTGCCCCCACGTCATGATTCCTCCGGCCCAGTCTCCAGATTTAAATGTTATTGAAAATTTGTGGACTATGCTGGAGAACAACATCCGGAATCATCGGATTTCCAGCAAATAGGACCTTAAAAATGCTCTGCTGGAGGAATGGAGCAAAATATGCCCGGAAACCACTTGGAAGATGGTCTCTTCGATGAATAATAGGTTAAGGGCTATTGTAAAGGTTAAGGGATTACATACTAAGTACTTAAATCCTTATTTAACCTTTTATTCGGCAAAAATATAACTGGTTTGTGTCTGCATCTTTTAAGCTGTGACCTATATTTTAGATGTATTTTTAGTTTTTAGTGTATATATAAAACTTAGCAATATTTTAGAAACAAATAAAGTTCCTTTTTTAAATGTGATAAAACATACAACAAATTGGCGTTTAAACATTTTTTGTTTTTCCTCTGGTTTAAAATATATAGCACCTTAAACTTTTTATTTGACCCTGCATCATTTAAGCTGTGAGTCACTGTATGATAATTATATGTCTTTTGAGACTCCAAGGCTGCTGTTGAAAACGGATACGGTTTCATAACCGTCCGCGAAAATTTAAAGGCTGAATCACCAATCAGAAGCAGAGGAACATTGGTGCCGCATATTACTCTGGATTTGCTTTGAATTAAGGGTGACGACTCTACAATTTGTTTTAAGTCCGAGGTTCTGTATATTGTTGAATCGCTGCAGCGTCCCGGACTTCCAACGTTCACGTAAATAAATCTGTAACTATGCTCAATTTCAGAATTAAAAATTAAAGAAAAATATAAATATATTACCGATAATCCACACATGCAAACAAAATAATAGAGTACCACCCTTTGTAGTTATAGTGGTCTGTGGCCTCTTTAGCTGCTGGCTTCACCTCTATATGGCATCCATCTTAATAATAAAATATATTGTAAAAAAAACAACATTGACTACTCAACAACTATGTTTACCAATTGCTCCAATGCACTGCGGAAATCCAAGGGATTCAAAACCAGCGACGCATTCATCCACCATACCTTCTGTCAAAAATTCTTTTGGCAGATAATCGTCGGCAAATTCCGCAACAACTGCTCGGCAAAACTCATGCAGGATATTGCAAACACTATTTGGCGAAACACCAAACAGCCTTGCCACAGTCCGATATTCGGCTGCACTCCCCAAAGTGTACAGAGCGATGGCTATGCGCTTTTCGTATACAATTGCATATCGAAACAGCGTGTTTTTTTTCCTCAAAACTCCCAACCTCTGCACCAGTAACGAAAATGTCGGCTTTTCCATACGAAAACTTTCTTTAAAGAAGTCTTCATTATTTTCTGGAATATCCTTTTCCCAAAACTGTCCAAACCGCTTCTAAAAGTTTTCGATTATTTCCTTTTTATTTTTTATTAATATTTATTTTCACTCACATGTAGGGATGGCAAGATTAATCGAATGAAAGGAAATATTTGATTAATTTTGGGTAATAAACGATTATATTATATGATTTTTTATACTCGATACCGAAGGTAAAGAGTATATTGAGTTTGTGCAATGTCCGTCATGGTGTCTGTCCGTCTGTCCGTCTGTATGAACGCAACTTTTTTCCACACCCTTCAAGCTAGAGACTTGAAACTTTCCAAATCTCTTTATCTATGGGATAGTAAATTAAAGTGTCAAGATGGGGGTTCTACGATAACTGGGGGGCTGGCAAATCGATAAATTCGATAACTCAAAACCGATAAATCCACATATTTCGCACATCCTTACAGCTAGAAGTACCAAATTTGGTAAGAAGATAGCTACTAGCAACCCCCAAAAAACTGCATCAAAAATTTTGGAGCCACGCCCCGCATTCCGCCCCCAGCCCCCCCGAATTCTAAAGTCAAAAAAGCCTATATCTCCCACAGTTTTTGAGCTATAGCCACCAAATTTGGTGCCAAGATAGGTGATGATGACCCCTCAAAAACTGCATCAAAAGTTTGGATGATACGCCCACCGATACTGCCCTAGCCGCCCCCATCCACCCCAACGCTTCGTCAAAAACGGGAATTCGTGTATCTTCCAGAGTTGTGGAGCTAGAGCCTCCAAATTTGGTGGGAAGATAGCTAATAACGACCCCCAAAAAACTGCATCAAAGTTTTGGAGCCACGCCCACCCATTCCGCCCCCAGCCCCCCCGCATTTTGAAATCAGAAATGGCTATATCTCCCACAGTTTTTTAGCTAGAGCCACCAAATTTGGTGCCAAGATAGGTGATAATGACCCCTTAAAAACTGCATCAAAAGTTTGGATGCCACGCCCACCAATACTGCCCTAGCCGCCCCCATCCACCCCAACGCTTCGTCAAAAACGGGAATGCGTGTATCTTCCAGAGTTGTGGAGCTAGAGCCACCAAATTTGGTAGGAAGATAGCTGGCAACGACCCCCAAAAAGTAACATCAAAGTTTTGGAGGCACGCCCTCCATTTCGCCCCCCTTTCCCCACTTTTTACAATTTTCGAGCTAGAGTCACCAAATTTGGTATGAAGATAGCAATTGACATTTCAGAAAGATCTGCATCAAAAATTTGGATTCCACGCTCACCCATACCGCCCCCAGCCCCCCTTTCCCCACTTTTTATAAATTTCGAGCTAGAGTCACAAAATTTGGTATGAAGATAGCAATTGACATTTTACAAAGATCTGCATCAAAAATTTGGATGCCACACCCACCCTTACCGCCCCCAGCCCCCCTTTCCCCACCTTTTACAAACTTCGAGCTAGAGTCACCAAATTTGGTATATAGATAGCAATTGACATTCCACAAAGATCTGCATCAAAAATTTGGATGCCACGCCCACCCATATCACCCCCAGCCCCCCTTTCCCCACTTATTACAAATTTCGAGCTAGAGTCACCAAATTTGGTATGAAGATAGCAATTGACATTCCACAAAGATCTGCATCACAAATTTGGATGTCACGCCCACCCTTACCGGCCCCAGCCCCCCTTTCCCCACCTTTTACAAACTTCGAGCTAGAGTCACCAAATTTGGTATGAAGATAACAATTGACATTCCACAAAGATCTGCATCAAAAATTTGGATGCCACGCCCACCCAAACCGCCCCCAGCCCCCCTTTCCCCTACTTTTACAAACTTTGAGCTAGAGTCACCAAATTTGGTATGAAGATAGCAATTGACATTTCAGAAAGATCTGCAACAAAAATTTTGATGCCACAACTACTCATACCGCCCCAGCCCCCCCCCCTTTCCCCACCTTTTACAAACTTTGAGCTAGAGTCACCAAATTTGGTATGAAGATAGCCGGTGGCATCCCCATCTGCATCGGAGAATCTTTAAGGCAGCGTAAACCCCTGCCGCATCCGTACCCTTTGCATTCAGGCCTCTTTTTACCGGTTTTAATTCTGGTATCGAGTATGCCGCAGTCGGTTGCGTCCAACTGTAACGTTTCCACTTGTTATACTCGATACCGAAGGTAAAGAGTATATTGAGTTTGTGCAATGTCCGTCATGGTGTCTGTCCGTCTGTCCGTCTGTCCGTCTGTATGAACGCAACTTTTTTCCACACCCTTCAAGCTAGAGACTTGAAACTTTCCAAATCTCTTTATCTATGGGATAGTAAATTAAAGTGTCAAGATGGGGGTTCTACGATAACTGGGGGGCTGGCAAATCGATAAATTCGATAACTCAAAACCGATAAATCCACATATTTCGCACATCCTTACAGCTAGAAGTACCAAATTTAGTAAGAAGATAGCTAATAGCAACCCCCAAAAAACTGCATCAAAAATTTTGGAGCCACGCCCCCATTCCGCCCCCAGCCCCCCGAATTTTAAAGTCAAAAAGCCTATATCTCCCACAGTTTTTGAGCTATAGCCACCAAATTTGGTGCCAAGATAGGTGATGATGACCCCTCAAAACTGCATCAAAAGTTTGGATGCCACGCCCACCAATACTGCCCTAGCCGCCCCCATCCACCCCAACGCTTCGTCAAAAACGGGAATGCGTGTATCTTCCAGAGTTGTGGAGCTAGAGCCACCAAATTTGATAAGAAGATAGCTGGCAACGACCCCCAAAAATCTGCATCAAAGTTTTGGAGCCACGCCCTCCATTTCGCCCCCTTTCCCCACTTTTTACAATTTTCGAGCTAGAGTCACCAAATTTGGTATGAAGATAGCAATTGACATTTCAGAAAGATCTGCATCAAAAATTTGGATTCCACGCCCACCCATACCGCCCCCAGCCCCCTTTCCCCACTTATTACAAATTTCGAGCTAGAGTCACCAAACTTGGTGTGAAGATAGCAATTGACATTTTACAAAGATCTGCATCAAAATTTGGATTCCACGCCCACCCATACCGCCCCCAGCCCCCTTTCCCCACTTATTACAAATTTCGAGCTAGAGTCACCAAATTTGGTATGAAGATAGCAATTGACATTTCACAAAGATCTGCAACAAAAATTTGGATGCCACGCCCACCCAAACCGCCCCCAGCCCCCCTTTCCCCCCCTTTTACAAACTTTGAGCTAGAGTCACCAAATTTGGTATGAAGATAACAATTGACATTCCACAAAGATCTGCATCAAAAATTTGGATGCCACGCCCACCCAAACCGCCCCCAGCCCCCCTTTCCCCACCTTTTACAAATTTTGAGCTAGAGTCACCAAATTTGGTATGAAGATAGCAATTGACATTTCAGAAAGATCTGCATCAAAAATTTGGATTCCACGCCCACCCATACCGCCCCCAGCCCCCTTTCCCCACTTATTACAAATTTCGAGCTAGAGTCACCAAATTTGGTATGAAGATAGCAATTGACATTTCACAAAGATCTGCAACAAAAATTTTGATGCCACAACTACCCATACCGACCCAGCCCCCCCTTTCCCCACCTCTTACAAACTTTGAGCTAGAGTCACCAAATGTGGAAGGAATATAGCCGGTGGCATCCCCATCTGCATCGGAGAATCTTTAAGGCAGCGTAAACCCCTGCCGCATCCGTACCCCTTTGCAATCAGGCCTCTTTTTACCGGTTTTAATTCTGGTATCGAGTATGCCGCAGTCGGTTGCGTCCGACTGCAACGTTTCCACTTGTTTTTCTTCTAATTTTTGTCGGATTACAGGTGGTTTTTTTTTCAGATTGTCGGACTGTAGAGATCATTCATTTCGCCTTTATAATCCGGAAATCTGGTCAATCCGACAAGCTTGTGCAAAACAATTGTCGGATTAGCGAGATCGGAGTGTATGACCCCATTTACACGCTGAAGTTTTTTCGTGAATTTTTTTTTTATTCCGTTTTGAAAATTCTTCGGAATTCAGGTCGCATTTACACGCTGAAGTTTTTCAGTGAAATTTTTCCTTTGAAAATGCAAGTCTGGTTTAAATTTATGTTCGATAAACATACATCTTTGCCATCGATTGTATTATTTGTTAACATATAATTGATTTAAGAAGTAACAAGTAAATAAAATGGATTCAGTGAACATTACTATTAATAATTTTTTAACCAAAACAATGTACAGTAGTCGCTCACAAATTAGAACCTTCGGAAATTGGAATTTTCCAGAAATTAGAATCAGTTTATTCAATACATTACACGCTCTAAAATTAGAATTTAAAATTCTAATTTCAGAGCGTAAATTTTTTTCTTTTTTTTTGAGCTCAGAAACTAACCAATTTCGTTTTATTTTGCTAAAGCAAAATAAAAATAAAAAGGGGAATTCCCATTTTATGTATGTTATTCGTTCTATGTTGTTGTTTTGTCGCAATCGTATCAATATTTGGCTTATTTCTGTGTGAAATTTGATCCAAGTGAACGTGTTTTGGCAGTGATTGCTTAAAAGAAAAAAATATGTCTGGAAAAATGTTAAATAAACGGAAAAAAAATACTTTATCGGTGGAGACTAAAATTAAAATCTTAGAAAAGCTTGAGGAAGGTGTACAAGGGAAGCTGCTAGCCCAAGATTTTAATGTGACACCATCTGCAATCACCTATATTAAATCAAAGAAAGAAACAATTTTAAATGCTGTGTCTAACACATATCATATGTCAAAGAAAAAATCATCACACAGTGCTGAATATCCAAAAATGGAAACAGTGCTTTTTAAGTGATTCTTAAACCAACGCGAAAAAAAATTTACATTAACTGGTCCAATACTTAAGGCGAAAGCAAAACAAATATTTAAGGAGGAATATCCCGATAAGGATGAAAAGTCATTTAGTGCAAGTGATGGATGGTTCACCAAATTTAAAATGCGACACGGCATTCGTTTTTTAAAAATTTGTGGCGAGATTCTCTCCAGTGATGTTGCTTCAATCACTCCATTCATTCACATATTTCGTGCAAAAGTCGATGAGATGGGATTGTTGAAGTCACAAATATATAATGTAGACGAAAGTGGATTATTTTACCGTTGTCTACCTGATAAAACATACGTCTCTGCCGTCGAAAAAACCGCCCCTGGATATAAAATTCAGAAAGAGCGAGTTTCAATCTTACTTGGCGCAAACACTGATGTATCACATAAATTGGTGCCATTGGTAATCGGGAAAGCAAAAAACCCAAGGTGTTTTAAAGGGTTTAATAATCCACTTCATTACAACTTTTCAAAAAATGCTTGGATGACATCTCGGAGTTTTCATGATTGGTTTCACAAAATATTTATTAAAAAGTAAGTAAAATACATACACATTGATTTTAGGTTCAGTAATTTTTAAATATTTTCTATCCGCAGGTGATCCGCTTCTCTCGAGAAAATAATTTGACTCCCAAGGCTATTTTGCTTATTGATAACTCATGCACCCACCGCTCATGCACCAATTGAGAATCTTCGAAGTGAAGATGGAAATATAGTTGCATTATTCTTTCCACCAAATGTGACAGCAGCTTTACAACCAATGGATCAGAACCCCATTAAGTTAACCAAGCTAAACTACAGAGCTTTGTTTCTTTCTAAATTAATTGCTGAAGGAGGTGAACTAAAGAATCATTTGAAATCCCATTCAATCCGCAATGCAATAATACTGCTAAAAAAGGCTTGGGATGATGTACCACTAAGAGTGATAAGGAGCTCTTGGTCAAAGTTGATCAACTGGGATTCTGACCAGTATGACAGCGATGATGAAGTGCCACTTGCACAATTACTGCAGATGAATCAGGACTGCAAGGAAGTCATTCACAAAACTCAAGCTCTTTAAGGGGAAATTGAGTCAAACCATAGCATCTGCTTAGAAGACATTGAAAGATGGAATAAAGATGTGTTTGATGACGGATCTGCAAATGCAGTCAATAGTGATGATGAGTCTGAAGATTTTAGCGAATACGATGATACTGAGGCCGTCCCAGCTGTCTCTAAATCTATTGCCATTGAAAGCGCTAACAATTTAATAAAATGGTGCAATTCTAATGAATTGTTTTCTAGTAAGCACATAAGCAATCTTCTGGCTCTCCGTAACGATATTTTTGTTGCAGATTTAAAAAAACCTAAAAAACAAACAAATATAACTGACTTTATGTCAAGTAAAGATTAATTGTTTATTGAATAGATATCGTTTTTTTTTTATTATTTATTTTTTTATTTATTTATTTGTTTTTGGAAAATATATCTATTGAATCGCAGTGAACATTTATGTTTCACCTATTTTTGCTTTAATGTCTATCTATATATATAAAAGAGTTCGTCCGCGTTAAAATGGATCAGCCACAGCCTAAACGAAAAGAGCTAGAAGGCTGAAATTTTCACACAATTTTTTATGCAGGTAGTAAGTGAGCACTAAGAAGGGAATTTTTATTTGGACAACTCCTTCAAGTACCTCCCATACGATTTGGAGCAATTTTTACCCATTTTAAAAAACAAATTACAATTACAACAAGTACCCATTCCACTACTGTCGCCTGATTGTCGCACAAGCTGAGGGTTTGATCGCGAGCGAGAATACAAAAACAAAACAAATGCGCAGTGACGCCTTCGCGTCGCACAAGCAAAGTCATAAAAAAAGGTTCGACACTAGCAAAAACGAAACGGATTTCTGCTTCTTAATGAATATGTGCATACACAATTAAGTGAACAATGCGCTTGAAAATAATTTTCATAATTTTATGTACATGTATCACTTCGCACAGTGCATATTCTTTTTTTTCTCAAATTTGTGTGCCTTTGACAATTGATTTACGACCCAAGTAGCGTTTGTTGTTGTTGTAAGTGTTGTTGTTGGGCCCGCACTGCTACTTTTTGTTGGTGTCGTTGATTAAAAAAAAAACAACAACAACAAAACATAACTTGGTCCGTGTAGAAAAATTTTGCACACCAAAATACATATGTTGTGGGGGTGGATTTGCCTACTTGCTGCTAATATAACTTAGACAAAACGTATAACTTACATTAAAAATATACAATTTCGAACAAGCAAAGGCCGTTCACATAATGATAATCAGATAATTTGAAATCTCGCTCCGATCATGCTCCTTTGTTGTTGCTCATTTACGTTCACTGCGCGCTTTGCATGTCAATCGTAAGGTTTAATAACCCTACCTCCTCCGCACACACTAAACCAAAGCTAAAGGCAATATGCAATTCACTTAACTGCAGCCTCTTCGATATGTTTTGCGTCGATTCAGTGCGTGCGAAGAAGGTAGCGATACTACGCTCTTTGTCTAACTTGCAGAGCGCGCGCATACATAAGAGAGTTAGCCGAAATAGCCAACAACGAAGGCGCGATTTAAAAATAATTTCATGTTTTAAGCTGCCTCTTTGTGTTTGGGACCAGCAGCGCTCAATTCATGATGCAGGTGTTGAATTGCCGACTGTCAGCACAACACGAGAATGAGCGAATCTGAAAACAAGTAAGAAGGCTTTAGTCGAGAAATCCCGACTAAAAGATACCCTGAACCCGTGTATTAAAATGACTTGCAGAAGTCTCCTGTGTTTCTTAATCGATTTGGATTATTAATTTTCACAGAATTTATAAATAACTGTAATGCTCTTTCCAACATTATGTTTTTACATACAATGGTAAGGGAATTGGTTATGCATTTTAGTTCATATTTAATGTGAACAAAGAAAGTTACTTTTCGTTTCAGTGAATTTTTTAATACTGTTTATATTAAGGATAAGGATAATAACAACGAAAGTTTCTTTTTGGATCAGTGAGTTTGTTAATACTCTGATTTTCGTATTATATATATGTACATTCATTTCAAATACGTATGTATATACGTTCATTTAAAATTCGTATATAATGATAAGTTATAAAAAATATTTAATTGCTATGATTTAAATATTTAAATAACGATCAACGTATTTAAATTTCCTTTGTTGTTTTTTGAACACAAAAAGTTAAGTTGATTTTCGATTTAATAATTGAGGCAACATTATTTATAGTTGTCTTCTATTTTGCATATACAGTGGACGCTCGCAAATTAGAACCAGTTGGTTCCTGGGGTAGTTCTAATTTCTGAAAAGTTCTAATTTCTGGACGCATTTTTGAAATGTCGTATAAGGCAAGAAATGGCTTCTTTTCTGCTAAAAATGCTTCGAAGGGAATGTTATTTTAATTAAAATTAATTTGTTTTCAACATTCAAGAAAAATAATGTTTTGTTCATTCATAATTGAGAAAAAAAATTCTTAAATAACTTTCATTTAGATATATTTTTCTTTTATTATTTAAAGTAATCTTGCTTACTATAGTAGTCTGTTATGTTAGTTTGTTTTTTAGTTTTCTTTAAAGTAGACAGCACAATGTCTTTACGGAGCTCCAAAAGATTAGCCCTGTGCTTACTACTATGCGTCTCACTATTTTTGCACCATTTCAGCAAATTATTGACGCTTTCCATTGCCGTACCATCTGAAGGTGTTTGAGTGCCATCGACGTCGGCGTCTTCCTGGTCATCTGAAGCCTCATCTTCGCTACTGACTTCCTGTACCCCAAACGCGTCTTCATTCCACATTTCGATTTCCTCTATTCCGATCGAATTTCGCTGTTCAATAGCTTCTAAGAGGGTTTGGTTAGTAAGCAGAAGTTCATTACATTCCCGATTACTTTCTGTCAATTGTGCTAGCGGCAGATCATCGTCGCTGTCGTAGTGGTCTGCGTCCCAGTTTAGTAGCTTGGACCATGCATTTTTTATTACTCTTTGTGGCACTTCATCCCAAGCTTGTTTGAGTAATGGGATTGCATCACGGATTGAGTGCTGCTTCAAAAAATTATTTACTCCGCCACCTTCAGCAACTAATTGAGCAAGTAGTTTGCTTCTGTATATTAGTTTTGTTAGTTTTATGGGGTTTTGGTCCATTGGCTGCACAGCTGCTGTCACGTTTGGTGGGAAGAAATAGGCAACTATGTTTCCATCGGCACTTTGTAGTTTTTCTATTGGTGTATGAGCAGAGCAGTTGTCAATGAGCAAAAGTGCCTTCGGTGGCAAATTATTTTCTTCTGAAAATCGGTTGACCTGCTAATGGAAAATATATATTTTTAAATCCACTCAAAGACTTGTCAAGGACACGTGACAGGCGGGGAGACCTCTGTTATGTATTTGTAAATTCTATTCACCTCTTTAATAAATATGTCGTGAAACCAGTCATGAAATATTCGCGACGTCATCCAAGCATTTTTTGAGAAGTCGTAATGCAGTGGGTTGACATATCCTTTGAAGCATCTTGGTTGTTTTGCTTTTCCAATCACCAATGGCTTTAATTTATGTGAGCCATCACTATTTGCTCCAGTAGAATTGAAATGCGTTCCTTTTTGTATTTTGCATCCAGGGGCATTCTTTTCGCAAGCCGCGGCAACGTATGTTCTGTCTGGTAGGCAACGGAAAAGAGTCCACTTTCGTCGACATTATATATTTGTGTCTCCATTAGCTCCATTTCAGTGACCTTTGCTCGAAATCTGTGTATAAAAGGAGCAACCGCCATTACATCACTAGACAGTATCTCGCCACTAATTTTTAAAAAACGAATGCCATGTCGATTTTTGAATTTGGTGAACCAGCCATCGCTTGCACAAAATGATCGTTCATCCTTATTGGGATACACTTCACTAAATATGGTTTTAGCTTTCGCTTGTAAAATTGGTCCAGTCATAGTGCACTTCTTTTGCCGTTGATTTAAAAACCATTCATATAGACGTGTTTCCATTTCAGGATATTCAGCATTGTGCAAGGATTTATTTTTTGCCTCCTGGTATGTGTTTGATACGGCATTCAAGATTAACTCCTTTTTCGATTTAATATAACTGATGGCAGATTTTGCCACATTGTAATCTAAGGCTAAACGAATTGCTGGAACGCCTTCATCGACTTGTTTTACTATTTTTGCTTTAGTTTCCAAAGACAAAGTGTTTTTCTTACGCTTATTCGACATTTTAAATTAGTTTTCTCTTAATCCCCGAATATGTGCTTGCTTGTCAAATAGTTTGTATATGAACGTCCAAATATGAGTGCACACAAATAGAATCGGAACACACGCAGTTGGGTGAATCCCCTTTTTTAAAAAATTTTAAAAAGGGAAAAAAAAAAAAAAAAAAACAAAAAAAAAAAACCCTTTAACACACGCAGTGGGGGGAATCCCCTTTTATATGCAATTTGTTAAAAGGCAAACCAAAATAAAAGTTCACCTGAAAATAAAAAAAAAAAAAGTTCTCAAATTAGATTCTCGATTCTAATAATTCAGAGCGTTATGCAATTAAAACACGGGTTCTAATTTCTGGAAGATTCTAATTTCCGAGAGTTCTAATTAGTGAGCGTCCACTGTAATATAATAGTTATATAGACGCTGCTTTAGTGCATTTAAAAATCAAATAAAACTAAGCAGTCTGAATATTCTATTAAATTAATATAAGTTGTTATATTAAATTTTATTGAATTCTATACTTTGTATAGACGCTGTAACGTTGTACAGTGAAGTCAATTTTTGACTTATTTTGAAGTATTTATAATACTTACTTTAAATTAAGTTGTTAATTTGTTTTGATGTTTTTTTTTTTTAAAAAAAATTAATAAGTCGATTTTAGACTTAATAATTGAAGCAACATTATATATAGTTGTCTTCTATTTTGCATATTATATAATAGTTATATACACGCTGCTTTAGTGCATTTAAAAATCAAATAAAACTAAGCAGTCCGAATATTCTATTAAATTAATATAAGTTAGTATATTCAATTTTATTGAATTCTATACTTCTTATATTACGTATAGACACTGTAACGTTGTAACAATCGTTTTACAGTGAAGTCAATTGACTCACAGCCAAATTAAAATATGTCTATTGAAACTTTAGATATTAGTGGTATTTTGGTGCCGCATTCAGTTGTTGCCATAATTGGTGATGGAGACTGCCTTTTTAGATATATTTCCTACCTTTTATTTGGCAAGGCTTCCATGGCACCATACGCCAAAATATTGTTGATCATGTTGTAACCAACTGGCAAACTTTTGCTTGCTTCAGCATAAACTTAAATGGAGAGTGTTATAGCTCTTCTGAACAATATGAGTGCGCTATGTCATACTCATATACTTATGGTACTGCATGTGAGCTTCAAGCAGCAGCAGAAATTTTTGCTGTAAATTTCCAAATTTTTCAAAATGGAAATTTATTACAAGCATTCGGAAATAATATGCATCCTGTAAAAAGATTGCGTTTTACCGGTCCATTAATGAATGGACATTTTGATGTTTATATTCCTTTAGAAGAAGTATTAACTCAAGATTCTGATACGTCAAGTGAATGTATAACTGAAAATGTTAAAAATCCTGTTAAAAGACGTAGTCGGTTCACCGGCAAAACAGAAAAAAAGGTAAAAAAAACGGTCATTTGAAAAAAGTAGTGACATCAATAGGGGTAAGCTTATAGGAGCATCAAAAAAAAATATCGTGTTAATAATCCTGATGTTATTAGAGTTGTAGTGAAAAGACATCAGGCTAATAATCCTGAAGCTCATCGAGTTGCATTGAGAAGACATCAGGCTAATAATCCTGATGGACGACAAGAAAGGCGTTTGCGTGCATGGAGTGTTAAAGCCATGTCTGGCTTAAACTATGATTTTGAAATAGCTTATAAGTCAGACAAAATTACTCAACTTGGTAGTATGAATTTGATATGCAAACAATGTTATGCTTTAAAATGGAAAAATTAGCCTTTGGGTATCTGTTGCAAGGCAGGAAAAGTTAAACTTTCACAAAATGAAAGTTTGCCTGATCCTCTTAAAAGCTTAATAATTGGTGGACATCCCAAGCATGATCATTTCATTGATCGTATAAGAAAGTATAACAGCTGCTTTCAAATGACTTCTTTTGGAAGTACAAAAATTATAAATGAAAGTTGGTCAACCTTTAAAGTCCAAGGACAAGTGTATCACCTAATTGGTAGTGTCCGACCTTTGCCAAATGAAGAAATGCAGTTTCTTCAAATTTATTTTGTTGGTGATGATGAAAAGGAAGCTCAACTACGTTGCAAAAATATTTCAAATGTTGATTGTAGCGTAGTAAAGGATCTTCAATGTATGTTTCATCATCATAATCGTTATGTAAAAGATTTAAAAATGGCTATCAATAAAATACAAACAAATACCAAAGACTATAAATTGGTTATACATGCTGATCGAACACCCGCTGGTGCACATAAAGGGCTTTACAATGCACCAATGCACTATCAAGCGAAGTAGCAGTTATTGTAGTAAAAGTTATTGTTGGTCAGCAATTTGAAAAGCGCAATTTAATTATTGAAATCCATAATTATAAATTACATCGTATAGTGAGGTGCATCGATCATACGATGCCTTACAGAACCCTTTGGTATTTCCTTATGGCGAAGATGGCTATTCAGTGGATATACAAGAATGGAATTTATTATTTAAAAAAGGAGGAACCAAAAAAAAAAGATATCTGCGTTAAGCTTTTACAGTTATAAAATAATGATTCGTCAATCTAAGATAAATCATTTAATTTATTGTCGTTCCCTTTATAGTCAACTTTTAGTTGATATGTATGCTTAAATTTAAACAGAAAGGTTAAATTATATTCGCTACAATCAAGCAAAACTCAGAGCAGTTAGCTATATACATCTACAAGATGCAATAGGCCAACAAGATGATGACGCAGCTCAACTTGGTCAGATGGTAATTTTACCGTCTTCTTTTACAAGCTCTACACGATATATGCATGAAAAGACTCAAGATGCTATGACATATGTTCGCCATTATGAGCGACCAGATCTTTGCATAACATTCACATGCAATCCATAATGGAATGACATCAAAAGTGTTTTGTTACCGGGTCAAAAACCGCATGATCGTCATGATATTATAGCTCGAGTTTTTCATTTAAAAGTTAAAGCTTTAATGCCACTATTGACAAAAGGTTCGTTGTTTGGAAGCGTGCAATGTTTCATGTACTCTGTGGAATGGCAAAAGCGGGATTAACCACATATATGTACATATTCTACTTTGGTTAGAAAATAAAATAAGACCAGATAAAATCGATAAAATTATCTGTGCCGAAATACCAAACACAAATGAGGATCCTTTGTTATTTAACATTGTTAAGTCAAATATGATTCATGGTCCTTGCGGTGCATTTAATAATAAATCGCCATGCGGTTTTTAAAAGGTTTCCTCGACAATTATTTAAGAAACTGTGACTGGAAAAGATAGTTACCCTCTATTTCGTAGAAGTGCGATAGAAGATGGTGGTAATGCAATTAATATAAATGGTAATTGCATAGATAATCGTTGGGTTGTGCCTTATAACTGTGTACTATTGAGAACATTTGAAGCTCACATAAATGTTGAGTATTGTAGTTCTGTAAAGTCTATTAAATACATTTGTAAATATGTTAACAAGGGCAGTGATCAAGCATCATTTACTCTTGAAGACCAACGTAATGAAATTAATATATGCGAAAGTGGCTGCTATATAAGTAGTTCAGAAGCGGTATGGAGAATCCTTGCATTTCCTATACATGAACGTTTTCCGGCTATTACACACTTAGCTGTTCATTTAGAAAATGGTCAACGGATATATTTTAACCCAATAATCCCAATAATCCGCAACAATTACTTGACAGATTAAGCACTACACCCAAAACCACTTTGCTAGCCTTCTTTGAGCTATGCAAACGTGATGAGTTTGCAAGAACGCTTCTATATTGTGAAGTTCCATCGTATTTTACATGGAACAATAAAGAATTTCAAAGAAGAAAACGAGGGCATGATGTGCTAAATTTTCCTGGAGTTAAAAGAGATTCAGCTTTGGGAAGAGTTTACACTATTCATCCCAATAATACAGAATGTTTTTATTTAAGACTTTTATTACATTTTGTAAGGGGCCCAACATAATTTTTAAATTTGAAAACTGTTAATGGTATAACATACGCATCATTTCAATTGGCGTGTAAAGCTCTAGGATTACTAGAAGATGATAAGCACTGGGATTCAACTATAGCCGAAGCTGTCATATGTCAAAATCCTACAAAACTGAGAGAACTTTTTGCAATAATGTTAGTATTTTGTCAAATTTCAGATGCTCTTAAACTTTGGAAGATATTTTAAGAGCCTTTCATTTTTCACAAGACAGAAATATTGATGAAAGTATTGTGAATAATGTATTAAATAAATGTCTTATTAACATTGAACTTCAATGATTGAAGATATTGTTCTGTCTATTGGTGGTCAAAACTAGACTTACTATGGACTTCCACTACCAATTAGATCCGAGGAAATTGTTCCAAATATTGAATATCATAGAGAAACAAATTATGAAAATTGCGATAATTTTGTTGTTAATAATGAGCTACTCCTTACTGCTGAGCAAAATCAAGTATACGAAAAGATACTATATAGCGTTGAAGCAGAAAAAGGAGAAATCTATTTTTTAGATGCACCTGGTGGAACAGGTAAAACGTATCTTTTAAATTTATTATTGGCAAAGGTACGGCAAAGTAAAAAAATTGCATTGGCCGTTGCTTCTTCCGGTATCGCAGCCACTTTACTAAATGGTGGCTGCACAGCGCAGTCTACACTTAAAATTCCACTTAATATGATTCATTTAGAAACACCACATTGCTCAATTTCAAAGCAATCTAATATTGCTGCTGTGCTCAAAGATTGCAAGCTTATTGTTTGGGATGAGTATACTATGGGCCATAAAGGTGTTTTTGAAGCTGTAGATCGATCTTTGAAAGACATTCGAGATAGTGAATACTTAATGGGTGGCATAACTGTTCTCTTAGCTGGTGATTTTCGACAAACTCTCCCAGTGATCCCCAGAGGAACAAGAGCAGATGAAATAAATGCGTGCTTAAAGTCTTCAATTTTGTGGCCCAAAATACAGAAAATTGCATTAACGAAGAATATGCGAGTGCACTTAAAAGGTGATAGCATAGCTGGTGAATTTGCAGAAATGCTTCTTCAAATAGGAAATGGATTATTTCCAACCCATGATGGCAAAATAAATTTACCATCCACTTTGTGTCATGTTGTGAAAAGTATTGAAGAGCTAACTCTAAAAATATTTCCGGATATTACAAATATCTCTCAAAAATCACTCGAATGATTTTCAGAACGTGCTGTTTTGACTGCGAGAAATGAAAATGCATTGGAAATAAACGAGTTTTTATTAAAATCATTTCAAAATGAAGAAATGACATATAACTGTATTGATTCTGTGACTGAAATCGAAGATACAGTTCATTACCCCGTCGATTTTCTTAATTCATTCAACATAAATTAACTTTAAAGATTGGTTCACCTGTAATGTTGATTCGCAACTTGAAACCGCCAATACTGTGCAATGGTACAAGATTGCAAGTTCAAAGTCCTTCATAAGAATGTTGTCGAAGCAATTATCTTTACTGGCAATGGTATAGGGGAAACGGTTTTTATACCGAAAATTCCATTAATACCTTCTGATTCTGAATTGCCAATTCAATTTAAAAGATTGTAATTTCCTTTAAAAGTTTGCTTTGCCTTAACAATTAATAAATCACAGGGATAAACTCTTAAATTAGCCGGACAAGACTTAAGACACGATTGTTTTTCTCATGGCCAATTTTATGTAGCCTGCTCAAGAGTCAGTTCACCGAAAAGTTTATTTGTATTAGCACCTGACGGAAAAACAACCAATGTCGTTTATAAAGAAGCTCTTAAAGTTCTTAATAATTGCAAATTAAATTCAATAAGTGGATAAGGCCTACTGGGGAAACCACAATATTCTCTACCTCAATGGTGGCGTGGAAAAGAGAATATTAAATACTTTGCTTAAATATTTTGTGAAATATTTTCTAATTTATTTATTTTGTATCTATCTTCTATTGCTAAAATTTATATAAACTATCCGCGCAGCGAAGTAAGCGGGCCACTTACTAGTGTATATATATTTTTAATAATAAAAAATATCTTATAATTTTTATTTTCTTGTTTCAATTAACAGAATTAATAAAAAAATTGTTTTATCGCAGCTTTTTACACTAAATATACTCCCATTTTGTACACTTTTGTATGAAAAAAAACGTCCAGAAATTAGAATAATTCAGAAATTAGAATTGCCCCAGGAACCAACTGGTTCTAATTTCCGAGCGTCTACTGTATTTACTTTTTGCGCTAATATTTGCTTGTGCGATATTTCGTATAGAAAACTTTATTATTCACATCAAACACTGTGCAACTCTGTGTTTACATTCTATCGGAATAAGGCAAAGCAAAATTAGAAAAAAGATTCACGACTTAACAAGTAGTGAATTTTTGCTTGAAATTTTACCCCTCTACTCCCCTTGCCTACAAACAAAAGATTCAGAGAGAAAATTCACGAAAAAACTTCAGCGTGTAAGTGGGCACTATGTGTATTCTATAAATAGAACGCTCGGCAGCTTGTTCTCTTACGATGCGCGTGTTCGGCTGCATTTGCTCCCTCGACTCATGTGTTCCGCTGAAGCTCAAAAGTCAAACGCGCAGTCATTCGCTATGCTGCATTGCAAAAAAATGTTTGATGTCAATTGGGAAAATGAATTATTTTTCATTGAGAATATGGATGGTAAAAAGCTCAATGTTTATTGTGCAATTATGATGCATGTCGCTTTACCTTTGATGTTACAATTTTTATTATGCTTGAATCGCACGCATTTTATTTTTTCAGTGTAAAGCAGTGGTGTCCAAACTCACACAATGAAAGCGTTGCGCTTGTGTGCGAAGCAGTGTTGCCAACTTTTGTTGAGCATAAAAAGCTAGATAGGCGAAATAATAAAGCAAAAAAAGCTATTTACATACAAATGATACCAAATGACGTATTACTGCGATTCAAACATAAAACAAATCTCTCTCCCTCCCCTTTATTTCATTATAGCCCCCGTGGCAAAGTTGGTAGTGCCTTTTCCTAACATCAAAGGTAAAGCGCAATGCAACGTAATGGCACAATAAACATTGAGCGTTACCATCCATATCTTCAATGAAAAATAATTCATTTCAATTCAATTGGGACGTCAAAATTTTTTTCGGTGTTGTGTACAAATCATGCGCTTTATGGTCTTTCCTCATTGAATGCAGCATAGCGAATGACTGCGCGTTTGACTTTTGAGCTTCAGCCAAACACATGAGCCGTGAGAGAAAATGCAGCCGAACACGCATTTATAGAATATACATATTCTCTCTCTCGGCTGCAACGCCGCCAGAATTTTTCTTGCCAACCACGCGTAGCTGCCTTTTCAAATTTTGGACATCGCTGCTTTAAAGCGTTGACATCGATTTTTATACTCGATACCGAAGGTAAAGAGTGTATTGGGTTTGTGCAATGTCCGTCATGGTGTCTGTCTGTCTGAACGCAACTTTCACACCCATCGAGAGACTTGAAACTTTCCAATTAACTTTATCTGTGGCCGAAACGGATAAAGTGTCAAGATTGGGGTTCTACAATAACTGGGGGGATGGCAAATCGAAAAATTCGATAGCTCAAAGTCGATAAATCCAGCTATTTCGCACATCCTTACAGCTAGAACTACCAAATTTGGTGAGAAGATAGCTACTGACAAATCCCAAAAATCTACATAAAAACTTTAGCAGCGACCCTCACCGATTCCGCCCCCAGCCCCCGCAGTTTGAAATCAAAAAGGCCTATAACTTCCAAAGAATTTGAGTTAGCGCCACCAAAGGCTAAGGTAGGTAATGATGACCCCCGAAAATCGGCATCAAAACTATGAATGCCACTTCCACCCATACCACCCCCAGCCGCCCCAACACTTCGTTAAAAATAGGAATGCGTGCATCTACCACAGTTTTTGAGCTAAAGCTACCAAATTTGGTAGAAAGATACCATGTAACAATCCCCACAATTTGGATGCCACGCCAACCCATAGCCCCCCCCCCCACCAGCAAACCACTGGTTTGCGTATATATTTTGAGCTAGTGCCACCAAATATGGTATGAAGAAAACTGGTGGTGACCCCCAAAGATATGGAGCAAAAATTTGGATGCCTTATCCACCGTCCCAGCCCCCCTTCCCCCACCTTGTACAAGCTCTGAGCTAGAGTCACCAAATTTGGAAGCAAGATAGCAATTGACATTCCAACGAAGATCTGCATCAAAAATTTGGTTGCCACGCCCACCCATACCACCCCCAGCCCCCCAACTTACACCTTATAAAAACTTTGAGCTAAAGTCACCAAGTTTGGAAGGAAGACAGTTGGTGGCATCTCTATCTGCATCACACAATCTTTAAGGCAGCATACACCCCTTTGCAACCAGGCCTCTTTTTACCGGTTTTAACATATGTAGGTATCGAGTAAACTGCAGTCGTTTGCGTTCGACTACAACGTTTCCACTTGTTGAACCTGCTCTTATCTGCGAAGCGTTCAAAGTGCATAGTGCAATATTACGATTAAAGTACCGCTACTGGAATATGAATCCATGGGTGCATTTATACGTTGCAGGTGGGCAACCGACTGTGAAATACTCTGCTACCAGAATTAAAACACGTGGTAAATAGTTTGTTTGCAAAAGGGGAATAGAGAGGTATGGGCGTGGCCTTCAAATATTTTGTGATGCAACTTTTTGGGGGAAATCGCCAGCTATTTTCCCACTAAGATTCGTAGCTCTAGTTTTAAAGAAGTTGTAAATAAAGTCATTTCCGTTTTTAAAATGTTGGGCGGCTGGAGTGGGCGAGGCCCATAGATTTGTATGCAGACCTGTCATCACCTGTCTTCCTACCAAATATTGTGACTCTTACTCAAAAAATGTGAATAAAATATAAATTTCTTGTTTTCAAAACTATTTTGCTAACAAGTTTGGTCGATTTGTGCTAAATTAACTTTCTTAAATTTAGACATTCCCGTGTTTCAAAAGCTGCTGAGGTAGGTGGTGTTTGAATCGTGGCATTAGTATTTCAGATACAGATGTGATTTATCGATTTGCACCTTGAGGTGTTTCGACTTGTTATCTATAACCCCCTCTTTATTGACACTTTGTCTGACACAGACATCGACCAAGAATTTTTCCAAGTATCAAGTGTGTCCAAGAAACTTGCGTTCATAGAGACAGATCTCACGACGAACATGATTAATAATGTCGCAATTGTCTATATTGTGTGTCTATAGCATGTATTTTCAGTCAGACAAACATGGCTACATAGACTTCTTTGTTGATGCTAATAAAGATTAAATAAACCTTATGTGGTCTGGGAGTATTTCTTTTGCCTGCTTTATTCATTTACACAACTTCATTATACCTATTACACAGCCTCACAAAAAAGTCATACACTCTTAAAGGATTTTGGGTCGCTTCCGACTCAGAAGTAAGAATGCAAATATTGGCTTCGGATTTTTTATACTCAAGAACTGACATTTTTTGTAAATTTTTCAATTTTCTACACTTAAGAACGAATTCATTGTCCTTATGTTATGTCCCGTAAATTAGACACATCGTTTATGTATACATTTGTTTAAGCTACACTCAAATCAGAAGACCAAATAATATTTCGGTTTTTAGATTCAAATTCCGCAGTCCAAAATCCAAAGCAAATTTATTTTTTTGTATTAGAGAATTGAATTTTAAATTGCAATGATACATCCAGAGCAACCGAGGCCTTCAGGTTGTTTTGTTTGCTATATGTTTAACTTATTTGTTAGTTTATTGAAGACTATATTGTTGGAGTTGACCTCTGCAAGGAGTTAGTTAGGTGTAGGGATAGGTTTTTTTATGTATTGGCAATTGTTGGTGAAGTGTTGGACTGTGAGTTGCGTTGTTGCAGTACGGGCATCGAAGTTTGTTTTAAATTATGTTCGGTGTACGTAAGTCTGAACCGGGTGTACATATATGGTTGCGTGTTCCTGTTTGCTGTTGTTGGTATGTGTGTTGGTTCTCTTTTTGGGGCTATTATTTTATAGATGATTGTTATTACCGCAGATAGTTTTAAAAGCTCCTTTTGCATTGTCGTTGTATAGTTTGCTTAAATTTTTTAGGGCCGGTTTCTCAATGTCCGGTTAGCTAAACTAAACCAAGTTTAGTCAAAATTGAGTTTCTAAATGTCCGTTTAGGGTTAAACGAGACACATACTAGACAGAGGACAGAGTGCCGGTTAACATTTATACCCCGTTTGAGTGCCGATATAAATATCGCTCAAATCGTCGTTAGGCAAACAGCTGACTCAAGCTGACACTTGCATTGTATTTATTTTTTAATAATTCAAGCAAAATGGAATCGCATAAGCGCATTTTTTACATCCACCATTATAGAAATAGAGTGAACTATTCCACTGAATTGGATGAAGCCAAATTTGTGCAAAGGTTCAGGTTGATAAAATCAACATGTCAAATGATTCTTGCACATATTATAGATCAAGTGGCTTGACAAAGTGACAGGTAAGCAATCAACTTGAATTGCGCTTAAATTATTCAAATGTAAGATTTTAAACAGGAATCATGCTATTGGCGGCTTTGCGTTTCTGTGCAAGCGGCAGCTTCCTTCCTTATCACTTCCGGTGATTTCTGTGGAGTCAGCGTTCCTTCAGTTAGCTGAGCCGTCAGAAGAGTATCACAAGCCATTGCCCTTTTGGCCAAAAAGTACATTAATATGAATACAGCATCTATGCGGGATACAGTAAATGGATTTTTTGACTTTGCAAAATTTCCAAAGGTTGTTGGGGCGATCGACCCATTTTAGAATACAATCACCTGGTGGCGAACATGCCGAAACGTTTCGCAACCGTAAGGGATATTTCTCTTTTAATGTTCAAGCGGTGTGCGATGCTAAACTTATGTTTTCAAACTTAGTTGCAAGGTGGCTAGGGTCCTCACACGACACCACTATTTTTAATAACAGCTGTTTAAAATTTAGGCTAGACAATGGTGAATTTAAAAATCACTACATTTTAGGAGATAGTGGCTATAAGTCATCCGAATATATGATGACACTACTACAAAATTCTACATCGGAAGCAAATCTTTACAACGAGCAACGAAAAAGAAATGTTATTGAACGTTTTTTTAGAGTTTGGGAAAGGCGATTTCCAGTGTTGTCAATGGGGATGCGCATATCTCCTCTCATGGCAATGGATGTTATTGTAGCATGTGGTGTTATGCAAAACGATCATTTGCCCCTGTAGAATTTGACACTATTGTTGAGTTAGATTGTGAAGGGCACTCCACTCAAGGAGCAACGAACATCAATGGAACTGCTGGAAAAGCAAGGCAAACATTGATAACGAGTTATTTTTCAATGTAAGATATCTTTCTTTCTTTCTTAATATATATATTAATCTTATTAATAATTTTTTTATTTCAGACTTTAATTTTCATTTTTAAAATTAAATTTCACAATTTAATTGCTATTTTAATACATTTATTAAAATAATTAATATTTAATATATTTGTGTTGTACTATTTTGGTTTTTTAATAATTCCAATTTCCATCTCCATCTGCAACTTTTGAATTTGAAGTAAGTGCAGCCCTGCAGCTCGTTCGTTTTCTTCTCTGTTAAAGTCCTGTTGAAGCTTCATCAACGCTAAGCTTCTCCGACTTTTTATTTTTTAACTTTGCTGATTCCATGACGCAAATGGAGCATGACTGTCCACCTCCTTGTGACGATCAAAACTGTCAGCTGCTGCTTCCAAACCTCCAACTGATCCATCTATATCCGAACTGAATTCTTGATTCATGCTTATTTCTGAATCTTTAAAAAAGTTCGACATGGACATTGACATGCCTTTGTAGTCACCATCACAAACATAATCTGCATAATTGTTTATTGCTAAAATTAAAGGAATTGTATAAATATTTTTCAAGGCTGTATTTTAAATAACTACGTACCATTATCGTCGACCGCATTTTCGAAACCAGTGTCTGATACTTGGATCATGCCAGCAATATTTTGAGAAATTTGCTACACACCGCTATTGCTCGCTACGCCACCGCCAGTGCGATATGTTTCCCGCTTTTGTTTATTTATTTGTTTGTTTATTTGTTAATTGTCAACTAAGATTGGTCTGATTGGGTTTTTCCCCATCCACGCAACAAATGTTGGACCACTTATTTTATTGTTGAATTTCCCAGAGCTTTAACGTTAACTTTATAAATTTTTTACCTAAACTTACTTTCAGATTTATATATAATTTTATTTTACTTAATTTTAATTTCAATTATAAATTTTATTTTAATTTCAATTATTTTGGATTTTACGTCAGCTGATCATAGTTGACAATAAACAAATAATCAAAAAGATTGATGAAGCCAATGACATTATTGGCCTTGTTTACCATCGACGATATGAGTCAAATGGTAAAACTTTAATTTGGGGTCAAGAATAATACCCAAATCACAAGACGCGGTCAAGTGGTGAAGCATCAAGCAAGTAGTGGGCAGTATGAGGGGTAATTCTATAAAAAGACATGACTTTTCATTTTGAATAATTAAAATTGAGTAAGTTAGTACGGCACCAGGCTGACAATGCACCCAAATCCGACTGTAGCAAGTAACAAAAAGAAGCATCATTATAGGTGAAACATAGTTTCACATCATCAGCAAACATATATACAAAGGAGTTAGTAATAAAAAAAATAATAAATAACAACAACTGCGCACAGCTGCTGTTTCACTCAACAAATACCGCACAGTTATTTTATCACACACGAAAAAAAACTCAATAACACTGTCCTACATAACTATGGCACCTGTACCAAAGCGTCAACGTGAAAACTCGGGCAGAGCTGGAGATACCTCGTCGATCATGAAACTGATCAACACGCGTTTCGATGAGTAAGCTAACCTTATAGCCACCAAGATCAAGGAATCCGAGGAGCATATGATCTCGCTGATGCATGAGAGGCTGGACGGCTTGAGTTGTGAACTACAAAAACTATTACTCCGGGTCCAGAAACTGGAGCAAGAGGCTAAGGAGTCCCGTGTGCTTCAAACTCAAATTGAGTCTTTGGAGGCAAAGCTTGCTATTAAAGCGAACACTAGCACTGCAAAGGACATGCGGCTGCATGGAGTGCCGTATGTTGAGGGTGAGCAGCTGAGAACGATTTTTAACACCTTATCCTTCTCTTTGGGGGTTACTCCAGCGCCCAGGCTAAGGGAAATTTA
This sequence comes from Scaptomyza montana, assembly GCA_018904305.1. Taxonomy (NCBI): domain Eukaryota; kingdom Metazoa; phylum Arthropoda; class Insecta; order Diptera; family Drosophilidae; genus Scaptomyza; species Scaptomyza montana. The sequence goes on from JAEIGR010000021.1 coordinate 2,075,733, forward strand.
TAGGGTCAAACAACAACAACAGGCAGCTATTACCGTGGTTGACCCGGTGATTTTAATCAAATTTGATAGCCTAAACGATAAAATTACAATTCTGCGAGCGGCAGCTGTTTACCGGCGAATTAATAAAACACAACTGCTCTTAGATCTATTGGGCATCGACACATGTGCTAATGCTAACAGTCATCTGTCCCTAAGAAAGAATAACAAATCAGTACCTGGTGTGTCAATTTGACACAATCAAAAAAAATGTAAGGAAAAATATTTTTAAAATTGAAAAGATTTATTTAAATAACAAAATTAAATAATAGCAACAAAAACATCTATGAAACGCATGTTTCGCATAGAACAAAGCGATGCTGCGGGCAAACTTTTTTCATGCACCTATCGCATTCGGCAGAGTGGATGTTTGCATTCTTTGCCTGTGGGCATATGTGGCACCTTGCGCGCTTCCCAGTTGGCGTGTGGTGCAACAAGCGACTGTTCGCAGATGCATCAGTTTCGGTTTGGACTGGCTGCTCGCCGACCTGAATCCCACGGACTACCGACAACGCTCTCTCGCCTCTTGGTGCTCGATCCCGTTGGTCGATATGCAGCGTGACTGGGGAGTACCCGAGTTCAATCAATAAAAGGTGGCGACGGATGTTTTTTTTTTTGCCAAATTCCAGTTTGGGTTCAATTGCGTGAATAAAATGAACGCGTTCAACGCAGATATATATGTCTTTGCGTTTGCAGCGATAAGTGCCTACCATCTCATCCATAATTACGACGCCGCATTTCGTTCTATTATAAAAATTTATATTTTTCGGCTTTTTTTTTAACGTCTTTCTCTTCTATTTGTGCCGATAGATGCAATGTGCTGAGCAACGTAACGAAACGACGCGTCGTCTCTTCGTAACGTACGAAACCACTGTCGAGTTCAGCACGTGATCGAACACAAATTGAGAATGGTACAGTGGTTTGTTCTTCATGTCCAGTACCAGAGGTGGCAGCTCCTTTCTGTTTTTACGAATAGTGCCAACGGTTGAAATTTGTCTCTGCTTCAATTTTACCGCAAGACCGTGGGATGTGAAGAAATTGTCGGTAGTAACGTTTCTTCCCTTTAGTCCCTTTGTAAGCTGCAATACAACCCGTTCTGCCAGGTTTACTTCGGGTGCACAGTTGCGGTTACGACCGATGTAAACATCAACAGCATACACGTAAAATGTTGATGCATCACACAGAATCCAGTGTTGCAGGGTTTAGACGGGATGTTATGAGTAAACGGACATCGACCACGGTATGGTAGCAACTGCTCGTCGACGGTTACATTTTTGCCAGGAATATAGCACAATTTGAGTCGATATGCCAATTTATCAAAAATTTCTCGGACTGGAACGAATTTGTCTCGAAAACGGAAGTGTGCTCTCTCTTCCCGATCGTCGAACCGCAAACACCGAGTGATCTGCTTATAACGCTTGAGCGACATTGTTGCTGCAAATATTGGTCGTCCACTTTTTTGATTCCACAGCTCAGTGATGCATTCACCATGCGACCGATACACTCCTGCAAGCAGCAAAACTCCATTATATGCTCGCATAGTGCAGATGTCGACATTCTTCTATTCACTTCCACATGTCCGTATGCCGTACAAATTGGTCATGTCGACAATGGTCTGATCAATGGGTTCGAGAAATAAGAGCATTGCAGAGAGCTTATCAACACAGCGTGATGCTGCGAACACTGTGGCACCTGACGACGGAAACAAGATGAATTATAAATACCCTGTTGAATACTTAGTTTGCGACGCAAATTATTTGTACCTGTGCTTACACGCAGGTAGCGGGCAATAAGGAAAAACCAAAGTGCCCGTAATTTTCAAATATGTGTCAAATTGACATGCCAGGGACTCTTTTGTAACTTTTTCATTTGCAACGAAAATAACAATGGAAAAATATTTAAATTATGATTTTCTGAAAATTCGTCAAAATTCGTTCAGTGAGCCAAAATTTTATCCACATTCGATAAGTAGAATAGCCGCAAAAGCATTTTTAATCTCAAAATTGTGTCAAATTGACACAAGGGACTGATGCGTGCTAATGGAGGAGAATTACCAGTTTTTCAAGCAGGCGATGCAAATGAAGAGAAGCAAGACGCTTACAGCAGTTTTCTGTCGTCGTGGGCTCGTGCACGTGAAGAAAAGAGAGTCTGGCGAAGTTATTTGCATTGACAGTAAGCAAATGCTCTCTCGACTGCAAGCCGAAAGCTTAAACGTAAATGCACCCGATCTTTTTCGCTCTTAGTAATGTAAGCTTCATATATAATCTTCTCTTTTCCTTTATCTGTATTTTTAAATGTCTTCTCTTTTTTAGTAGATTTAGTATTAGATTAACAGATGTGCGCTCGATGATGATTTTAAAATTTCAACTCATTGCCAATAGCAACTAACAATTCCATAACGAACAGCCATGCGATGGTAAGGGTCTTGTGCAAAAAGGATGGGCTGAAGGTATGCCATATTAATGCTCAGAGCTTAGCTAATAAGATTGAAGAGTTTCGTTATTTGTTTGTTAACTCCAATGTTGATGCTATATGTGTGTCCGAAACATGGTTTGTCCCCGATTTTTGTGATTCGTCTATTGAATGTAGTGGTTATAGCGTGTATCGTGCTGATCGTGTTGGTCTTGCTGGGGGAGTTGCAATATATTTGAATCAAAGACTAAAATGCAAAGTAATCCTCAAGCAGCCAAATGAGAGCTTAATTGAATATCTTTTCATTGAAGTTTTAAATACAAATTGTGACACACAAATGCTTATTGGCTGCCTGTACAGACCCAATCGAAATACTGAATACTCCAGTGTAATTGATATACTTGCTAATTTATCACTGACTTACACAGACATCATACTGACTGGGGACTTAAATAGTAATATACTTAAGGAGAAACATCATTCGAACGAAATGGAGGCACTTGGCTTAATGCTTGTTAACTCCTCCACTCCGACACATTATACAGCTACAACGAATACCTTGTTAGATTTATTTTTTGTTAATATTTGTGAATGTGTCATTTTGTTTGACCAACATTCTGGTCCTGTGTTTTCTAAGCATGACCTTATTTTCCTAGCCTACAACATTTCTCCAAATTACAATGACCAGACCGTGAAATATCGTGACTTTAATAATATAGACTACACCAGCCTTCAACGAAGGAGTTGGATTGTTGGGCTCGGAATGGACTGGAAGGAGGATAAGTTTGGCCACGGGCCTTTTAATGAGTCTGCGGGTCCTGAGCACGTCGACCACTCGGACCCGGTCATCCTGTCCTGGGTGGGTTTCCTTGTCGCGTCCCAAGCGCCATTCGTTCGATGGAAGATTATCCTCCTTGACAACTACCATGTCACCCTGTTGCAGGTTCCTCTGGGGTAGTTGCCACTTAGTCCTCTTGTGAAGCCTTGAGATCCTTGAGCCGTTGCCATTTATTTAAAATTGACGCTGCATTTCCTTCTATCTCCGGCTCCGCTACAGAAAGAAGTGGGCCCCCTACTGGGAAGTGCCCTGGAGTAAGAGCCAGCAGATCTGTCACTTCTTCGGATAACGGAGAAATTGGTCTCGAGTTCAGACAGGCTTTGATCTTGGAGAGCAGGGTGGAGAGCTCTTCAAATGTATATTTGAAGGTTGAGGTTGACTCGTAAAAGTCTTGAAAATTTTGCCACCGGCTTCTCACAGGCCACCCATGTTTGGCGCACCTGGTGGGTTGAAATGCCACGAGAGACAGTGGTGACTATATGTTGTCTCGACGCGCGTCTTGGTAGCCTCCAAGAAGTCGCGAGTAATGACTCTAGAGGCTCCAACGAACGTTTTCCCATTGTCGGAGTATACTTTGGACGGGCAGCCGCGTCTTGCTATAAAACGAGCAAACGCTGCAAGGCATTTGTCCGAAGTCAAGTCAGAGGTGGCTTCAAGATGGATAGCTTTTGTGCTGAAACACACAAAGACACATACATAGCCCTTGGTTATGAGGCACTACCCGTGTAGTTCTTTATGTCGAACGGACCAGCAAAGTCGTTGCCAGTATGTGTAAAAGGGCGTAAAAAAGTCGACCTCTCTTCGGGTAAGGTACTCATGAGCTGAATTTGGAGCCTCTTTTTGAACACAAGGCAGACCCGACAGGAATTGGTCATGGATGTGATAAGCGTCTTAAGCTTGGGAATCCAATACTTGGAACGGATAAGGCGCATCATTAATTGATTTCCGCCATGCATCGATATTTTATGCGTGAATTCAACGAGGAGTCGACTGAACGAGCATGAATACGGAAGTATGACAGGATGCCGTTCATTATAATTAAGATTGCAGGATTTGCTGATTCGACCGGAAGCTGTCATGATTCCTTGTGGATGAAGGGACGGATTGAAGTTAAGTATGTGGCTGGAAGCCGGCAAGCTATGCTTGTCAAGAAGGCTCTTGTATTCCCTCGAATAAGAGTTCCGTTGAGTGAGGGCAACGAGTCGTTCTTGAACTTCTTGAAGATCACTATTTTGGAGTTCCTGTGATGGAAACAGCACAGAGGATTGATGACATCGTTTAGCAAGTCGAAAAACGTAAGCGTGAACTCGTAATGCTCTGCTGAAATCGGAGAACCGTTCAAGTGGATCAGATGGAGTTCCGCAATGTGGACCTTAACTGGACGCCGCTCTAGGTCAGTCTCCAGACATGAGTCAGCTGGAACAGGCCATTGCTCCTGAAGAAGACCTATCCAGTCGGGTCCATTCCACTACAGATGGCTGTCTCTCAGCTCCTGTGGCGAGACTCCGCGGCTGGCTAAGTCTGCTGGATTGTCTTCTGACCGCACGTGTGACCAGGTCCGACAATCAGTGACTTGGCCGATCTTGGAATCGCGGTTGGCGACAAACGTGGTCCAGGAGCAAGGAGATCTGCGAAGCAAGGCCAAAACGATGGTGGAATCCGTCCAGTAAAACGATTCGCACTTTCCTATGAGCATCAGTGGTATGAGGGCTGAGGATAGTTCCGCGAGAAGAACAGCTCCACACAGTTCGAGTCGAGGGAGCGACACTGTCTTGACTGGAGCTACTCTAGTCTTGGACGTCAGGAGGTGGACGGGTACGTGTTGGTCTATTTCCACGCGAACATACAGGGCTGCCCCGTAAGCCTTTTGGGAGGCGTCGCAGAAACCATGGATCTGGATGATCGCCTTAGGCTGAAAAGAGACCCAACGATGTACTCGAAAAACTCCAAGACGGGGATGATAGGAGAGAAAATCTTCGCAACGCTGAACCAGATCGTCCCACCCAAGCTCATGAAGCCAGATTTCCTGCATGAAAATCTTCACGCGAACGATGACAGGTGCCAGCCATCCCGCTGGATCGAAGAGCTTTGCTATTTCCGAAATGGCTTCACGTTTTGTGTAAGATTTCCTTGTAGGAATTTTGGAGGGCGCAAAGGAAATCTCATCTGTGTTGGCTTGCCATCGGATCCCCAAAGTCTTGGCAACGCTGGCCTCTTCGAATTCCAAGAAATCTTCTCTCAGAAAGTGGTCCTTGGGAATGTCTTGGAGGATTTCCTTGTCGTTCGATGTCCATTTTCGAAGTGGAAAGCCCGCTGAACCCATAGCCTCTTGCAGCTCCTTGATGCTGGAAATCGCGCATTGCCTGGTGTGAGCTCCTGCTAGTACATAGTCAACGTACATATAATTAGAAATGATGTCACTAGCACGCGGAAACTGCGCTATCACATCTGTGGCGAGCTGCTGCAAAACGCAAATTGTCAGAAACGGTGCTCAATTTACGCCAAACGTAACTGTTCTGAAATGAATGTGGCTTCGGAGCCAGAATCGATCAACGCACGAGCCTTATAGCACGTGCCAAGGTGGCATATGTTTATAATAGCAGTGCCTAAAAGAACACCTCGCGTGTTCGACGTGAAATAGTTGTGGATGTTTGCCAAACTTTGGTCTGGAGTGGACTGTATTGGTTGACTTGGAAGATATGAAGTAGCAGCAGAACTTAACGACGACCTGGGGGCCGTTTGAGTAGGAGGGTCACCACGATGCAGCAATTTATTGTGGCGACCTTTGCAAGTGAAGCAGTTATGGCTGCTTTTTTATTCTTTAAGCTGATGTCCTCTGGCGAAACAGTTAAGACAAAGCTGCTGCTGCTAAATGTAGGAGGCCCGATCTGTAACTGCCATTTGCAAAAACTGTGGGCATACACGCACTAGATGATTCTCTTTGGAACAAAGCTGACAGGTAGAATTTGGCTTTGGAGCTTGTGTCTTTACCTTAACCTTCGCTTCGAATGAGTTGATCTTATTTTTATTAAGATCCGTGCGATCGGATTGACTCGGGGCGTTCATAGGCCTCATGTCTTCTATAGCTTCCAGCGTACGATGGCGTTCAGTCAGATAATTGATAAATTCGAATATCGGAATATCGGACTTATTGTGGAGGGACTGTTCCCACAAGGACAGGGTGGATGAGCATAGGAATACGAGCAAGCAATCCCAATTTTCGATGCTGACCTTAGCTAGCTCAAAAGCTGTCAAACATCCCTGGATTGTGCTCTGGAGCTCTTTTAGCGCCTTACCAGGCTCTTGGGAAACCGACGGTAGATTTAAAAGGATTCTAAGCTGACTGTTAACTAACAGCCGCTAATTTGCGAATCTTTCCGAAAGATTCTGCTACGCTGAGTGGAAACCGTCATTTGTCAATGGAGATTTTGAAACAATACCCTTTGCCTCGCCGCTTGTCTTAGCATTGAGGTGGAACAGTTTCTCGACTGGGGTCAATCTAGAATTATTAATATAAATCTCTGTAAAAAGATCCCGGAAAGTGGACCAGCGCAGATAGTCTAAATCGAAGACGTCTGTATCGATTGGGGGAAGACTACAACCTCTTGAGATAGATGGAAGAGATGATTGTTGTTGCTTATTTTTAGAGGATGCTGCGTCGATACTCTCGCTCAATTGAGCTACGCATCGTTCATATACGGAATATGAATGATCATATATTTCGCTTGCATACTTTGCAAATCTTCCATGGAACCGCCGTCTTGCAGAAGGGTTTGGGAACCTTGTTCAAACGCAAGCTCTACTTTCCCCCATTAGGATCCGATTTGATCCCGGCACACCTGTAGCGTTAACAGTGATTCGCCGGCTGACTTGGAAAATCTAGCTTCGAATTGGCCTAGCCTGTCCGACACAGCAATGAACTCTTCGGACGCCATTTTGGAATGAGCTATGATTTTCTTTGATTCCTGTCTGGTTATACGGCCGCTGTCCTGCGGAGTTGCTAAACTCTCTGCTTTAAGCTTAGGTTGCGTACTATTTTGAGGTTTGGACGGACCAGAGGACGGTTTTGATTCGAGCTTATTACCAGCCTTAGACTTGTCGCTTGGCGCTGAGGAGCTGCGAGCGCTTGACAAGGAAGAACGACGGACGTTCGAAAGGGAAGGACGATGTTTCGCTTGTTGCTTTTGGTCCTCTGACATAATAGGCTCTCTACGGAGCCGGAAACAAATGGACGAGGACCAAAAAAATCACAAAAAATAATATAAAAAAATCGACAGGCAACAAGAGAAAAAAAAAACCAAAATGTGAGTATTTTTTACCAACGGAAAGTGCATATTTTATTTGAAAAGGGGAAAAAGATAAACCAAAAATAATACTAAAAAATACCAAAATGTGAGTATTTTTTACCAACGGAAAGTGTATATTTTATTCAAAAAAAGAAAAAAAACTATATTCCAAAAACAATACAAAAAAATAGTTTACTTATTTTTTGTTTTTATTATGTGCTCTTAACTTTTATTTATTATTCAATTTATGTATATATAAAAAAAAAATTATTTATTTTGATATAATACACGATGTGACACAGCAGGTCGGAAATGCCCCACTTGCGGAAGGGTGTATTAATTATTGCAAGTTAACTCTGGAAAAGGGTATACCCCACTTGTATAGAAAAAATTTGTAGGGTATACTCCACCGTTGGTTTGACTTATGCTGTGTTATATGGAATTGGAACGTGTTAATATACACGCAGTGTCACCGGTACTTATGTATATGTAATTTTGATGACTTTGTTTGACCTACCGGCTGTGCCAAGGTGAACGTCTTTATGTCATGTAATAAATATATGTTATAGCACAAAATGTGTAATTATGTTTTTGGATAATTCACAAATGGGAGCGGATTGCGGACACGGAACACTTGTTAGTTTCTTTTGCATAAATTTGTGTTGAACTTTGTCAAAATTGGACGCACATAAATATGAAACGTTCACAAGGGAACAATTGTGAGCAAAAAAAACTTGGCACCATGTACATACGTACATATGTATGTATGCGTCAAGACGGAATTGCAGTGGAGTTTACGTACATGCATGTACATATGTACATACATGCAGTTGGACCAGACGCAACGGAAAAAGTGCAAGTACTAATTTTATCGGAGAATATTAAACGGACTGCGTTTAATATTGATAAAAATAGATACACACGGACAAATAATTTCCAAAAAATGCAAATCATTACTTATCTGTGGTCTCTTTTGTAGGTTGTGTAGATGTGTGTGTGTGTGTGTGCGTCTGTATGGATATTCCAACGTAGCTTGCTGGGGCGAGTGATGATAATTAATCCTCATTATCCGGCTCGAAGGACCATGAAAATGTAGAGGGGTGGAACTTTCCGAGATTGCACTCGCGATCGACGCTAGTAAAAAAGTACAATTACTTTTGGTCGATAATCGAGAAACGGGGTGAAATAAAAACGCGCGGTGTTTTGTTGTGTGACTTCTTCGGTTTATTGGTGAATTGGTACTAAAAACTATGTAGAGGCTGAGCTTGCTCAGCGGCTCTTAACATAGTTAATAATAACATAACTTATAATCAGAGAGGAAACAAAATACTGATTTGGGTTGGGAGTTGCAGATGCATACTTTTAGGCATAAACAGAAACATATGATTTAACAACTACACAAATACTCCGAAAGCCACAATACGAGTTTTGATGAAAATCCAATAATGTTCAATTTTTGAAGCAACACAGAATGACTAACAGAAACAACGTCAGTTTGCATTGTCCCCTGAAACCCTTTGATAACAAGCGAAGTGAATTTAAGAAGGTTAGTGGTAGTAGATCTACGCCTGACAAAACCGTGTTAATAAGGCGATATAATTGAACAACATATGAGTTGCAATTAAGAACATATAATTTTTTCAATGACTTAAGGAATGGCAGACAACTTGGATATACCTCTATAATTTTTAATTAAGATAATAATTATAACAAGATGTGTTAACAGAAAAAAAATTAGATTTTGTTACTAAATACGAAGATAAATATTTTGTAGTTCCCGATTTTTTAAATTTTTTATAAGATCTTGTCTTCGCGTTTTTCAATTTCGATAGCTCCCTCGTAAACCAAGGTGGTTTATTATCACTTGAAGAACAAGTGAGGGGAACACAAATATCCAAAAGCGAATTCAAGGTCCTATAAAATATGGCAATGGCAGTTTTTATATCACTACAAGAATAAAGGTAAGATCAATTAGTTTGCTGAAGAAGATTATTTAATTTTGTAAAGTTAGTTTCACCTAACCTAACCTAGATACTGGACTACGGGTTAAGAATTTCGATGGATAGTTCTATTATTGGATGGTAGGTTTATTCCGGAAGCACTAGAGGGAGAACTTGACTAACATTACTGCAATCTGAGTCCGAAACAAATATCAAGTCTAACATTCTACCACTACAGTTATGCACCTGTTAACTTGCGATAGGGCTAACTCCAGTAGGCCATCGATAAAATCATCAGAAGTGACTGGTAATGCCGCCGAAGATGTTTCATTCGCAGACCATACAACATGTGGCAGAATGAAATCACCAACCACTATCAGATTATCCATATCTGTCAACAAAGACGAAACAAGTTGCAGGGCACTCAGATGGGATGAGTAAATGTTAATATTAGAATGAGGAGAAATATAAGCACAAGTAACATAGAGTGAAAGGCCGTTTAGTAATATTTTAACACATAAAAACTCTATGTCCGAAAGATCCTGAGATTGAATCTGTTCAGAGGAAGTACAAGAGTCAACAGCAATGAGAACGACGCCCCCTTGCGGGAAGTGCGATCGCATCTGTACAAGTTATATTTAGAAGGAAAAACGGAATAGTCATAAATATCGGGTTTTAGCCAGGTTTCTGTAAGTGCAACTATATGTGATTCAAAGGACAGGCTCCCTTTGGGAGATTAATTCTGGGCATCAGAAGGGACTTGGTGGGACAGGAAGCGGATTAGGGACCGAAGTTTTTTTTCGCTTCGGTGATTCGATCAACACCTTGCCATTTTTGAAATTTAACTCAAGCTCTGTAAAAGACGCTTGCAGATTATTAAATGCCAAATGCAAAGCTTTGAAGGCAACATGAGTCTCCCTCTAGAGTTTTGGAAGATTCCTTTACCACCTCCTTGCAGGAATCACAGTACCATTTAAGGCCTGTATCAGCAAGTAAGCAATCCCTAATATTGGTAGTAAAGCCAGCATACTTCATGTGGATCATGTTGTCGCACAACCCACTAACAATAAAATCTTTGTTGGTTTGCAATTGTCGTAATTACGTCGGAAAAGAGCGGACGAAAGCGGGAGAGGTACTGGAGAGCGAGAGCAAAAAATAAACATATTTTTGCGGCGACATGGTTAATATTACTTTATTGAGATTAATTATATATTATTGATTAGCTTTTGAAGAATGTTTGTGGAAGTTTTGAAAGAAAAATATTGATAGACAAGCCCGTGACGGGCATATATGCATTTTAGAGGTGATGAATTTCTCGATGCAATCACGAAGACACCGCTGCAAATGTGCGTCCTTGCTCAAATCTTCATAGATTGTCTTCATGGCTGTTGTAACATCATTAGGAAGAGCCTTGTTACTGTGTTTGAACGAATGTAGAGTATTTGTAGCTGCCGCTTTTTGCCATTCACACTAAGAGTCCTCACCGATCGGACATTTGCCGTGCTGTGTCATCCGCATAAATGAGTTTGGCGCTACCTTAAGACCATATGGTAATCGCGTGAAGCGATAAAAACCGAAGTTCGTGGAAAATGATGTTATATTTCTAGTTTTTTCTTCTAGTTCTATTTGATGAAATCCTGACAAAAGATCGAGACATGAAAAATATTTTGCTCGTCCTAATTGGTCTAAGATTTCTTCTATTCTTCGCAGTGGGTATTTGTCTGCTAAGAGTTTTTTATTTATTTGGCGGTAATCAACTACTAAACGCCATTTTTTCTCCTTGGAATTTGGGAGAGAAATTGATGGTTCAACTATACCATCTTTTATTAGTTTGTCAACCGGTCTGTTTATTTCTGGTTTTTCTGTTTCGGCATTTCTATAGTTTTTTATATATACCGGTGTTTTGTCTGTTAATCTTAATTTTTGTTTTTACATTTTGTTATTACATGAAATAAGTTCTGACTCTAGACCAAATATGTCACTATACTTGGTACATAAATCAGTTAGTTTTGTTTTGAATAGGAAGGGTGTTTGAATTTCATATTCTTTTAGTGACTCAAATTTAATTTTTGGATTTTGAATTTTTATGTGTTTATCAGTTGTATTTAAAATTCGGACTATTGCATTATTACCTTCAACAATACTGTTTGCTACTATTACCCCAGGATGTATTTCCTGGTTTGATATTAATACAGTGTTTTCGGTAGTCAGTAGCATGATTTGTCTCATTACTTCTGATCTTGGTGGAAAAAATATTGAATTATCAATATCATTGTGTAATAGTATTTGGTAACTAACATCATGTTGGTAATCTACTATACAGTGCTCCAGTGCAACTGTCGACAAATTTTGAAATGGCGTCATTCATGTTGTTGAATGTGTCTGCTTGCAGGATGAGCTTTACTCTATCAAAAGCACAATTTTTAAACATTACTTTTACAGCTTGATTTGTGCTGTATTTGGTGGCCATTTCAGATGTTAAACCATCATTAATGTACGCACCCTCTAAGGCTTTTCTTAATTGCACAACCTCATGAGTATAGGTGTTGGTTGTTTTACTTTTCTGTTGTAAATTTAAGAGTTTGGCTGATAGTACTTCAACCGATTCTCCTTTTACTGTTCTTTTTAATTTGGCAATAATTTGAGCGATGGTTTGTTCATCGCTTATCAAATTTCTTGTATGTCCTTTTAATTTGGTTTTTATTAAGCTAACTGCGGTTTCTTCATGATCGCTTTTAAGTAAATCTAGTAGATTCAATGCGTCAACGAAACTTTGTAAATTTTCAGCTTTGCCATCATACTCGGATAATATGGAGGAGGCTGTTTTGATAAATTCAATCTTTGTTTGAGCCATTGTATTGCTGTTTAATTTTGGCTCTGGTGTTTCTGTGTCAATAGTTGACATTGAAATTGATTTTTCATCGAATGATGCTGAATTATCTAATGTATTTAGTAAGTGTGTTGTTATCTTGTGCCTTATTGAAATTCTCCGTATTTGTTCTTTTGAAGTTGTTATAAAATCTATTGCTTGTTCCAAATGTATGTGATTTAGTTTTAGTGAGTTTTTGACAACGATTAAATGAATAAATCAGGATTCTAATGTGCTTTAATTTCGTTTCATTTGAAATTTGTGCGCTCTTATTGAGGCACTTGAAGGATTTGTTAAACTCAGCTTCTTCTCTTAGGAATGTAAGGATTTAACTACATTCCATTTATTGGACATAATAGATTTTTTGTTTTATAAATATTTTAGCTCGACCATATCTTATATATCCCATATATATATATATTTTTTTTAAAATGTTTTTAAGCTATCACTATTTATTTGTGTATCAACAAATTTATTATTACTTATGATTGTTTAATTTATTTTCATTTTGTTCTTTACATTCTTATAGGTCGTTTGCCTTGCTTGAAGTTAAATTTGTTTTGTTCAGATATTTCTTTTTAAGGCATTTAAAATGCAGCTTGTAAATTTTGAAAAGTACGTTAGCTGACATTAATATAACAATGATAATCAATAGAGTACTTATAAGATGTAAGTCCAGTTTTTCGACTTCAACTTTATGTATTACATTTGCTGTTGAATCAACTGATTTCGTATCTATGAGAGCCATTTTGGTTAGATTTTTGTTTCTGTTTGTTTTAATTGGCTGAGTATGATAATAATTTAACTCTGTTTTACTTATTTTATTATCCCACATATGGATAATTATAAAATTATTGGTTTTTCTTAAATTTTATTTAATTATTATTTTTTTTTAAATTTTACTGTTCTCTACCTATTTTTTCCGAATAGCTTTACAGGCTATTCTTCTAATCGGGCAGAAAAAGTTCCGCTCAATTTTACATGTTATAAGTATATTTTTATATATTCAGTTTGATGATATTCTGCTTGATGACCTTCTGCTTGATGACGCAGTCCTTAGGGCAGGTTTTCTTTAATGTCGGAATTTTTCTGACGGGTGGAGGTTTGGTTATTACTTTGCTTTTTACACTTAATAATGTTAATGTGAGATGAGTGAGTTGTGTTTAATTGGGTTGTTTGTGGTTTTATTGACTTTTAAAAGTCAAGTTCAGCTTGCAGTTTAGCTGCTGTTCCCCACGCGGGTGGTGGCGTGCTGACGAACAATAGCCACCTCATGTGCGCCACTCCTTTCTAAATCCCATGTTTGACGCCACCACGCTTGCCCATTTTAAACCATAGCTCGCAAATAACTCTCAACCGTCTTTCGTTTTGCGGTCTGCACTCTAACACAACCGAAAACAAGTGGATACGTTGCAGTCGGACGCAACCGACTGCGGCATACTCTATACCAGTATTAAAACCGGTAAAAAAGAGGCCTGATTGCAAAGGGGTACGGATGCGGCAGGGGTGTACGCTGCCTTAAAGATTCTCCGATGCAAATGGGGATGCCACCAGCTATATTCCTTCCAAATTTGGTGACTCTAGCTCAAAGTTTGTAAAAGGTAGGGAGAGAGGAGGGGGGGGGGGCTGGGGACGGTATGGGTAGTTGTGGCATCAAGATTTTTGATGCAGATCTTTGTGAAATGTCAATTGCTATCTTCATACCAAAATTGGTGACTCTAGCTCGAAGTTTGTAAAAAGTGGGGTAAGGGGGGGCTGGGGCGGTATGGGTGGGCGAGGCATCCAAATTTTTGATGCAGATCTATGTGGAATGTCAATTGCTATCTTCATACTAAATTTGGTGACTCTAGCTCAAAGTTTGTAAAATGTGGGGAAAGGGGGCTTAGGGCGGTATGCGTGGGCTTGGCATCCAAATTTTTGATGCAGATCTTTGTGAAAAGTCAATTGCTATCTTCATACCAAATTTGGTGACTCTAGCTCGAAATTTGTAATAAGTGGGGAAAGAGGGGCTGGGGGCGGTATGGGTGGGCGTGGAATCCAAATTTTTGCTTCAGATATTTGTGGAAGGTCAATTGCTATCTTCATACCAAATTTGGTGACTCTAACTAAAAGTTTGTAAAAGGTGGGGAAAGGGGGGCGACATGGGTTGGCGTGGCTCCAAAACTTTGATGCAGATTTTTGGGGGTCGTTGTCAGCTATCTTCCTACCAAATTTGGTGGCTCTAGCTCCACAACTGTGGAAGATACACGCATTCCCGTTTTTGACGAAGCGTTGGGGTGGATGGGGGCGGCTAGGGCAGTATCGGTGGGCGTGGCATCCAAACTTTTGATGCAGTTTTTAGGGGGTTATCATCACCTATCTTGGCACCAAATTTGGTGGCTATAGCTCAAAAACTGTGGGAGATATGGGCTATTTTGTACTTAAAAAAGGCGGGAGGGCTGGGGGCGGAATGGGGGGCGTGGCTCCAAAATTTTTGATGCAGTTTTTTGGGGGTTGCTAATAGCTATCTTCTTACCAAATTTGGTACTTATAGCTGTAAGGATGTGCGAAATATGTGGATTTATCGGTTTTGAGTTATCGAATTTATCTATTTATTAGCCCCCCAGTTATTGTAGAACCCCCATCTTGACACTTTAATTTACTATCCCATAGATAAAGAGAATTGGAAAGTTTCAAGTCTCTAGCTTGAAGGGTGTGGAAAAATCTTGCACACATACGGACGGACAGACGGACAGACCCCATGACGGACATTGCACAAAACCAATATACTCTTTACCTTCGGTATCGAGTATAAAGACTATGCGCGTGTGCTCTCGAACTTTTCGTTTCTCTTTGTTTTGGTTTTCGGTTAACTGTTCTCGGTTGCGTGGTTCTTGTTATGCTCACTCAACAACAACTTAGATAGAGCGATCCAACTGAACGCTCGCTCATTGAGGGTCAGCAGAAAAGCGAAAAAACGAAAGACTCATCTTAAACGGTCTTTTGTCTTCAGTGCCTTTTAAACAACGCTTAGCAACAACTTTAACATATTTATTAGATCTAAACATTAGATTTATTACTTATTCAGTATTAAGCTTTACAACTAGTAGCGAATTTAGAGTTTCTGCACTTAAAGAGCTTCGTCGCTCGCTTAAGATGTAATGAAGCGCTGAAAAGGCCCTCTCAACAAACACCTGAGTCGCCGGTGTTGCCAGTACGGTCAGCGAATAAGCAGAGCAAAAGGGAAACACGAAATTGGTTTTTGGTTGAGCACAGACCGTTCGTTCAAGAGGCACTGGTGAACGGCTCTTGTCTGACTTTTTGCGCAAGTGGTGCGCAAAAAACAGTTTTTTGGTGACTGCAAGAAACGATCAACTGTTATTTGCGAGCTCTGTTTTAAACACACTCTACTCACTCAGATTATGTTGTTTTATCCTCCATGTTGCCATTGGTACTCCTGCTGGTGTGGTTTTTGTTGACCCCTTAGTTGTTGCGTATCTTGTTGCCGTTGATTCTGTTTTCACTGTTGTACTTGTTGCTGTAGTTGTTGCATTAGCTTAGTAGTTACATTTGAAGTAGTTTATTTTCAAGCAGTTTATTTTCAAGCTCGAGTGTCACGGTCGCCATATAAAACGATGAAATGTATCCTCGGCATTAATAGTCACGTCTTGTTACTTTTGTGTTTTTTTATTGAATGAATTTCTTAAAAACTTACTTAGCTAAGAAGGCTGGGCGCTGCTTCGGCAGAGAAGCCAGCGTCAGAGCCATATATATATATATATATATATATATTATGTGTACTAGTATGTATAGAATAGAGAGCGAGAGTAGTTTCTATATATATGTATGTCGTGAGCGGTCAATGCATGAGAATGCTGACGCTTTTATGGTGCTCGCCGCATTCTCATGCGATCATGTTACCATGTACTTGAAATGTGCTGGATGTTTATGTAACAACAAAGTGTTGTTCTTTGGTTTACGTTTATACAGCAACAAAGTGTTGATGTTCAATATATTTGACAGACACTGGATTCAGTGTACTCTCGATATATCTGCATACTACACTATACCTTCGGATTTGCAAGTGCGACAACTCATTTTTCCATCACATACAACGCACTTCACTATTATTATCTTATCGTTGAAAATACTAACAGAAAGTCTAAAATCATGTAATGTTTCTCCAAATTTTAATCTACATGTACATGAGTACTAAGTTTTATTTTTTTATGAGACGCGCTAGACGCTTCTACACTATCATTTCCACGTTTTGCGAAACATTTTTTTCTCGGCCGACCCAAAATAAGGCCACTTTGCTGTCGATCTTGCCGGGCTATTTTGGGCATTATACAAAATTATAGCTCAGTTACAATGCACAACTGTCAGTAGAAAGCAGAGCTCGCAAATGACTCTCAACACTTATTTAAGTTTAACAAACGGTAATGCATACTAATACTAAAAAAATTTTACCGTTACAACAAAGTACCGTTATTGAATACCAGCGTCTGCCTGAGAAGAAAAAGCTCAAAAAGCTCTCTTAGATTTTATACTCTTTGACACGAGCAAAACCACTCATTGATCAAGATCAGAATTAATCTTTTCATTATGTCTCAATGAAGCAGTCGCCTGAAACGCTGTAACTCCGTTAGCTTTAGTCGGATTGACTTCAAATTTTAACACACAATTCTCAAAAGATTGCTCATTCAAAAAAAATTTTTAAAAGTATCCGTTCATTTCTTCTTTCAGAAAATGTTCCCATTTTAAAAATAAATGATTCCTTAGATCAGTGGTGTCCAAACTCACACAATGAAAGCGTTGCGCTTGTGTGCGAAGCAGCGAATCACGAAGGCAACGTGACGTTTTACTGCTTTACACTGAAAAAATAAAATGCATGTGATCCAAGCATAAAAAAAATTATAACATCAAAGGTAAAGCGACATGCATCGTAATGGCACAATAAACATTGAGCTTTTTACCATCCATATTCTCAATGAAAAATAATTCATTTTCCCAATTGACATCAAACATTTTTTTGCAATGCATCATAGCGAATGACTGCGCGTTTGACTTTTGAGCTTCAGCCGAACACATGAGTCGAGAGAGCAAATGCAGCCGAAAACGCGCATCGTAAGAGAACAAGCTGCCGAGCGTTCTATTTATAGAATACACATATTCTCTCTCTCTATACATGTGTCGGCTGCTACGCCGGCAGAATTTTTCTTGCCAACCACGCGTGGCTGCCTTTTAAAATTTTGGACACCACTGCCTTAGATCTAAGTTCTGAGTATGAACATAATCCCGCTAATGATCCAAATATTTTTGACAGTGCCTTCGAAGACACAGAAACTATTACTCAACGTTTAAATCAATGCGAGTTGAATAACTTTATTCGAAATTTGGCCTTATCAAAACAAGCGTCTGAAGTGTTAGTTTCGAGGTTAAATGATAGAATTTGTTAGAAAATGGAACAAAAATAACTTTTTCTTAAATTTTTATGGAACAGCTAAAATTTTTAAATAATTAAAATAATAATTGATTAAATTATAATTAATAATAAATAATCAATTAAGACAAACGGACTTTGGAATTAAATCCAGCGTATTCACATTAACTTGAATCAAATGAGTGTCGATAACTTTAACATAGAAATCTTGAATTTGAAAAACTTGGACGTTGCTTTAATTGCAATTAAAAACGAAAATTTTTGCCGGTAGCGTAAAATCGAGCCTTCAGAGTATTTCCTAGTGGAGCATTCTCGGCTTGAGGTTTTTTACTGGATATTGCAACTGCGGTATACTCGTTACCAGTATTAAAACCGGTAAAAAGAGGCCTGATTGCAAAGGGGTACGGATGCGGCAGGGGTGTACGCTGCATTTAAGATTCTCCGATGCAGATGCGGATGCCACCAGCTATTTTCCTTCCAAATTTGGTGACTCTAGCTCAAAGTTTGAAAAAGGTGGGGAAAGGGGGGCTGGGGGCGGATTGGGTGGGTGTGGCATCCAAATTTTTGCTGCAGATTTTTATGGAATGTCAATTGCTATCTACATACCAAATTGGGTGACTCTAGCTCAAAGTTTGTAAAAGGTGGGGAAAGGGGGGTCTGGGGGTGGTATGGGTAGGCGTGGCATCCAAATTTTTGCTGCAGATCTTTGTGGAATGTCAATTGCTATCTTCATACCAAATTTGGTGACTCTAGCTCAAAGCTTGTAAAGGTGGGGAAAGGGGGGCGAAATGGGTTGGCGTGGCTCCAAAACTTTGATGCATATTTTTTGGGGTCGCAGCCAGCTATCTTCCTACCAAATTTGGTGGCTCTAGCCATATAACTCTGGAAGATACACGCATTCCCGTGGCGGATGCGTGCGGCTAGGGCGGTATTGGTAGCAAGGCATCCAAACTATTGATGCAGTTTTTGGGGGGTCATCATCATCTATCTTGGCACCAAATTTGGTGGCTATAGCTCAAAAACTGTGGGAGATAAAGGCTTTTTTGAGTTTAAAATGCGGGGGAGCTGGGGGCGGAATGGGGGGCTTGGCTCCAAAATTTTTGATGCAGTTTTTTGGGGATTCTTAGTAGGTATCTTCTCACCAAATTTGGTAGTTCTAGCTGTAAGGATGTGCGAAATATGTGGATTTATCGGTTTTGATCTATCGGATTTATCAATTGGCCAGCCCCCCAGTTATCGTAGAGCCCCCATCTTGACACTTTAATTTACTATCCAATAGATAAAGAGAATTGGAAAGTTTCAAGTCTCTAGCTCAAAGGGTGTGGAAAAAACTTGCAACCATACGGACGGACAGACGGACAGACACCATTACGGACATTGCACAAAACCAATATACTCTTTACCTTCGGTAACGAGTAAAATGATAGATCAGAAACAAAGAGTTATTTGGTTGAATAAATCGCCTCAGTCCATAAGATTCTGCCGTCCTCTAAAAATTTATTATGTTAAAGAATCTACGTCTCTTATATTAGAAGAAAAACAGACCTTGGACACTCAGATTAAAAACCTTAATATATACGTGCATAATGATAAATCAAACGAAATTTTTGTTAAATTCGATGGGCACCTGACACTTATAGACGGCAAGGTGTTAAATATATTAACAGGAACGAAATCTTGTCAGTCGTGTCCAATGTGTGTGGCAAAGCCCACCCAGCTTCTTAATATAGCTGATTTTCATTCCAAAACGTTTGATAGTACGTGGCAATACTAATGATGGGAATACGGCGAGGCAGGCATTCTCCAACCAAAAATTATTGTCCTCTATATTAGGAATATTACACGTAATTCTGATTGCCTATAAACTCAGAGAAATTCAAAGTTTTCTATTTTGAAACTTTCACCATGTATACGGCTAACTACTTTTTGTACCCCATGTCTCATACCCCATGATACATAATCATTGAAAAATCAATTGTTCCTGGTGGCTCCTTTGCAGAAAGTGCATCCGACGAAAGACACAAACTTTTCAAGGCTGACAGAAAATATCATGCCAGAAAATGTAGCCGGGTTGACAATATGTCAGATGTTTTTCACAGAGCTATGGATTCGTCTGATCCGTTACTATCTAGTATTGGCATTACAAAAACAAACAAAATGCGCCTACTAACAGAGGTTGTCGATCTTTTGGATTCGCCAATCGTATATTTAGATGTTGGCCACAATGACGGAGGTACATTCCAAAATTCGTGCGAAGACGATATAGATGAAGAATATAGTGACAATGATAAACGTGATACCTTTGGAATAGATTTAGAGGAAGAGGTACCAGACGAAATTGAAAACTAAAGTAAATGAAGAAAGAAATGTAGTAGGTTAAAATTATTTAGTTTTTACAATAATGTAATATAATTTTTTTCAGCCTTCTTTAAATTTTACAATGGATCATAAATATTTAACTGAAGTTATTTTCATTTTTTTTAAAATAATTTTAAAAAACACTGTGCGGGGGACTGGACGTGGTCAAGTTAAAAAAAAATACAAAAACCAAAATTTTATTTAACTTCAAGTAATACACCAAAAACAATTGCAAGACAATATCTTATTAACTAGAGTTTATGCACTAAAAACAGGTTTTTTACCCATAGTGCATAGGTCCAGATCGGTTTTTTATTTGCTTTTTTTTTTTTTTTTTAATTGTCAACTATGAACAGCTGACATAAAATTAAAGTTTATTCAAATTAACTTATGGTTAAAATAATTAAATTAAAATTAATATAATATATTGCATTTAAATTTGAAAATTCAAAATAAACGTAAGAAAATTAGAAAAATTAACGTTAACGCTCTGGAAAATTCAACAGGACTGCAAATAAGAATGAACTGACGAATGATGAATGTTGGATACCCTAATAAAATATATTTGGTATTGTGGAAATGTAGTTCAAATATATATTTGCAATAATTTTATATTTTGATAAGCATAAATCAGCGCTTAGAAAACAATTGAGAAATTACTTAAAACTGTTTCATAACATATCATCTTGCAATGTTGTTTACCAGTCGAGCGGCAAACTAGATAATGAAACAAATATGCTTGTTCGTAATAATATTTTCTTGTGTTGCAGTTTGTGGGCATTAAAATATTCGTTCATACAAAAGGAAGAAAAAGTTTGCCTACAGGTTAAATACAAAACTTTGACTGTTAAAATACATTATATATACAGGTAACCCTCCTACAACGCGGGGGTTAGGTTCTTTAAAATTGCCGCGTTGTAAGAAATCGCGTTGTAGGAGATATGAACTCCATAAAAAATCAGAGTTTGGTTCCAAACTGATAAATTTGATTTTGTTCGTATATAAATTATTACTACATATATGTATTTTTTTAAATTTATTTATTCCTGGTCTAAAGAACTTGTGGGATAGTTCGAAGTGGGCTAAGCTGAGGCACCCAAACGCCTGAGCAGCACTTTGACGCCACCCACTGCCAACCCCAAGAGGGCGTTCCCAGAGGAGCGTCCAAGCAGGTCGGCAGCCGCCGTAGCAACAGCAGTAAGGTTTTCCTCTCCAATGTCCAACGAGGCTCGCATATCGTATGCAGCGATTGCAAAAGAAGTCAAGGTGGCCGTGTTACCTCTGGAATACCCGCAGGTAATGCTCAGCCATGGGGACTTGTCCGCATTGGAGGAGGCCATCCTGGACGAGGTTATCCTCACAGGATGGGACACCACGGTCGCGTTCGCGGGCATTCATTTCCGGGTTGGCTACCTGGTCATTGAATGTTCCGATGATCACTCAGCGGAGTGGCTGAGGACCGTGGCGCCAAGACTGCAGTCGTGGAAAGGGGCTCCACTGCACTGCAATTTGGGTGATGATATTCCATCACCCCACAATGTCACCATCTTCTGCCCAAGAAGCGCGGATCGATCAACCGAATCCTTGTTGGTTCTGCTGAGAAACCAGAAAAAGATCGAGACCGACTCGTGGAAGGTGTTATCAAAGAGGACGGAAGGTGGAGGTGCCCTATTGGTGATAGGCATCGATGAGGCATCCAAGGACGTGATAGTGGCCAGAGGCCACCAAGTTTCGTTCCGCTACGGGACCATCCCCGTTAGCGGTCTGAAGAAGAAGAGTGTTGGCGCGAGGACTGACCCCGCCCAAACGACAGCCTCGGGAGCTGCAGGCTCGGCCCCCACACCTCCCACCGCCACTGTTCCGAGTACTCATCTGGCAGGTGTCTCTGATTTATCGGAGGATCTGGCCGAGGATGAGGACCTAGTGGAGATGACGCTCGGTCCAGCAGAGCTGGAAGGGATGGATGATGAGGTGCCAATGTCCTCGCAAGAGCTCGCTGAGGAGCTTCAAACGGCAGAAGCTGACGTCACCATGACGGGCAGCGGTGATGGGGTGGGAGCTACCCCCCAACCTGCATCACCAGGAGCTGGAGCGGCGGATGAATGATGGTGACGTCAAACGTCACCGTCACTGGGCTAGCCCAGATAAACCTCCATCGGGCTAAGGCAGCCTCTGCTCGAGTGAAGGTGCCCGGCTCCGTAGAGCATTATCAAAGCGGGCGCCGGAGTCTAACTTAGCTTTGAAGCAAGCGTAAAGACAATTCATATACGAGCACCAATATGCAAACGTTAGAGCTTCTGTTTGAGACGCACTTCCCAAGAAGTATCCCCTGGCAGCAGTGCGAATCGCTTGAAACAGAGGGTCAACGCAGACCAACGGCCATTGACTGGGCATGTGCCAAGTCGGTGGTCACAGTGGAGAAAATAAAATGCGCAATTATAACTTTCCAGACTTACAAATCTCCTGGTCTGGATTGCATATCACCGGTATTCCTTCAGCAGGGACAGGGAATACTCCTACCCATTCTAAGGAAAATCCTGGTCAGTAGACTAGCACTTGGACATATACCGAGCACTTGGAGTAGAGCAAGGGTAGTCTTCATCTCCAAGGTAGGGAAGACAGATACCACCAGCTCAAAGTCCTTCAGACCCATTAGCTTAACAGGTCTACGGACACTGCCCTGTATGAGCTACACCGTACTCTGCAGGCGGCAGTAGTAAACAAAGAAGTAGCAGTTTGTGCATTTTTAGACATTGAAGGTGCTTTCGACATTACATCACATGATGCTGTCAAAGCTACGTTGAATAGAAGAGGGCTGGACAGTACAACTAGTAGTTGGATTTCATCCTTACTAGGGTAAGTAGACTTGCGAACAGGGGTATTCAATGTCAAGGCTATGCAGACGACATTGTGATAATAGCTGGTGGCAAGTATGAAGAAACTTTTTGTGATAATGTACTGGGACTTAGGATCACGCATGATTGGTGTAGGGAGGTTGGTCTCAACTTTAACCCTACTTAAACAATCATCGTTCCGTTCACCAGAAGATACAAGCTCCAAAAGGTGAGGGACATTAGGCTCGCAGGGAGTCCAATAGAAACAAGCAAGGAAGCTAAGTACCTTGGGGTCACTTTCGACAGTAAATTTAACTTTGGCACTCATGTTCAGAATACGATCGAAGTGCTGCAGAGCGCTGTATACGTGTCGTAGCATAGCCGGGAA
Source organism: Scaptomyza montana (assembly GCA_018904305.1). Taxonomy (NCBI): domain Eukaryota; kingdom Metazoa; phylum Arthropoda; class Insecta; order Diptera; family Drosophilidae; genus Scaptomyza; species Scaptomyza montana. The sequence goes on from JAEIGR010000021.1 coordinate 2,099,116, forward strand.
GTCATGGGGAACATCGCCAAATATAATAAGATTTCTATACCTTATGGTAGTAAGGCCCATGCTCACGTACGGAGTGATTGCATGGGGGGTAAGGCAGAAAGAGTTGGGAGAGGACACATTTTTTGTCGAGTAGAGGCAGATATGCTATCGGGTGAACTTTCTCTACTGGCACAGCCAAGGGACGAAATGAAAGCGGGCAAAAGTTTCAAGATCAAGTAAATGGGCAGATAAGCAAGCAAGAGCTTAGGAATGAAGAGAGACTTCTGCGAAGAACGAGCTGGGCAAGGACACCAAGACTCAGACAAGCAAAGCTTCTCTTGGGTAGCTATGACCTAAGCGGTTTAAGCATGCAATATCAATGGGTAAAAATAGACTCAGGACTCTCACCGTTCTCTTGACAGGACATTGTAGACTACGAGGTCACCTGGCAAAGCTAGGTATAGTCAGCAGCGAGATTTGCAGATTCTGCGAAATGGAAGGAGAATCCTCCTTGCAAATTATAGCAGAATGCTTAGCCTTAGTAAGGAAAATAATTAATTATCTAGGAAAACATATGGTGCAACTTAGCGATTTATAAACCATCGACCCAACAAAGGTACTTGCTTTTATGCAACACCTTGGCCTGATGGAAGAGCTATAGGCCAAGAAGGGGGCACAATAGATCTGTTTGGCCGCAGTGCATTTACCCCCAATATAATAATAATAATAATATTAATATATTTTCTATAAATTCTAAAGGCAGAACCAAACGATGCTTTCGTGCATGCAGAGCCGCTGCACGCAAAGTTTCAACATATGCTACGTCGTGTATCCGCCCAAACGATGCTTATGCACGGTTTCGTTCACTTTTTGTTTTTAACGAATTCTGCGACGCCGCATGCATAGTTTCACTGAAATGAAACCATGCAGCAATGCATTGGGCATAGAGTTGTCGCAGTCTTTTTATTGTATGGAAAATATTTAAAAAAAATTGTTAAATCTTCATTTTATTGTTTATAAACACATTGATATAATATACTAGTGTTGTGTTGTCTTTATTTTTTAATTTAATATTACATTAAATTTTTACATTTATTTTAAATGGAATAAAAAAAAAGAACACATGGCACGTTGTATCGCTGCTACTGTCATATGGTTTGTTTACATTGTTTCCTTGGGGGTTGTTGAAAAAAAAGAAGAAGAAGAGACAAAGCACATAAGCAACGTATGGCTATAGACGTTGATGCTGAATGCTTTAGCATGCATTTCGTTCGTTCTTGCAGCGGGTCTGCATGCACGAAATGATCGTTTGGTTCTGCCTTAAGACTAATGGATTTTTAACATCAAATTCTGTATGAATTATATATATGTCTTTTTATAGGAACTGCCACATTAAAAAATATTCTATTGGATGTATCAGATATATATATATCATATAATGTAATTTTCATTTATTTCATCAAAACTAAAAAAAACAAAAAATAAAATTTCAATTTGTCTTAACATATTCAAGTTGACAAAAATAATAAATTAAAACGAAAATTTAACCATAATTTTTTAAGTCTCCTCATCACTTCTTATAATTTGTCTTATAGCGTTTTCGATTGTAAAAAATAATGCAACCCTATAATAATGTTACACTAAAAAAAATGCTGCCAAAACATTTTTTCAGTGCTGCACTGGTTTTGCATTTTTAATAGGCACAATCGAACAAAAAAAGTGCAGTATGAAAAATGCAGCACTCTCGATTTTGACAGTGTTGAAAATGTTGCCTTCTGCACTGTCAAAAGGCAACACTGAATAGAATCGAACACGATAACACTTCAGAAGGGCTGCCTGATATTACAATCGAAAATGAAAAAAATGCAACCCGGAATGAATGTATCAAAAATGCTACATTTTTTGGTACAATCGAAAACGCTATTAGACGTTTTGTCTGTGTTAGTTCATAATCTGAGCTTGATTCACCATCAGATTCTGGCATCCTTTCGAGGATTTTTTTTTAAAAATGTGTTTATTGATTGCTTGCTCTTATTTCTTAAATCTTTATAAATTTCTTGATATGGAGATAAGTCTTTATGAAGATTTCGTTTAAAAATTTCTGCTCTATGCCTTAGAGGATCGTTCCTTTAAATGTATTCTTCCAACTGTTTTGCCTTATTAAAAACTTCCTCGATACTTTTTAGTGAAAAGCTTTTATTTTCTACATCAGAAAGATTGTCAGAGCTATCTCCAACCGATAATCTTTTATTTGTCATTGCCACTTAATCTGCTTTGTTTATTTCGGCGTCCGCAAAAAATAATTCTTGAATAACGTCAATTGTTATTTCAGCAAATCCATCGCCTTTTACTGAATGCGCCAATCTCAATATGTTCCTACATTCATCCTCTATTGGTTCTGCAACTGTTTCCTGAACAATTTCCGGTAATAGTGCTTTCCTGCAAGCTTTTAGTGTTAAATGACGAATTTCTTTAAGTGACGTAGCAACAATTTCAACGCAGTTTAAAATTGAGAACTGTTTCCAGACTTCTTGAACAGTTTTATTTGCGAACTCCATCTGCTCTTATATTACCTCAAATTATTTGCGTATGTTGTATGTTGCTAATGTTGCTATAATGCCCTGATCTAAAGGCTGTAATAGCAATTTGGTGTTGGGCGGTAAAACTGCGATTTAAACATTAGGATGACTTAAATCAGTTGAATGGGCTTGGGCATTATCTAAAAAAGTAAAGTAGCGATCTAAGGCTGGGGTAGGGCTCAGCTCAGACCAGGATCATTTTACAATAAAATTTATAAAATACCGAGACTCAGAGAGCATTTCGGCAGCCCTCATACAAATCCAAAACTTACACACCTCGAGAAAACGCTCGAGAGATACCCAAGAGTAGGCGCTAGGACACTTACAAGACTCACCACAACGCGCAGAGAAACCCTCGGAACGCGCTGTGTTGGGTCTCGTGGTGCCCCGGGCGATGCCGAATAACCGCAAAACGTGCAGAGAAACGCTCGGAACACGTGTTGCGGCCATACGGCACGCCCCCAGCCGCCTAACGAAACAAATACCTATGGACGGGACTGTAAGACACCTACCAGACCCACCACAACGCGCAGAGAAACCCTCGGAACGCGCTGTGTTGGGTCTCGTGGTGCCCCGGGCGATGCCGAATAACCGCAAAACGTGCAGAGAAACGCTCGGAACACGTGTTGCGGCCATACGGCACGCCTCCAGCCGCCTAGCGGAACTAATACTAACGGACGGGACTGTAGGACACCTACAAGACTCACCACAACGCGCAGAGAAACCCTCGGAACGCGCCGTGTTGGGTCTCTTGGTGCCCCGTGCGATGCCGGATAACCGCAAAACGTGCAGAGAAACGCTCGGAACACGTGTTGCGGCCATACGGCACGCCTCCAGCCGCCTAGCGAAACAAATACTAACGGACGGGACTGTAGGACACCTACAAGACTCACCACAACGCGCAGAGAAACCCTCGGAACGCGCCGTGTTGGGTCTCTTGGTGCCCCGTGCGATGCCGGATAACCGCAAAACGTGCAGAGAAGCGCTCGGAACACGTGTTGCGGCCATACGGCACGCCTTTTATCAGAGAAGCGGGGGGGGGCACTTGCAAAACGCACTTGTTTTTATATTGCACAGCCATACGGCACGCCTTTTATCAGCGAAGCGGAGTGGGGGGGGGGCACTTGCAAAACGCACTTGTTTTAAGTTCTCACTTCTTTTATTTAACAAAAAAAACTACTACCACACCGCAACAAAGAAAATTGCCCGCCCAGTTAGATCCCCGCAGACCGAAGATCAGCTTACCCCTTTTCCATCCTTATACTTTTAGTACTCCTCGTTGCTGTTTAACTTCGTAGTCTTCGCACACGTTGTCGCTGGCCGCTGTCACCCACGTTGTCGCTGCTGCTGTTCTTTGTTTTCGTACTTGACCTTTTGCACTTGCGTTTCTGAGCGTGGCCCGATCGCGACTAACTCGCCGGCGTTTTTCATTTTCGGCGCGGGCCATCCTCTGCCGCTGAGGCCTCTGCTCTGGCTTCGGCTGCAGCCGCTCTCTCTCTCTACGGTTTTTCGCGGCTGTTGGTGTGTGTGGGGTGCTTCTCTGCTGTTGCTTCGGCTGTAGCCGCTCTCACTACGCCGCTTCGCGGCTGCTGTTGCTTTCGGTCGCTGTTTTTCTGCTGTTGCTTTGGCTGTAGCCGCTCTCGCTACGGCGCTTCGCGGCTGCTGTTGCTTTCGGCCGCTGTTTTCTGCGGTTGCTTTGGCTGTAGCCGTTCTCGCTTGCTGTTGTTGCTGATGTTTTTATCTGCTGTTGCTTCGGCTGTAGCCGCTCTCACTACGCTGCTTCGCGGCTGCTGTTGCTTCTTTGCTGTTGCTTCTTTGCTGTTGTTTCGGCCGTTAGAAATCAGTGCTGCTCATCGCTGTCAGTGCTGATCATTTCTGGTTCGTGAACCTGTGACCCAGTTCCCTGTGTCTTAAATATGAATATTCGTGTTTTGTCAACTTAAATTATTATTATTGTACGCTGGTGCCTTCGTGGCCTTAAACTAAAATACCTTCGTGGTTAATACAAATTTAATAGAACTACGAGCTACAAAGATAATACATGTTGTGTAGGAGTTAAATAACTCCTTCACACTCCCTCCCTTCCTCGGGGTTGAGAAGCGCTATTGTTACCTGTCGCGACCGGTTAACGCTATAGCGGAAGGTGTGGGGGCCGATCTTCTTAAGGTTCCGGACTCCCAATCGTGCGTCGGGTTGGCTTAGGTATGTTGTCACGAATTTGATGATTTGTGACGGCAGCTGACGGGGTTCCGGACCGACTCGCCAATCCTCCGGTGCCGTGGTCCACTCTTCGCAAGTTGGGTGCTCCTCAGGAGTTCCTTCGCCTACGACTACGTCGCCTTCGGCTATCGGGTTGACCAGAACCTCACCGACGGTTGGGTGCTCCTCTAGCACGGACATCAACCAATCGGCGACCTCCCCCTCGAGTGGCACGTGGGTGGCTATGCTGCCTTCGTCCTCCTTTTCTTCGATGGTCCACGCCTGTGGTTCGCGGCCGGGCTCCACTGCTGCTGCTGGTCGTGCGTCGGGCGTTACCGAGCTAATGTCGGACCAATTGCTTGCCCGCAGTGTTCCCTGGTCGTCCAGTGCCCATGACCCGTATGCTGGTGGTGGGCTGCATGGGTATGGTGGCGGGTAGCCCATATCGCCATAGCGTACGGCGAGTCGGTATGCTGCCGAGCTCATGGTACTCGCTGTGGATCCTCCTGGGGTTGCTGCTATTGGACTTTCGCGGTTCTCGGGGTCCACCTCGCCCAGAGATTCCTCATCGGTAGTGCCTATCGAGCGTGGTATGGTGCTGCGATCGTCCTCCTCTGCACGGCGGTTTAGCTCTGCCAAGTCCCAGTTCAGGGGGGCTCTCACTCCATCGGTTCCAAACCTACCATCAGGTGCGACATCCGACTCGGAACTGAGAGAAATCACGTCTGCGTTGAGTTGGCAGGTGTTGTTAATCCAGCCTTGCACGCCGTGCATTCGTACTCCTAAGGGTACTGGCTCCGGGTGCCAGTTTTCTTCTGCGCTCAGCCTACGCAACTGCTCCTCCCGCAACGGCTGACCCCAGGGACGTCCCATCGCTACGTCCTTTGCCCCCAAGGGTCGTGCGTCCGGCTCGTCTTCCAAAGACTTGGTGCTATTTGTGCGGTTAATTGTTTCTGGTGTCGTCGTTACTGGTGTCGTTGTCGTCTGCATGGAATTCCTTGAGATCGGCCAAGCTCGCTGTTTTCCGTTGTCGGCCGGTCAAGCTTTGCAGTCGCACTATACTTGGTGAGATAAACTTGACTACCTTGTATGGCCCGTCGAACTTGGCGGCCAGCTTTGCTGCGAACCCCTCGGTGGCCTTAGAGAGGTGATGTTGTCGTATCAGCACCTGTGCGCCGAGAGCCGGTCTCCATTCTCGCCTTCGGAGGTTGTAGCATTTGCTTTGTTCTAGCGAAGCCCGTTGTGTGTTCTGGCGCACTACTTTGAAAATGTCCTTGAGTTTTTCTGCCTTCGCGGTCGGGTCTTCCGTGTGTTCTGCTAGTCCGGGCGTGACTTCCTCGTAGATGTTTCCCGGTAGCCTGGGTTCTCGGCCCTGGACGAGGAAAGCGGGGCTAAAGCCTGTGGTGTCGGATGTGCTGCTGTTGATTGCTAGGCTCAGTTCCGGCAATAGTTCGTCCCAAGTGCTTTGGTCTCCATCTATGTACTGCGCTACCATTGTCTTTATGGTTCTGTTTGCCCTCTCCGTGGGGTTCTGCTGCGGGGTGTACGGGGCCGTGTGTTCCAAAGTCATTCCTGCCGTCTTGCAGAACTTCTTGAACGATTGACTTGTGAATTGTGTACCGTTATCGCACACAAATTTCCGCGGTACGCCAAATCGGCAGAGTATTCTTTCCCTAAACGCCTTTTCCAGCTGGGCGGTAGTAGCCTTCCGTAAGGGTATTAGCTCTACCCATTTGGAAAACACATCAAAGAAGATCAAGAGACTGGTGTTTCCGTGTTTGGATCTCGGGAGTGGCCCCATGAAATCCGCGCAAAGTATGTCGAACGGTCCCTGGGCTTGTCTCGTGTGCATGTGTCCCGCTGGTTTGGCCTGACTCACTTTGAATTTCTGGCACTGGGCGCACCTCCTGATGTACCTTGTCACGTCGCGAAAAATTCCTGGCCAGTAGTATCGTTGGGCTATCCGTGTCACCGTCTTCCGAATTCCCAGATGTCCTGCTGTCGGGTGATCATGGCATTCTTCCAAAACCCGCTGTCGGTTGTCGATGGCGACGCAAAGTTTCCAAGTCACGTGTTCTTCCTCGGGAGGCCGTTGTCCCGTTTGTCGGTAGATCTGCCCGTTCTCGTGTATGTACTCTGCGAACTTCTCGGGTGTCTGTGTCATTCTCCTGCTTAACCGTAGCAACCATGGGCACTTCGGGGCTTCTTCCTGTACTCGCTGCAAGGTTTCCAACGGTTGTCTGGAAAGCGCGTCTGCGACTACGTTGTATCTGCCTCGTCTGTACGTTACGTCGAACTGATACTGCTGCAACTCCAGTGCCCAGCGCGCGATTCTCCCAGTTGGATTGTCGATCGAGTTCAGCCACTTCAACGCGAGGTGATCCGTGATGACTTCGAAATGGTAGCCCTCCAGGTAGCAGCGTAACTCCCTGATTGCCCAGACAATTGCTAAGCACTCCTTCTCCGTAGCTGAGTAATTCTCCTCGGCTCGAAGAAGACGTCGACTTGCATATGCTATCACTCGTTCTCCTTCCGGCAAGCTTTGTGTCAGCACGGCCCCGAGTCCGTAGTCGCTGGCGTCAGTTTGGAGTGTAAACTTCTGCGTGAAGTCGGGGCACGCCAAGACCGGCGCTTTTGTTAGCTTGTCCTTCAAATCTTCGAATGCCGCTTGCTGTTCTTCGCCCCATATCCACTTCTTGTTCTTTCGTAAGAGGTTCGTCATTGGTTGCGTGATGGTGGCGAAGTTAGGAACGAACCGGCGATACCAGGTTGCCAATCCTATACACCGTCGCAGCTCTTTGGGTGTTGTTGGCGGCGTCAAACGTTGCACTGCTGCGATTTTTGCCGGATCCGTGTGTATTCCCGTGTCGCTTATCATGTGTCCTAAGTACACCAGCTCCCGTTGAAAGAATGCGCACTTCTTCTGATTCAACCTTAAGTTCGCGACCAGTAGTCGGCGGAATACCCCGCGCAGGTTATCCACGTGTTCCTCCAAAGTAGCCCCGATGACTATGATGTCATCTAAGTACGCGAAAGCGTAGGGTTCCATTGCCGGTCCTATGACGCTGTCCAAGGCACGCTGGAACGTTGCGGGGGCTGAGTGGAGTCCAAAAGGCATGACTTTCCACTGGAAAAGACCTCTCCCTGGGACGGTAAATGCAGTGTACTCTCGGCTCCCTTTTGCCATTGGAATTTGCCAATATCCGCTTTTTAAATCCAACGTGGAAATGTATTTAGCATTTCGCAGGCGCTCCAATATGTGGTTGATTCGCGGCAAGGGGTACGCGTCTGGCACCGACCGAGCATTCAACTGCCGAAAGTCTACGCACATTCGCATCTCACCCGTTTTCTTACGCACCAGCACGATGGGTGCGCTGTGTGGGCTTTTCGATGGTTCGATCTGGCCGTTCTCCAGTAGCTCGTCGACTTGGTCGTTTATGATCTTCTGCATTGCCGGGTTTTTGGGGAAGTACCGTTGCTTTACTGGCTTGTCATCCTTCAAGATTATGGAATGCTCGGCAATGTTGGATACTCCCCTCAGGTTCTCGAACTTATCGAGCTGCCTTGCCAAGAAGACACAGACCCAGGTGGGCAATTCCGGTTCCGTCGTACGTACTTCGGTTGCCTGTTTTTCGCCTTCAGTTGCGACAGTAGCCAGGCCGATTGGAACTTCTCGTTGCTCCGGTTCCTGTTCTTCCCTGATGTTCGGTAGTGTTCGGGGCTGTGTCCGAAACGGGTTCGTTCGTCGGGCCTTGCAAGCATCGGCCAATGGTTCCAAGGTGTACCCTGTGTAGACTGGGTGTCGTCGTTGTGCCTCCTGCGCTGCTGATCCGGTTCCCTGCACTGTTTCTACGAAGTCGGCTAGCTTGGCGTCGTGTGCCTCCGGCGTTGACGATCTTGTTGCCCGCACTGTCTCTACGAAGTCGGCTGGCTCGGTACTGCTTGCATCCTGCGTTGTTGCAGCGCCAGCCTGCGCTGTCTCGATGAGGTTGGCCATCATGCTGTCGTGTGCATCCTGCGTTGTCAATCCTGTTGCCTGCCCTGTCTCTACGAAATCGGCCGGCTCGGTGCTGCTTGCGTCCTGCGTTGTTGCAGCGCCAGCCTGCGCTGTCTCGATGAGGTTGGCCATCATGCTGTCGTGTGCATCCTGCGTTGTCAATCCTGTTGCCTGCCCTGTCTCTACGAAGTCGGCCGGCTCGGTACTGCTTGCATCCTGCGTTGTTGCAGCGCCAGCCTGCGCTGTCTCGATGAAGTTGGCCATCATGCTGTCGTGTGCATCCTGCGTTGTCAATCCTGTTGCCTGCCCTGTCTCTACGAAGTCGGCCGGCTCGGTGCTGCTTGCATCCTGCGTTGTTGCAGCGCCAGCCTGCGCTGTCTCGATGAGGTTGGCCATCATGCTGTCGTGTGCATCCTGCGTTGTCAATCCTGTTGCCTGCCCTGTCTCTACGAAGTCGGCCGGCTCGGTGCTGCTTGCATCCTGCGTTGTTGCAGCGCCAGCCTGCGCTGTCTCGACGAGATTCGCTATCCCGTTGTCGTGTGCATCCTGCGTTGTCATGTGAGTCGTTGGGTGGAACGGGGTCATCAGAGACGGGTACGTTTGAGGATCGGGCATCTGTACCAGTTGCAAGGAGGCTCGGCCGCACTGAATTTTTGCGCGAATCCCACACAAAAAGTCAATGCCTAGGATAACGTCATCCAGGATTGTTGGCATCACCAGCAGAGGCACCTCTGCCTCCCGTTCGTCGAGCTTTATCTTCATCATTATTGCTCTGGTTATCTCCTTTGGCGAGCCATCCGCAAGGATTATTCTCACCCGCATATCCCGAATGTTATCCTTTGTCCCGACAATCCTTGCCAGCCGTTCACTGATGAACGACCGAGTGGCTCCGGTGTCCAGTGTTGCTTCTACCGGGGTGTCCCCTATGGTCACCAGAGCTGCGATCCTCCCCTCCTCCAAACGTAACGGGTGAGCTACTGACGAGGGCTCCAGTCGCTGCTGCTCTCCGACCTGTCCTCGGTTGGACGGAGGCGCTGCCCGTTTCCCGATCTGGCGACGCGGCAGCATCCAATGGTGCGGATCCCACGGCGGCCGCAGTCCCAGCAGAATAACAGCTGGGGATTGCGGCAGTCCTTAGAGAAGTGCCCGATGTCTCCGCAATTCCGGCATGCTCGCTTCACGTCAATTGCTTCGCCCGTGACTTGCGACGTCGTTGCTTCGGTGTTCCTTGTAGGAACCGTCAGGTCCCGGTTACCTTGTTCGCGGTCTCTGGTGCTATGATTTGGTACCGGTGTTGTTGGCGCACTTGCCGGCACCAACGTTGCGTAACTCCTAGGTTCCTGGTTACCCTGTCCGTGGCTTCCGACGTTGTGAGACCGGATATTGCTCGCGGCAGCTGGTCAACACTCACCCGGTATGAGGTTACGCGCTCCTCCAGTTTCTCCATGAAGCTGAGTGGGTCCGAGTTGCCATCATACCCGATACCCCAGCTGCGTAGCTTGTCGGCCAGCATGGAGCACGAAATCTCTTCGCGACCTATCCTCTGAGTCCCGGCACCGATGCTGCTACTGCTTGCCTGGTCGATGGGTACCTGGGTGCCTGTAGGCGTGGGTCCCTGGGCTACCATCGGCTGAGTCGGCACGGGCACTTGGAGTTGGTACTCCTCCTTGCGCACTTTGTCGGTCGGACCCGGAGACGCAGCTGGTGAGCGGGCATCCCGAGGGCTGGCTGAGTCCCCATAGCTCACTTCCAATTTGTGCAAGCGATCCTGCACTTCTTCCGAATGCTCTCCCCGGGATACGAAGGCGGAGATGCGAGCACGCAGTTCCTCGACGGTACCCGTGGTTCCCAGGTTGAACTCCTCAGCTAGGCACTGTAACTCGTCCTTACGACGGAAGGAAATCCATTTCACGCCCATGTTAAGTGTTGATCGCTGCACTGTTGTATTTATTTTTTTTTTCAAAGGATTTTAATTTCCAAAGGACTTTATTTTCCGAAGGATTTTATTTTTCAAAGGATTTTATTTTTCAAAGGATTTTAATTTTCAAAGGATTTTATTTTCCGAAGGATTTTATTTTCAAAGGATTTTATTTTCCGAAGGATTTAATTTTCGAAGGATTTTATTTTTCAAAGGATTTTATTTTCGAAGGATTTTATTTTTCGGCGCGTGGTCTTAGCTGTTGCCTCGGTGGCTCCGTGTCGATGACTGCCTACTCAGGTCCCGGGGTCCGCGTTATATAGGCAGCGAGATCGCGCTGCCCGCGCTTCTGCTGTCGGTGTCGTTGGGGTACGGCGTTGTCGCTCAGTGGTTACTCCTGGGCTTGGAGAGTAAGTCGCCTGCGGCTCTGCTCTGTCGTGTTGTAGCTGCTGCTGTAGCGACCGAGACGCGGCGGCGGTGATCGGCAGTGGTAGGGCTCGGCTGTGTCGGCTTTTGCTGTGCTCTCGCAGAAAAATATTTGGGCATCGGCAAAAAAAAAAATGGTTAAAGGGAAGCTGGATCCTACTGTACTTTGGAGAGTAAAAGGTTGGGACAGTTCTCTCGTGCGGTTTGGTTAGCAAACAGAAACAACAAAAAGAAAAAAATGCCCGACTGTACCCAGAATACCGCATAGCGTTATGGCCAGCAAAAAAACAGCACACACAAAAACAAAAAAAAACTAGTCGCCAGTCGCGTGGTTCAGTTTTGCAAAAAAAAACAAAATAAAAAAATTTATTTATTATTTTTATTTATTTATTTTTTTTTTTCTTTTTTTTTTTGATTTGGGGATGAAGTGCTCGCTCCTACTGGTAAAAAAAAATAAGTATGATATGCCCGAAATACCTAAATCTCAGAGTCCCTGCTCGGGCGCCAACTGTAAAGTAGCGATCTAAGGCTGGGGTAGGGCTCAGCTCAGACCAGGATCATTTTACAATAAAATTTATAAAATACCGAGACTCAGAGAGCATTTCGGCAGCCCTCATACAAATCCAAAACTTACACACCTCGAGAAAACGCTCGAGAGATACCCAAGAGTAGGCGCTAGGACACTTACAAGACTCACCACAACGCGCAGAGAAACCCTCGGAACGCGCTGTGTTGGGTCTCGTGGTGCCCGGGCGATGCCGAATAACCGCAAAACGTGCAGAGAAACGCTCGGAACACGTGTTGCGGCCATACGGCACGCCCCCAGCCGCCTAACGAAACAAATACCTATGGACGGGACTGTAAGACACCTACCAGACCCACCACAACGCGCAGAGAAACCCTCGGAACGCGCTGTGTTGGGTCTCGTGGTGCCCGGGCGATGCCGAATAACCGCAAAACGTGCAGAGAAACGCTCGGAACACGTGTTGCGGCCATACGGCACGCCTCCAGCCGCCTAGCGGAACTAATACTAACGGACGGGACTGTAGGACACCTACAAGACTCACCACAACGCGCAGAGAAACCCTCGGAACGCGCCGTGTTGGGTCTCTTGGTGCCCCGTGCGATGCCGGATAACCGCAAAACGTGCAGAGAAACGCTCGGAACACGTGTTGCGGCCATACGGCACGCCTCCAGCCGCCTAGCGAAACAAATACTAACGGACGGGACTGTAGGACACCTACAAGACTCACCACAACGCGCAGAGAAACCCTCGGAACGCGCCGTGTTGGGTCTCTTGGTGCCCCGTGCGATGCCGGATAACCGCAAAACGTGCAGAGAAGCGCTCGGAACACGTGTTGCGGCCATACGGCACGCCTTTTATCAGAGAAGCGGGGGGGGCACTTGCAAAACGCACTTGTTTTTATATTGCACAGCCATACGGCACGCCTTTTATCAGCGAAGCGGAGTGGGGGGGGGGCACTTGCAAAACGCACTTGTTTTAAGTTCTCACTTCTTTTATTTAACAAAAAAAACTACTACCACACCGCAACAAAGAAAATTGCCCGCCCAGTTAGATCCCCGCAGACCGAAGATCAGCTTACCCCTTTTCCATCCTTATACTTTTAGTACTCCTCGTTGCTGTTTAACTTCGTAGTCTTCGCACACGTTGTCGCTGGCCGCTGTCACCCACGTTGTCGCTGCTGCTGTTCTTTGTTTTCGTACTTGACCTTTTGCACTTGCGTTTCTGAGCGTGGCCCGATCGCGACTAACTCGCCGGCGTTTTTCATTTTCGGCGCGGGCCATCCTCTGCCGCTGAGGCCTCTGCTCTGGCTTCGGCTGCAGCCGCTCTCTCTCTCTACGGTTTTTCGCGGCTGTTGGTGTGTGTGGGGTGCTTCTCTGCTGTTGCTTCGGCTGTAGCCGCTCTCACTACGCCGCTTCGCGGCTGCTGTTGCTTTCGGTCGCTGTTTTTCTGCTGTTGCTTTGGCTGTAGCCGCTCTCGCTACGGCGCTTCGCGGCTGCTGTTGCTTTCGGCCGCTGTTTTCTGCGGTTGCTTTGGCTGTAGCCGTTCTCGCTTGCTGTTGTTGCTGATGTTTTTATCTGCTGTTGCTTCGGCTGTAGCCGCTCTCACTACGCTGCTTCGCGGCTGCTGTTGCTTCTTTGCTGTTGCTTCTTTGCTGTTGTTTCGGCCGTTAGAAATCAGTGCTGCTCATCGCTGTCAGTGCTGATCATTTCTGGTTCGTGAACCTGTGACCCAGTTCCCTGTGTCTTAAATATGAATATTCGTGTTTTGTCAACTTAAATTATTATTATTGTACGCTGGTGCCTTCGTGGCCTTAAACTAAAATACCTTCGTGGTTAATACAAATTTAATAGAACTACGAGCTACAAAGATAATACATGTTGTGTAGGAGTTAAATAACTCCTTCACAATATATATGTCTTTTTATAGGAACTGCCACATTAAAAAATATTCTATTGGATGTATCAGATATATATATATCATATAATGTAATTTTCATTTATTTCATCAAAACTAAAAAAAACAAAAAATAAAATTTCAATTTGTCTTAACATATTCAAGTTGACAAAAATAATAAATTAAAACGAAAATTTAACCATAATTTTTTAAGTCTCCTCATCACTTCTTATAATTTGTCTTATAGCGTTTTCGATTGTAAAAAATAATGCAACCCTATAATAATGTTACACTAAAAAAATGCTGCCAAAATATTTTTTCAGTGCTGCACTGGTTTTGCATTTTTAATGGGCACTATCGAACAAAAAAAGTGCAGTATGAAAAATGCAGCACTCTCGATTTTGACAGTGTTGAAAATGTTGCCTTCTGCACTGTCAAAAGGCAACACTGAATAGAATCGAACACGATAACACTTCAGAAGGGCTGCCTGATATTACAATCGAAAATGAAAAAAATGCAACCCGGAATGAATGTATCAAAAATGCTACATTTTTTGGTACAATCGAAAACGCTATTAGACGTTTTGTCTGTGTTAGTTCATAATCTGAGCTTGATTCACCATCAGATTCTGGCATCCTTTCGAGGATTTTTTTTTAAAAATGTGTTTATTGAGGATTGCTTGCTCTTATTTCTTAAATCTTTATAAATTTCTTGATATGGAGATAAGTCTTTATGAAGATTTCGTTTAAAAATTTCTGCTCTATGCCTTAGAGGATCGTTCCTTTAAATGTATTCTTCCAACTGTTTTGCCTTATTAAAAACTTCCTCGATACTTTTTAGTGAAAAGCTTTTATTTTCTACATCAGAAAGATTGTCAGAGCTATCTCCAACCGATAATCTTTTATTTGTCATTGCCACTTAATCTGCTTTGTTTATTTCGGCGTCCGCAAAAAATAATTCTTGAATAACGTCAATTGTTATTTCAGCAAATCCATCGCCTTTTACTGAATGCGCCAATCTCAATATGTTCCTACATTCATCCTCTATTGGTTCTGCAACTGTTTCCTGAACAATTTCCGGTAATAGTGCTTTCCTGCAAGCTTTTAGTGTTAAATGACGAATTTCTTTAAGTGACGTAGCAACAATTTCAACGCAGTTTAAAATTGAGAACTGTTTCCAGACTTCTTGAACAGTTTTATTTGCGAACTCCATCTGCTCTTATATTACCTCAAATTATTTGCGTATGTTGTATGTTGCTAATGTTGCTATAATGCCCTGATCTAAAGGCTGTAATAGCAATTTGGTGTTGGGCGGTAAAACTGCGATTTAAACATTAGGAAGACTTAAATCAGTTGAATGGGCTTGGGCATTATCTAAAAAAAGTAAAACTTTAAATGCTAAGTTCTTTTTTTAAATAATTTTCTACGTCAGGTACAAAGCAATGATAAAACCAATCATTAAATAAACCAGCAGTCATCCATGCTTTTTTGTTTGCTCTCCAATACACTGGAAGGTCGTTTTTGTTGCATCCTTTCATTGCTCTAGGATTTGATGATCGGTTAATAAACATTGGCTTGGTCATAAAATCACCAGACGCATTACTGCACAGCAGAAATGTTATTCGATCTTTGGAAACCTTAAAGCCAAGAACTGTTTTTTCGAAATAAAAATTTTCTAAGCATTTTTTTCCACCACGAACCCGTCTCATCAGCGTTGAACACTTGCTCTGGTAAATAATCATGTTCTTTGATAATTTCTTCGAGCTGTGCTGGGTATTTATTTGCAGCATCTGCGTCTGCATATGCAGATTCACTCTGTGTTTTTTGAAAATTACGGAGTGCATGTCTTTTTTTAAATTTTTCAAATAATCCATTACTAGCTACAAATTGATGGTTGTCATTATCGACTGACGATTGCTCTGTTTTCTTTAAATAAAAATATATTTTTAGGGCTTTATGCTTTGTTATATTCCCATATAAAGGCAATCGTTTTTTCGTCAAATCTTCTGTCCACACCGTAAGCGATTTTTCCATTACCTCCATTATCTTTGCTCTAGGACGAGCTGTTACCTACGCGAGTTGCGTGGGTCCAGATGCTACCGAACTTCTTATTATACTCGATACCGAAGGTAAAGAGTATATTGGTTTTGTGCAATGTCCATCATGGTGTCTGTCCGTCTGTCCGTCCGTATGGTTGCAAGTTTTTTCCACACCCTTCAAGCTAGAGACTTGAAACTTTCCAATTCTCTTTATCTATGGGATAGTAAATTAAATTGTCAAGATGGGGGTTCTATGATAACTGGGGGGGCTGGCAAATCGGTAAATTCGATAACTCAAAACCGATAAATCCACATATTTCGCACATCCTTACAGCTAGAACTACCAAATTTGGTAAGAAGATAGCTACTAGCAACCCCCAAAAAAATGCATCAAAAATTTTGGAGCAATGCCCACCCATTCCGCCGCCCACCTTTCCCCACCTTATACAAACTTTGAGCTAGAGTCACCAAATTTGGTATGAAGGTAGAAATTGACATTCCACAAAGATTTGCATCACAAATTTGTATTTCACGCCCGCCCATACCGCCCCCAGCCCCCTATTCCACACTTCTTACAAATTTCGAGCTAGAGTCACCAAATTTGGTATGAAGATAGCAATTGACATTTCACAAAGATCTGCATCAAAAATTTGGATGCCACGCCCACCCATACCGCCCCCAGCCCCCCGTTTCCCACTTTTTACAAACTTTGAGCTAGAGCCACCAAATTTGGTATGAAGATAGCAATTGACATTCCACATAGATCTGCATCAAAAATTTGAATGCCACGCCCACCCATACCGTCCCCAGCTCCCCTTTCCCCACTTTTTACAATTTTCGAGCTAGAGTCACAAAATTTGGAAGGAATATAGCTGGTGGCATCCCCATCTGCTTCGGAGAATCTTTAAGGGAGCGTACACCCCTGCCGCATCCGTACCCCTTTGCAATCAGGCCTCTTTTTACCGGTTTACATACAGGTATCCAGTATGCCGCAGTCGGTTGCGTCCGACTGCAACGTTTCCACTTGTTTTTCTTTCGTTTTTTTTTTAAGAGTTCGTTTTGAGGACTCATTGAGGTTAAAAAGTTAAGCAATATCAACTGTCATCTCTTGATTTTGAAATCGATCCAAAATATTTATTTTTGATTCAATAGACATAAAATTTCGTTTTAAATTCGATATTTTTTTCATTCGGCATTTTTAAGGCTAAAATTACAAATTGATTTGACTTTTGTACATAAAATACACTTAAATAAGGAGGCGCGTTGTAAGAAAATTACCACATTTTGGGAACCGCGTTGGAGCGAAAACGCGTTATAGAAAACCGCGTTGTAGGGGGATTACCTGTATATAGTATTGATATTGTCAAAATTATGTTTTTAACTGAATAACACATTAATTTTAAACAATTCGTGGTATTCGTTTTTTTATGTATAAACATCTATAAGCGCGGTAGCGTAACTATTAAAAGTCACACACTATCAAACTTCTCTGCTGTTACTGACATGCATACCTCGCTGCCGTAACACGCTGCCCTAACTCACACAGATAAGAAGTCCAAAACTTAAAGCTGATGATATCAAAACAATGACAAACAGCTAATCGATAAGTTTATGCGCACGGTTGTATTCACGATCACGTTCACGTTCAGTTTCAACTTAAGTTCACGTTTGGCTAATTTCGGGTATTTGCTAGAATTTCACACTCAAGTTATGTTCAAGTTCAAGTTCAAGTCAAGTTAAGTTCAATTCAAGTTAAGTTCAAGTTAAGTTAAGTTCGGGTAACGGAGTCTTAAGTTCGGGTAACGGAGCCTTAACGGAGGCTTTAGCTTCAGTGCGTTCGTGCTTGTTGAAGAGAAAGGCTGTGTGCGGACAATTTTTTTCTGAGCATTTAAGCGCACACAAAAAACAGAGCTATTGTAAAAACTTTTTATTTTAAAATTAGAATATATTTTAGAATTAAGAACTTAAACTAAAAACTTTGTATACAAAACTAAAAACACAGATTATTAGCTAATTCAAAATGATTGAAAATTAAACTATAAAAGCAAACTTCACTCCTTTGTATTATAAAAGGCACCACGGACCAGTCAAGGGTTAATCAATATACTCTTCAGTCGTTTCGTTTACACTCATTGTTAAGTGAGCGTTTCACTCGCACTTACTGGTAGCATACGCTAAGGCTATGCTTTTGCCGACGAGACTACCTTATAGTTATTCCATCATGGTCTGTTGCTTTGCATTCGCTTTGCTTTTTTTTGTGCTTAAATGGAGAGCAGCAGCCGACTTGGACGGTCGAGTCACACAGTTCTGCTGTTTATGTTATGCCCACAAACAAACACAAAATAAAATACTATTACGTAAAAGCTTATTTATTTGTAGGTGCAGGGTTTCTGGGTTGACAATTATTAATATATTTAGTTACTAGTAAGTGGCCCGCTTACTTCGCTGCGCGGATAGTTTATATAAATTTTAGCAACAGAAGATAGATACAAAATAAATAAATTAGAAAATATTTCACAAAATATTTAAGCAAAGTATTTAGTATTCTCTTTTCCACTCCACCATTGAGGTAGAGAATATTGTGGTTTCCCCAGTAGGCCTTATCCACTTATGAATTTAATTTGCAATTATTAACAACTTTAAGAGCTTCTTTATAAACGACATTGGTTGTTTTTCCGTCAGGTGCTAATACAAATAAACTTTTTGGTGAACTGACTCTTGAGCAGGCTACATAAAATTGGCCATGAGAAAAACAATCGTGTCTTAAGTCTAGTCGGCTAATTTAAGAGTTTGTCCCTGTGATTTATTAATTGTTAAGGCAAAGCAAACTTTTAAAGGAAATTGCAATCTTTTAAATTGAATTGGCAATTCAGAATCAGAAGGTATTAATGGAATTCTCGGCATAAAAACCGTTTCCCCTATACCATTGCCAGTAAAGATAATTGCTTCGACAACATTCTTATGAAGGACTTTAACTTGCAATCTTGTACCATTGCACAGTATTGGCGGTTTCAAGTTGCGAATCAACATTACAGGTGAACCAATCTTTAAAGTTAATTTATGTTGAGGCAGGCCAGCCGGATTTAATGAATTAAGAAAATCGACGGGGTAATGAACTGCATCTTCGATTTCAGTCACAGAATCAATAGAGTTACTATATGTCATTTCTTCACTTTGAAATGATTTTAATAAAAACTCGTTTATTTCCAATGCATTGTCATTTCTCGCAGTCAAAATAGCACGTTCTGAAAACCATTCGAGTGATTTTTGAGAGATATTTGTAATACATATCCGGAAATATTTTTAGAGTTAGCTCTTCAATACTTTTCACAACATGACACAAAGTGGATGGTAAAGTTATTTTGCCATCATGGGTTGGAAATAATCCATTTCCTATTTGAAGAAGCATTTCTGCAAATTCACCAGCTATGCTATCACCTTTTAAGTGTACTCGCATATTCTTCGTTAATGCAATTTTCTGTATTTTGGGCCACAAAATTGAAGACTTTAAGCACGCATTTATTTCATCTGCTCTTGTTCCTCTGGGGATCACTGGGAGAGTTTGTCGAAAATCACCAGCTAAGAGAACAGTTATGCCACCCATTAAGTATTCACTATCTCGAATTTCTTTCAAAGATCGATCTAGAGCTTCAAAAGCACCTTTATGGCCCATAGTACACTCATCCCAAACAATAAGCTTGCAATCTTTGAGCACAGCAGCAATATTAGATTGCTTTGAAATTAAGCAATGTGGTGTTTCTAAATGAATCATATTAAATGGAATCTTAAGTGTAGAATGCGCTGTGCGGCCACCATTTAGTAAAGTGGCTGCGATACCGGAAGAAGCAACGGCCAATGCAATTTTTTTACTTTGCCGTACCTTTGCCAATAATAAATTTAAAAGATACGTTTTACCTGTTCCACCAGGTGCATCTAAAAAATAGATTTCTCCTTTTTCTGCTTCAACGCTATATAGTATCTTTTCGTATACTTGTTTTTGCTCAGCAGTAAGGAGTAGCTCATTATTAACAACAAAATTATCACAATTTTCATAATTTGTTTCTCTATGATATTCAATATTTGGAACAATTTCCTCGGATCTAATTGGTAGTGGAAGTCCATAGTAAGTCAAGTTTTGACCACCAATAGACAGTACAATATCTTCAATGTAAATAAGACATTTATTTAATACATTATTCACAATACTTTCATCAATATTTCTGTCTTGTGAAAAATGAAAGGCTCTTAAAATATCTTCTGTGAAACACTCTTTATAAGTATTCCAAAGTTTAAGAGCATCTGAAATTTGACAAAATACTAACATTATTGCAAAAAGTTCTCTCAGTTTTGTAGGATTTTGACATATGACAGCTTCGGCTATAGTTGAATCCCAGTGCTTATCATCTTCTAGTAATCCTACAGCTTTACACGCCAATTGAAATGATGCGCATGCTATACCATTAACGGTTTTTAAATTTAAAAATGAAGTTGGGCCCCTTACAAAATGTTATAAAAGTCTTAATTAAAAACATTCTGTATTATTGGGATGAAAAGTGTAAACTCTTCCCAAAGCTGAATCTCTTTTAACTCCAGGAAAATTTGGCACATCATGCCCTCGTTTTCTTCTTTGAAATTCTTTATTGTTCCATGTTAAATACGATGGAACTTCACAATATAGACGCGTTCTTGCAAACTCATCACGTGTGCATAGCTCGAAGAAGGCTAGCAAAGTGGTTTTGGGTGTAGTGCTTAATCTGTCAAGTAATTGTTGCGGATTATTGGGGTTAAAATATATCCGTTGACCATTTTCTAAATGAACAGCTAAGTGTGTAATAGCCGGAAAACGTTTATGTATGGGAAATGCAAGGATTCTTCATACCGCTTCTGAGCTACTTATTTAACGGCCACATTCGTACATATTAGTTTCATTACGTTGGTCTTCAAGAGTAAATGATGCTTGATCACTGCCCTTGTTAAGATATTTACAAATGTATTTAATAGACTTTACAGAACTACATTACTCAACATTTATGTGAGCTTCAAATGTTCTCAAAAGAACACAGTTGTAAGGCACAACCCAACGATTATCTATGCAATTACCATTTATATTAATTGCATTACCACCATCTTCTATCGCTCTTCTACGATATAGCGGGTAACTATCTTTTCCCGTCACAGTTTCTTTAAGTAATTGTCGAGGAAACCTTTTGATACAATTTCCATTTTTCATGCATGGCGATTTATTGTTAAATGCACCGCAAGGACCATGAATCATATTGGACTTAACAATGTTAAATAACAAACGATCCTCATCGTTTGGTATTTCGGCACAGATAATTTTATCGATTTTATCTGGTCTTATTTTATTTTCTAACCAAAGTAGAATATGTACATATATGTGGTAAATCCCGCTTTTGCCATTCCACAGAGTACATGAAACATTGCACGCTTCCAAACAAAGAACCTTTTGTCAATAGTGACATTAAAGCTTTAACTTTTAAATGAAAAACTCGAGCTATAATATCGTGACGATCATGCGGTTTTTGACCCGGTATTAAAACACTTTTGATGTCATTCCATTATGGATTGCATGTGAATGTTATGCAAAGATCTGGTCGCTCATAATGGCGAACATATGTCATAGCATCTTGAGTCTTTTCATGCATATATCGTGCAGAGCTTGTAAAAGAAGACGGTAAAATTACCATCTGACCAAGTTGAGCTGCGTCAACATCTTGTTGGCCTATTGCATCTTGTAGATGTATATAGCTATCTGCTCTGAGTTTCGCTTGATTGTAGCGAATATAATTTAACCTTTCTGTTTCAATTTTAGCATACATATCAACCAAAAACTGACTAAAAAGGGAACGACAATAAATTAAATGATTAATCTCAGATTGACGAATCATTATTTTATAGCTGTAAAAGCTTAAAGCAGATATCATTTTTTTGGTTCCTCCTTTTTTAATAATGGATTCCATTGTGGTATATCCACTGAATAGCCATCTTCGCCATAAGGAAATAGCAAAGGGTTCTGTAAGGCATCGTATGATCGATGCACCTCACTTATACGATGTAATTTATAATTATGGCTTTCAATAATAATATTGCGCTTTTCAAAATGCTGACCAACAATAACTTCTACTACAATAACTGCTACTTCGCTTGATAGTGCATTGGTGCATTGTAAAGCCCTTTATGTGCACCAGCGGGTGTTCGATCAGCATGTATAACCAATTTATAGTCTTTGGTACTTGTTTGTATTTTATTGAGAGCCATTTTTAGATCTTTTACATAAAGATTATGATGATGAAACATACATTGAAGATCCTTTACTACGCTTAAATCAACATTTGAAATATTTTTGCAACGTAGTTGAGCTTCCTTTTCATCATCACCAACAAAATAAATTTGAAGAAACTGCATTTCTTCATTTGGCAAAGGTCGGACACTACCAATTAAGTGATACACTTGTCCTTGGACTTTAAAGGTTGACCAACTTTCATTTATAATTTTTGTACTTCCATAAGAAGTCATTTGAAAGCAGCTGTTATACTTTCTTATACGATCAATGAAATGATCATGCTTGGGATGTCCACCAATTATTAAGCTTTTAAGTGGATCAGGCAAACTTTCATTTTGTGAAAGTTTAACTTTTCCTGCCTTGCAACAGATACCCAAAGGCTCATTTTTCCATTTGCATATCAAATTCATACTACCAAGTTGAGTAAATTTATCTGACTTGTAAGCTATTTCAAAATCATAGTTTAAGCCAGACATGGCTTTAACACTCCATGCACGCAAACGCCTTTCTTGACGTGCATCAGGATTATTAGCCTGATGTCTTCTCACTGCAACTCGATGAGCTTCAGGATTATTAGCCTGATATCTTCTCACTATGGATTATCAACACATCAGGATTATCAACACGATATTTATACTCGATACCGAAGGTAAAGAGTATATTGGTTTTGTGCAATGTCCGTCATGGTGTCTGTCCGTCTGTCCGTCTGACCGTCTGTCCGTCTGTCCGTCTGTCCGTCCGTATGGTTGCAAGTTTTTTCCACACCCTTCAAGCTAGAGACTTGAAACTTTCCAATTCTCTTTATCTATGGGATAGTAAATTAAAGTGTCAAGATGGGGGTTCTACGATAACTGGGGGGCTGGCAAATCGATAAATTCGATAACTCAAAACCGATAAATCCACATATTTCGCACATCCTTACAGCTAGAAGTACCAAATTTGGTAAGAAGATAGCTACTAGCAACCCCCAAAAAACTGCATCAAAAATTTTGGAGCCACGCCCCCCCATTCCGCCCCCAGCCCCACCGCATTTTAAAGTCAAAATAGCCCATATCTCCCACAGTTTTTGAGCTATAGCCACCAAATTTGGTGCCAAGATAGGTGATGATGACCCCCTTAAAACTGCACCAAAAGTTTGGATGCCACGCCCACCGATACTGCCCAAGCCGCCCCCATCCACCCCAACGCTTCGTCAAAAACGGGAATGCGTGTATCTTCCAGAGTTGTGGAGCTAAAGCCTCCAAATTTGGTGGGAAGATAGCTGTTAACGACTCCCAAAAAACTGCATCAAAGTTTTGGAGCCACGCCCACCCATTACGCCCCAGCCCCCCCGCATTTTGAAATCAGAAATGGCTATATCTCCTACAGTTTTTGAGCTATAGCCACCAAAATTGGTGCCAAGATAGGTGATAATGACCCCCTAAAAACTGCACCAAAAGTTTGGATGCCACGCCCACCGATACTGCCCTAGCCGCCCCCATATACCCCAACGCTTCGTCAAAAACGGGAATGCGTGTATCTTCCAGAGTTGAGGAGCTAGAGCCTCCAAATTTGGTAGGAAGATAGCTGGTAACGACCCCCAAAAAACTGCATCAAAGTTTTGGAGCCACGCCCACCCATACCGCCCCCCTTTCCCCACTTTCTACAATTTTCGAGCTAGAGTCACCAAATTTGGTATGAAGATAGCAATTGACATTCCACAAAGATCTGCATCACAAATTTGGATGCCACGCCCACCCATACCACCCCCAGCCCCCCTTTCCCCACTTTTTACAAATTTCGAGCTAGAGTCACCAAATTTTGGGATGAAGATAGCAATTGATATTTCACAAAGATCTGCATCAAAAATTTGGATGCCACGCCCACCCATACCGCCCCCAGCCCCCCTTTCCCCACTTTTTACAAACTTCGAGCTAGAGTCACCAAATTTTGTATGTAGATAGCAATTGACATTCCACATAGATCTGCATCAAAAATTTGGATGCCTCGAACACCCATACCGCCCCCAGCCCCCCTTTCCACACTTATTACAAATTTCGAGCTAGAGTCACCAAATTTGGTATGAAGATAGCAATTGACATTCCACAAAGATCTGCATCACAAATTTGGATGCCACGCCCACCCATACCACCCCCAGCCCCCCTTTCCCCACTTTTTACAAATTTCGAGCTAGAGTCACCAAATTTTGGGATGAAGATAGCAATTGATATTTCACAAAGATCTGCATCAAAAATTTGGATGCCACGCCCACCCATACCGCCCCCAGCCCCCCCTTTCCCCACTTTTTACAAACTTCGAGCTAGAGTCACCAAATTTGGTATATGTAGATAGCAATTGACATTCCACATAGATCTGCATCAAAAATTTGGATGCCTCGAACACCCATACCGCCCCCAGCCCCCCTTTCCACACTTATTACAAATTTCGAGCTAGAGTCACCAAATTTGGTATGAAGATAGCAATTGACATTTCACAAAGATCTGCAACAAAAATTTTGATGCCACAACTACCCATACCGCCCCCAGCCCCCCCCCCCCTTTCCCTACATTTTACAAACTTTGAGCTAGAGTCACCAAATTTGGAAGGAATATAGCTGGTGGCATCCCCATCTGCATCGGAGAATCTTTAAGGCATCGTACACCCCTGCCGCATCCGTACCCCTTTGCAATCAGGCCTCTTTTTACCGGTTTTAATACTGGTATCGAGTATGCCGCAGTCGGTTGCGTCCGACTGCAACGTTTCCACTTGTTTTTTGATGCTTCTATGCGCTTACCCCTATTGATGTCACTATTTTTTTCAAATTAACGTTTTTTTTACCTTTTTTCTGTTTTGCCGGTGAACCGACTACGTATTTTAACAGGATTTTTAACATTTTCAGTTATACATTCACTTGACGTATCAGAATCTTGAGTTAATACTTCCTCTAAAGGAATATAAACATCAAAATGTCCATTCATTAATGGACCGGTAAAACGCAATCTTTTTACAGGATGCATATTATTTCCGAATGCTTGTAATAAATTTCCATTTTGAAAAACTTGGAAATTTACAGCATAAATTTCTGCTGCTGCTTGAAGCTCACATGCAGTACCATAAGTATATGAGTATGACATAGCGCACTCATATTGTTCAGAAGAGCTATAACACTCTCCATTTAAGTTTATGCTGAAGCAAGCAAAAGTTTGCCAGTTGGTTACAACATGTTCAACAATATTTTGGCGTATGGTGCCATGGAAGCCTTGCCTACCAAATAAAAGGTAGGAAATAGATCTAAAAAGACAGGCTCCATCACCAATTATGGCAACAACTGAATGCGGCACCCAAACACCACTAATATCTAAAGCTTCAATAGACATATTTTAATTTGGCTGTGAGTCAATTGACTTCACTGTAAAACGATTGTTACAACGTTACAGTGTCTATACGTAAGTATAGAATTCAATAAAATTGAATATACCAACTTATATTAATTTAATAGAATATTCAGACTGCTTAGTTTTATTTGATTTTTAAATGCACTAAAGCAGCGTCTATATAACTATTATATAATATGAAAAATAGAAGACAACTATATATAATGTTGCTTCAATTATTAAGTCTAAAATCGACTTATTAATTTTGTTGAAAAAAAAAACAACAAAACAAATTAACAACTTAATTTAAAGTAAGTATTATAAATAAATAAATACTTCAAAATAAGTCAAAAATTGACTTCACTGTACAACGTTACAGCGTCTATACAAAGTATAGAATTCAATAAAATTGAATATAACAACTTATATTAATTTAATAGAATATTCAGACTGCTTAGTTTTATTTGATTTTTAAATGCACTAAAGCAGCGACTATGTAACTATTATATAATATGCAAAATAGAAGACAACTATAAATAATGTTGCTTCAATTATCAACTTAACTTTTTGTGTTTAAAAAACAACAAAAGAAATTTAAATACGTTGATCGTTATTTAAATATTTAAATCATAGCAATTAAATATTTTTTATAACTTATCATTATATACGAATTTTAAATGAACGTATATACATACGTATATTAAATGAATGTATATATATATAATACGAAAATCAGAATATTAACAAACTCACTGATCCAAAAAGAAACTTTCGTTGTTATTATCCTTATCCTTAATATAAACAATATTAAAAAATTCACTGAAACGAAAAGTAACTTTCTTTGTTCACATTAAATATGAACTAAAATGCATAACGAATTCCCTTACAATTGTATGTAAAAACATAATGTTGGAAAGAGCATTACAGTTATTCCTCTAAGCAGCAGATCCCGAGCTCATACTTACAACGCTTGCACTTAAGAGCTTTGTATGGGTGGTGTAAATTAGGCAATGCAATTCCCTTAACTGCAGCCTCTTAGTTATGGTTAGCTTAGCTTAGTGAGTGCGGAGGAGATAGGGATATTAAACTTTATGATTGACATGCAAAGCGCGCACATAAAATAGAGAGTGAACTCAAATGAGCAACATCAAAGGAGCATGATTGCATTCAAATTATGTTATATCTAGCGGCAGTCATAAGAGAGACGCGCGCGCTGATCAAGCTTTAAGCCGCTCTTTGTGTTGCAGCATATATTCGCTCAGCTGTGCATGCTGCTTGCAGTGAGTACCATTTACAGTTATATTTCTTCTTCTTTGTTCTTCTCTCTGTTATCTGTGGCTACAAAATATAAGAAAACTTTATTTTGAAAGCATGCCTAAAATATTACATTATTTTTATACCCTGAACCCATAAAATGGGTAAAAAAGGGTATAATTGATTTGTGCAAAAGTATGTAACAGGCAGAAAGAAGCATCTCCGACCACATAAATCAGCTTCAACAGCCGAGTCCACATGTCTGTTATTTAGAAAATGTAAAAATAGGAGTTAAAACAATGGGTAACTTTATAAATTCTGTGAAAATTAATAATCCAATTCGGTTAAGAAGCACAGGAGACTTCTGCAAGTCATTTTAATACACGGGTTCAGGATATCTTTTAGTCGGGATTTCTCGACTTAAGCCTTCTTACTTGTTTTCAGATTCGCTCATTCTCGTGTTGTGCTGACAGTCGGCAATTCAACACCTGCATCATGAGTTGAGCGCTGCTGGTCCCAAACCCAAAGAGGCAGCTTAAAACTTGAACACGCTCACACATCGCTCTTCATGTTCGGCGCTAGATGACAAATTATTTTTAAATCTCGCTCCGATCATGCGCCTTCGTTGTTGGCTATTTCGGCTAACTCTCTTATGTATGCGCGCGCTCTGCAAGTTAGACAAAGAGCGTAGTATCGCTACCTTCTTCGCACGCACTGAATCGACGCAAAACATATCTAAGAGGCTGCAGTTAAGTGAATTGCATATTGCCTTTAGCTTTAATTTAGTGTGTGCGGAGGAGGTAGGGTTATTAAACCTTACGATTGACATGCAAAGCGCGCACATAAAATAGAGAGTGAACGTAAATGAGCAACAACAAAAGAGCATGATCGGAGCGAGATTTCAAATTATTTGATTATCATTAAGTGAACGCCCTTTGCTTGTTCGAAATTGTATATCAATAATATATCAATAATGTTAGTGTGATACGTTTTGTCTAAGTTATATAAGCAGCAAGCAGGCGAATCCACCCCCGTAACATATTCTGGTGTGGGAAATTTTTCTAGACGCACTTTTGTTATGTTGTTGTTGTTTTTTTTTTTTTAAATCAATGACACCAACAAAAAGTAGCAGTGCGGGCCCAACAACAACACTTACAACAACAACAAACGCTACTTGGGTCGTAAATCAATTGTCAAAGGCACACAAATTTGAAAAAAAAAGAATATGCACTGTGCGAAGTGATACATGTACATAAAATTATGAAAATTATTTTCAAGCGCATTGTTCACTTAATTGTGTATGCACATATTCATTAAGAAGCAGAAATCCGTTTCGTTTTTGCTAGTGTCGAACCTTTTTTTATAACTTTGCTTGTGCGACGCGAAGGCGTCACTGCGCATTTGTTTTGTTTTTGTATTCTCGCTCGCGATCAAACCCTCAGCTTGTGCGACAATCAGGCGACAGTAGTGGAATGGGTACTTGTTGTAATTGTAATTTGTTTTTTAAAATGGGTAAAAAGTGCTCCAAATCGTATGGGAGGTACTTGAAGGAGTTGTCCAAATAAAAATTCCCTTCTTAGTGCTCACTTACTACCTGCATAAAAAATTGTGTGAAAATTTCAGCCTTCTAGCTCTTTTCGTTTAGGCTGTGGCTGATCCATTTTAACGCGGACGAACTCTTTTATATATATAGATAATAGAGAATAATGGGTTTGCAATATTTAAATTTAGCTATAATTAAAAGTGTGAGTTTTGCATTCACAAAAGAAGCAAAACAGATACCCTAATAAAATATAAGTGCTATTGTGGATATGTAGTTATAGAATATATTTGCAATAATTGCATATTTTGATTACCAAAGGTTGGCGTTAGCACACAATTGAGAAATAACTAAAAACAGTTTAATAACATATCATCTTCCAACATTATAAGAGTATCCAACATTTATCATTCGTCTAGAAAAATTCTGTATTGCTTCTTTTGTGAATACACACACACCCACTTAGAGACTAACATAGCGGACTTCTTTAATAAGAGAATGAACTGACGAATGATGAACCCAAATTCAAAAAGTAAACCCAAATCCAATAAAATATTATTGTTCAAGAAAACGTGCTCATAGCAATAATACAGGTACAAACACACCAACAAACAAGTGTTAACACATCGCCCGTGAGTTCCAACAATCATTGACTTTTTTTTTATTATGGCCTTTTTATACTCGATACCGAAGGTAAAGAGTATATTGGTTTTGTGCAATGTCCGTCATGGTGTCTGTCCGTCTGTCCGTCTGTCCGTCCGTATGGTTGCAAGTTTTTTCCACACCCTTCAAGCTAGAGACTTGAAACTTTCCAATTCTCTTTATCTATGGGATAGTAAATTAAAGTGTCAAGATGGGGGTTCTACGATAACTGGGGGGCTGGCAAATCGATAAATTCGATAACTCAAAACCGATAAATCCTCATATTTCGCACATCCTTACAGCTATAAGTACCAAATTTGGTAAGAAGATAGCTATTAGCAACCCCCAAAAAACTGCATCAAAAGTTTTGGAGCCACGCCCCCCATTCCGCCCCCAGCCCCCGTCTTTTTTAAGTCAAAATAGCCCATATCTCCCACAGTTTTTGAGCTATAGCCACCAAATTTGGTGCCAAGATAGGTGATGATGACCCCCTAAAAACCGCATCAAAAGTTTGGATGCCACGCCCACCGATACTGCCCTAGCCGCCCCCATCCACCCCAACGCTTCGTCAAAAACGGGAATGCGTGTATCTTCCAGAGTTGTGGAGCTAGAGCCTCCAAATTTGGTGGGAAGATAGCTGTTAACGACCCCCAAAAATCTGCATCAAAGTTTTGGAGCCACGCCCACCCATTACGCCCCCAGCCCCCCGCATTTTGAAATCAGATATGGCTATATCTCCCACAGTTTTTGAGCTATATCCACCAAATTTGGTGCCAAGATAGGTGATGATGACCCCCTAAAAACTGCACCAAAAGTTTGGATACCACGCCCACCGATACTGCCCTAGCCTCCCCCATCCACCCCAACGCTTCGTCAAAAACGGGAATGAGTGTATCTTCCAGAGTTGTGGAGCTAAAGCCACCAAATTTGGTAAGAAGATAGCTGGCAACGACCCCCAAAAATCTGCATCAAAGTTTTGGAGCCACGCCCTCCAATTCGCCCCCCTTTCTCCACTTTTTACAATTTTCGAGCTAGAGTCACCAAATTTGGTATGAAGATAGCAATTGACATTCCACAAAGATCTGCATCAAAAATTTGGATGCCACGCCCACCCATACCACCCCCAACCCCCCTTTTCCCCACTTTTTACAAATTTTGAGCTAGAGTCACCAAATTTGGTATGAAGATGAATTGATATTTCCAAAGATCTGCATCAAAATTTGGATGCCCGCCCACCATACCCCCCACCTTTCCCCACTTTTTACAAATTTTGAGCTAGAGTCACCAAATTTGGTATGAAGATAGCAATTGATATTTCACAAAGATCTGCATCAAAAATTTGGATGCCACGCCCACCCATACCACCCCCAACCCCCCTTTCCCCAATTTTTACAAATTTTGAGCTAGAGTCACCAAATTTGGTATGAAGATAGCAATTGATATTTCACAAAGATCTGCATCAAAAATTTGGATGCCACGCCCACCCATACCACCCCCATCCCCCCTTTCCACACTTATTACAAATTTCGAGCTAGAGTCACCAAATTTGGTATGAAGATAGCAATTGACATTTCACAAAGATCTGCAAACAAATTTTGATGCCACAACTACCCATACCGCCCCCAGCCCCCCCCCTTTCCCTACATTTTACAAACTTTGAGCTAGAGTCACCAAATTTGGAAGGCAAATAGTTGGTGGCATCCCCATCTGCATCGGAGAATCTTTAAGGCAGCGTACACCCCTGCCGCATCCGTACCCCTTTGCATTCAGGCCTATTTTTACCGGTTTTAATACTGGTATCGAGTATGCCGCAGTCGGTTGCGTCCGACTGCAACGTTTCTACTTGTTTTATTTAAAAAACATAAAAACAACGGATTTCGGCTCCGAAAAAGTTTGCGTACAGGTCAAAAAATGCACAGATAATTCAATATTTTTACGAAGCGATATGAATTTAGTTTGAAATCGGTTACCTATTACGATTTAAAATTCAGCCAATCGATTTTGCATTGATTGGACCAATTTCTTTATATCCTTTGCCGTTATTTTGCTCCACCCTTCAATAACGACATTTTTTAGCATATCCTTAAACGTAATGGTGTGCAGTCGAGTCAAACAGATGATCATTTGGATTGAGATTAGTGGATGGTTTTTACCAATATATATCAACCAATGCCATGTTTTGTGGGCATAATTTTTTGGGACGTTGTCCTGTAGGAGCCAAAACTCATTTTACTGTCCCAATTTCGTGTCGGTTTGATGTAAATTTTGTTTGAGGATATCAATATACATACTTTTTTTGATCCATTGTGGATTCGATTAAAACAGGATTCACAAAAAAAACTAGCTGTAACACATACCCATAGATTTTTGGGTGGTGTCACATTGTTGTTGCTGCTTGTTAGGAATACTTAATCTTACATGGATTCTTTGATATGACTTGATTATAAATAGTAAACAATTTAAATGCAATTATCAATCGTCACATCAAAGATATAGTTATTTATACTAATGTATTCATAGAAATCGAACAGCCACCGCGTAACAAACAAAAAAGTGTGAACACCTCGCCCGCGAGTTCGAACACTCATTGAATTTTTTATTTAAAGCGCCTGTTTGGTTACGCAGACTACTTACCAAAAACAGCACAAGCAGAATCATAACTCTTTTAATTTTAATTTCTTATTATTGCACACCCCAAATCGCGGATGGTCGTAATAGATAATATTGAACATCTGTGTCATATAATAATTTCGGCCACAAAGGCAAATTACAAAAAAATTTAATGCAAATTTCATAGCACTCGTCTATTTATTGAGTTTTGGAAATTCGAAAGCTAATAAAAATGCGCAATTGCTCAACATTTGGTGATCCAGACGTGATTTTTCTATTTATTTAAATAAATACAAGTTATTAAATTTATATATTGCACTTAGGCGCGCGCCCGCGCATTCTATTTTCTCATCGCTCTTTTGTGCAGAACCGCTGCAACAACCGTTTCTGCATCGCTAATGTTTGACCTCAAATGACTTTGTGATATTGTAGCTATTGCGATCGTTACGTTACTAGCTGCTTTTGCTTATCATTTACGTACAAGTGCGTGCTACTCATATACATACTAGAGGTCTGCATGAATGGCAAAAATAACATGTTCGAATGAACAATGCGCAAAATGAGTTGAGTGAATTTGAATGCAAGACCGAACAAATTTGAGTGAATGAGCGGCCGCACAACATTCAAACGAAAAAAAAACGAATTGAATGAGTGGGAATGCGTGATAATAAGAGTTTGCGTTTCGAGTTCATTCGAATGCCACGCCGGCTTGTTGTTGTTTTGTTTTCGTGCGTAAGAAAATAAAAGAATGGAAACAACGAAAGTCAATGTAATTTGATTTTATTAAGCTTATTACAATATATGTATGTATATGTTATATTTATATTTAATTTATATTTGCGTGTAAAAACATTATTTTGTTTATGTTGTCTGGATTTGTGGCTATTAGACAACGCTTTTCAGTAATTAGATTTCTAGCGTTTGAAAAGGTTCGCTCCGAAGCCGCGCTGCTCGCTGGGATGCAGAATATTTTGCATGATGTTCTGTGCAAAAGAGGAAAAAAGTTCTGGTGCATATTCCACCAAGCCAAAGCATCAAAATTTGATGTGTATGTGACGTTAATATTTGAATACCCTGCAATTTCCTGCTCAACTTGATCTTTATTTGTGTCAACTTGGTTGACATCTATATATTCTGCGAATTCATCATTAGCTGAAGGGGTTTCTGCGATGTTACAAACAATGTCTTTAACAAAATTTTTCATAATATTTTTGCACTCATTTATTACAGATTCCCTTTCATAGGGTGAAAATTGAATGAGTTTGTTGGTGGGTGGGAAAAGAAATATGGCTATGTTGTGACATATTGTCAAATTTGGAATTATTGTAGATAATATTTCTGATTGTAGTGCTCGCTTTAGCGATTGGATAATATCAATATCATTGCATTCGGACAGACATGATTTTTTATACTCGATACCGAAGGTAAAGAGTATATTGGTTTTGTGCAATGTCCGTCATGGTGTCTGTCCGTCTGTCCGTCCGTATGGTTGCAAGTTTTTTCCACACCCTTCAAGCTAGAGACTTGAAACTTTCCAATTCTCTTTATCTATGGGATAGTAAATTAAAGTGTCAAGATGGGGGTTCTACGATAACTGGGGGGCTGGCAAATCGATAAATTCGATAACTCAAAACCGATAAATCCACATATTTCGCACATCCTTACAGCTATAAGTACCAAATTTGGTAAGAAGATAGCTATTAGCAACCCCCAAAAAACTGCATCAAAAATTTTGGAGCTACGCCCACCCATTACGCCCCCAGCCCCCCCGCATTTTGAAATCAGAAATGGCTATATCTCCCACAGTTTTTGAGCTATAGCCACCAAATTTGGTGCCAAAATAGGTGATGATGACCCCCTAAAAACTGCACCAAAAGTTTGGATACCACGCCCACCGATACTGCCCTAGCCTCCCCCATCCACCCCAACGCTTCGTCAAAAACGGGAATGAGTGTATCTTCCAGAGTTGTGGAGCTAAAGCCACCAAATTTGGTAAGAAGATAGCTGGCAACGACCCCCAAAAATCTGCATCAAATTTTTGGAGCCACGCCCTCCAATTCGCCCCCCTTTCCCCACTTTTTACAAACTTCGAGCTAGAGTCACCAAATTTGGTATATAGATAGCAATTGACATTCCACAAAGATCTGCATCAAAAATTTGGATGCCACGCCCACCCATATCACCCCCAGCCCCCCTTTCCCCACTTATTACAAATTTCGAGCTAGAGTCACCAAATTTGGTATGAAGATAGCAATTGACATTTCACAAAGATCTGCATCAAAAATTTGGATGCCACGCCCACCCATACCACCCCCAACCCTCTTTCCCCAATTTTTACAAATTTCGAGCTAGAGTCACCAAATTTGGTATCAAGATAGCAATTGACATTTAACAAAGATCTGCAACAAAAATTTTGATGCCACGCTCACCCATACCGCCCCCAGCCCCCCTTTCCCTACATTTTACAAACTTTGAGCTAGAGTCACCAAATTCGGAAGGAATATAGCTGGTGGCATCCCCATCTGCATCGGAGAATCTTTAAGGCAGCGTACACCCCTGCCGCATCCGTACCCCTTTGCAATCAGGCCTATTTTTACCGGTTTTAATACTGGTATCGAGTATGCCGCAGTCGGTTGCGTTCGACTGCAACGTTTCTACTTGTTTAATTTATTTATATTCGGCAAAACTAAATGAATAGTCGGACGTTTGCTTGCTTCAAGTTTTTTTGAAACATTTTCAAAAACTTCTAATAGGCGAACAATGGAACTTAAATGATTTATATTGATGCCTTCAATTCTGGATGTCTGGTTTTTATCTTTGAGCTTAGTGGTTAACTCAATCCAATTAATTTCTACTGATTTTAGCAAATAGTACACTGTATTCCAGCGAGTGGGGCAAAAGCTTTTTAAAGAAAATCCTAAAGAAGAGTTCAGCCCTGACTTTTTAAAATATTTCACAAGCTTGGTACATATGGTGACGATAATCCCAATCTCTGGAACAGCATCTATAGAATTTCCAACAGCGTTGTTTATCAGATGGTTAATGCAATGAATTTTCTCAAAATCGCTGAAGGCTTTGATCATATTGGACCCACGATCTGTTACAATGATGGGACTGTCCTCTTCAAGATTACATCCGAAGTCCCCCAATATGTCATCTATTTTTGCCCGAATATTTATACCTAGTTATAGAAAATACCTTTAAATTCTAATTGTACACTTGTAGATATAAATTACAAACCTGCGCAGGACTTTTCTTTCATGGATTTCATGGCCATTAGACGTTCACACAGAACTCCTTCCTTTATGTAGTGCACAGTACAGGACAAATACGACGACTTTAAAAAATTATCCGTCCATATGTCGCTTGTGATGGCATATCCGAAGGCTTTATGTTTTTGAATTTCTGCTTTTATTGGGCCAAAATGCGACTCATAAATCGTAGCTATGTTTCGCGAAACTGTGGTTGGATGTGGTAATAGTTTATCAACGTCGACACTAGCACCAAACTTTGCTCCAACATTGATTAAAAATGATGCCAACTTTTGAAAGCCGGAGTCGTCGATAATTTTGAATGGACGACAGTTCTTAGTGACCCATTCGGTAACAACAGCTACACACTCCTGTTTTGTTGCTAAATTCACATCAAAAAATTTAGTGGCACTCTCTAAATAACATTTGTGCTTCACTAGGTTAGATGTACTTCCTGCAAACTTATAAACAACAAAACACATCTTACAAGCTCAGCCAACTCCTCTCCATTTTCGTTTTTTATTTTAGAGAAAAATTGCCACACTTCGCTTCGGCCTCTCTTTTCAATTAAGCTATACATTCCACTTTGCAACATCTCCTTAATATAATCTGAATTATTCTCCTTTTCACCCAGTGCGCTTTTCAAAACCTATATATTTAAAGCATATTAAATTAAATCTGAAAAAAATCACACAGAAAACACTTAAAGACAGGTCACAAATACACAGCTTTTAATCTAAACTAAAACATTACAAACAAAACAAGTTATATACCAAAATACATATACATTATATGTATACATAAAACAAAACATAAACAACATACAATATCGTCCGCTTTCTTTCCCCCGTCCATTTTTGTTGACCGCGTGCTTCCCTCGACTCGAACGAAATGAAAGCAGAACACTACAACTCGAGTAACTCGAGTAACTCGAATGTCTTCGGCTTTGCCAAATTGTTCATTCCGTTTTACGCTTCATTTATTCTTATTCATTTTTACTGAGTGCCGTATGGAATGAAACAACACGCACCGATGTTGATATTCATTCGTTTCGTTGTGTGCTTCGAACTCACTCAACTCAATTCAATTCGAATTCATTCAATTTGGCGTATGTAGTGAGTGCAGCCATGCAGACCTCTAATACATACATCAAACTGTACGACACAAAATCTGCTCTAAGTGCATTACACACTGTAATATATAAGGCGATTAGTTGTGTTTAACATTCAGTGAATCAAAAGCTATATTGTGCAAATATCTAACATTCAATGACTCTAAAACATTATTGTACAAGTGCGTGTTCAACATATAAACACATATTCAATATGCAAACTACTGCTGCAGCTCCGTCACCTGGTGCTCCGTTTTACAAGGCTAAGGCCAAGGCTATTGACGAGCAGCGAATAGTCAAAGCTGTCGCTTCGGAGCATATTGTGAATCTCAGCGAGTAGGAGTTGGCTATCCGGCTTAAAGCTCTTGGAAGCGCTCATTTAACAATATGCATTGCGCATTGGAGGACGACGCCTTTATGCTTTACTATGAGGCAGAATTCTTTTGACAGTCATGTCACATTGTCTCAAAGTCGCATTCGTTTGCCTGATCTTAAGCTTCCAGAGTTCAGCGGAGGCTACACAAAGTTTACAGACTTTCAACCGTCAATCATTGATGGGGATGTATGACTTTCTGATGTGGAGGAGTTCCAACATTTACGATCGTGCTTGAAAGGACCAGCCTTAGACAGTCTTTCTTCTTTGGAAATCAGCAGCGCTATCTTTCCAATTGCATTAGAGTTGCTTAGGCAGCGTTAAGCAGATTGCAGGCATCATTTTCGTGCACAGCTTGCTGCAGAAAGTAAATAAAGCAACTCAGACATGGTGGGAGGAGATAGCACCGATGGATGCTATTCCGACATGTGAGCAATTCATGGCATTTCTCGAGCGACGATTTCAAAGGTTGGAGTTCTGGTGTTCTTGTTCCTTGCCGTGCCCTACTCGATTCTGATTGGTGCACATCATTACTTCTCGATTAGCTCAACATCTTCAGCTGCGCAAGCATAGGTCATCTATTTTGATATCTGGATTAGGAGATTTTAGTTTTGCTTCAGAAGGCTATTCTGCGGACGTAAGTCTTAAGTCGAGAGCTTCTGACTACTCCGCTAACATCTCAGTTTTATTGATTTGTGGAATATGTGATCTGTGGAATATATCCTCAAACATTTGCTTAGCTGATCTTTTAGTCGCAACAAATTGATATTTTATTTGGAGCCTTTTTTTTCGAACTGCTTTGAGTAAAATCAAGATGTCTCCTGGTTTGTCTATCCTCCTCGTTTTTGTAACCCAGAAAGCAAGTTGGATCGTTTTCCCGAATTGCAGTCTCAGTATTCAGCATTTACAAAGAGTATGTGGACCTTAATCACATGTCCCTTTTTGAATCGACATTGCTGAATCGCTGCAAGTATTATCATCCTCATCATTGCGTGCTGAAAAAGTTTTATTTGATGGCTCGGCCATGTCTTCGTCTGGTTACTTCCTTAATAAAGTCGTCATGGCAGGCCAAACTATTCAACCCAAGCTTTTCATTTCATTTTGGAACATTTCAAAAAGTCTTGCCTGGAGACATTTTCAAAATTTATAGATGCGTTAGGATGGCTGAATCCGATACGTACTTGCAATGGTACCTGTGGTGTGATTCCCCTCATCAAGAATTTCAAGTCTTTAAGCTCGATACTGTTACCTATGTCACGTAGCCCTCTTTATTTCGAGTTGTTCGGTCCATGTAACAATTGGCTATTGATGGATACGTAGAGGCACTCAATCACTCTTGCGCTGCATCCAGATAACTCACCTGAGTGACGAATACAAGGCTCTTCAAGGCGAACGGATAATCAAGTCATCCAACCTTTTTTTTCGCGCCAAGCTGGCTCTAGCTGAGACGACAAAAGTGAAGTTCTAAAGAAGGATTTTGTAAAATGCTACATTTCTGTCTAAATCTGCTTTGCCACAAAAGCAGTAAGTATACGTTAAATTTGTTCCTGGGCTATCTACAGCGGCATATCTCAATGCTCTAAAGCGGTTCATTCTTACAAGATGTAGTTTCAACTTGCTCATAAATAGGCACCTAAAAATCGTAGAATTTTTTACAAACGCTAATTTTATTGTGATTAAATATCTTTCATATGTCTTTTAAATTTATCGATTATCTCATTTGGTTCAAAAGCTATGATTTTTACAACGAAAGAACTCCAATAGCGCCTCTGTGCGTCGTAGCGACTTACCAACCCAGTAATGAGTCTTATGGACGCGCATTCAGGACTCCGCCCAAAAATAAACTGTAAAAAAAATTTGTAAGCTTTCTATCAGTTTTCTAATTACAAGCAAAGATGAGATCAAAAACTGAGAAAGATACATCCCATTTTTTGGAGAAGCGTTGTGGTGAGGGACATAGTTTGGGGTCGGTGCATCCAAATTTTTGCTCAAAATCTTTGTAGGGTGTCACCAGCTACCTTCCTAGCAAATTTTGTCAATCTATCTCATAGCATTTACGCATACCAGTTTTTGAAAGATGGGGGCTAGGGTTGGTATGGGTGGATGTGGCATCCAAAATTGTGATGCATAGTATTCGGGGTCGATACCCGCTATCATCCTACCAAATTTGGTAACTTTAGCTTAAAAACTGAGAAAGGTGGACTTATTCCCGTTTTAAACGAGGTGGTGGGGCGGCTGGGAGTGGCTAGGGTGGTATGAGTGGGCGTGGCATCCAAAGCTTTGATGCAGATCTTTGGGATACGTTATCATCTATCTTCCTACTAAATATGGTGAATCTAGCCCAATTACTGAGAGAGATACACGCATTTCCATTTTTAACGAGGCGGTGGGCGCCCAATGTTTTGAAGCAGTTTTTGGGGACGCCAATACCTTTTTCTATACCCAATTCGGAACCTATAGCTCAAAAACTGAGGATCAAGGGTATAGGCGTTTCTGATTTCAAAACGCGGGAGGGCAGTGGCAGAATGCGTGGGCGTGGCTCCAAAAATTCTGATGCAGTTTTTTGGGGGATGATTGTGGCTATCTTCTTACCAATCAGTTACTCCAGCTTGAAGGTGTGGGAAATATAAGGATTTGTCGATTTTGAGCTATCGAGCTTATCGATTCGCCAGCCCCCCAGTTATCGTAGAGCCCCAATCTTGACACTTTATCTCTCCCGGCCATAGATAAAGATATTTGGAAAGAAAACCCGATATACCCTTTACCTTCGGTATCGAATATAAAAATAGAGATCACAGGATCAAACAACAGAATCAAGTTTGAAATGGGTATGTGGCCTAGCGTCTTGCATGCCGAGGTTAGTAGAAAGAGAGTTGCTGGATCTTAAAATCCGGTGGCCACAACGTCATTTGGCTATCGATTATAACTGCGTATATGTACTTTTAATGAAATTGTAGTGCAGAATGTATGCGGTCCACAATTCAACCTACATTTTAAGAATTGCATTTCGGGCTGTAATGCACGTGTATAACGGCTCAATAAACTTCTGATGGAAAAGTTTATTGGGTTGCAATGCACGTGTTTCACGACTTACATAGGCCTTTTCATTCATGTGTAAGTCAATTTATTACGAACTGTCGTTCTCTATTGTATAAATCAAACTAAACTCAAAGTAAATATATTCTTATACGAAAGCTAGCCCTGTCAATTAAAGTGCTGACCCAGCACTCCACCCCGACTCATCGTATTTCGGGTGGCCAGTGCATGGGAACGTTGTTGACAATATTTTTCGCTGATGGCAACTATGTTGCAACGGCACGTAGAGAGATCGCAAAGAATGCTGAACATGCACCGAAATCATCATTATATGGCATGATCGACGGGCATTGATCTGTCGTTAACCGGATGAGTTAACTTGTATATAGAAATTGTAGCATTCTCAACACGTTCTTCTGCTTTTGAATTCTAGTCTGGTATGCTGTTCCAAAGAATTTAGCTGATTTAATAAAGGTAAGTTGTACCTCATTAAGGGTTGGTGGTCTTAGAGAAAGAACTCTTTCTTCCTATTCAAGACGACTAATTCTGTTTTGGCTGTGCTTTCACAGGGTTTGAGGGTATTTTACCGAATATAGTACACGTTCGTTAATATTGTTTTAAACATAGGCATTATATTACCAACTCCAATCAGAAATTAAATTATTTATTTCTGGTCATAAAATGTTCAGTCCAAATATTTGCACAGATGTGAAATTTCATAGATACTTTTACTTTATTATACTTTACTATATGAAAATGCTTCATTATAATCAATATAATATTTTTTTTCTTCTATTCTAGAATTCATTGTAAGTTCGCGTAAAAATAGCTTTGAAATCTCTCGCGAGAAAGTAATAGGTAAGTTGGATAATTTGTACTTAAAGGCCAGTACGCATGAGCCCCGTACAGCTCCCGTACAGTATACATGAGTTTTACGGCTGTAACGACAAGTGTTGAAAAATTCACATATTGTGGCGGTAGGCTAATTGTTTTTTGTAAATAAATCGGAAATGCAACTGTGTTTTGTACACTTGATTTCAAAATAATGATTCGCGCGCTACTTTTGTGTTTGAGTACAGCTAACGCCCTGCTTCTAATAATCTATACCCTGCCATAGATCAGTGGCAGTACAATCCAGTTTATATGTTATTTAAATTGTATCTTATTAATTAATAAATATATTTTTATTCATTACTTCTTGTGCAGCATTGACTGCCAAAACAATAAGTATGGCTCTATTGGAGCCTGAATTAGGTCAACTTTGTTAATATTATCCGAAAAATTTATAATAATTTATATATTTATATTTATACAACCGTAAATAGCTGCTGAAAGCTATTAACTGCCCGTAGCATTTTAACATAACATTTTAACATTTTCATTGTTCAACACTACCGTACCAGCAGTAGCTAACAGAACTGCAGACCTTAAATGTACGTACTGTACTGAAGCTGTACGGGACCATTTTTTTTATATGAAGTTTTTGCTGTACGGGAGCTGTACAGGCGTCTGCGTACAGGCCTTAAATAATGAATATTGAATTTAATAGATTTATATTATCTTTTTTGTCATTTTTTTAAATTTAATTATTGATTAGTGCCCTTCTACTTTTACTGCAGCTTAATTTTGTTGTAAATACTATAAATTATATAAAATGGCTATGTAAAAACAGACAAAGGATACATGTTTTTAG
The DNA here is from genome assembly GCA_018904305.1 of Scaptomyza montana. NCBI lineage: Eukaryota > Metazoa > Arthropoda > Insecta > Diptera > Drosophilidae > Scaptomyza > Scaptomyza montana. Next base: position 2,139,838 of record JAEIGR010000021.1, read on the forward strand.
GTTTGCTAGAATTTATGATGTAATTATCTCAGGTTTTAAGGAAATTACTACTTCAAGGCTCTGTCCAGCAGGTCTTGAGGGTGGTGTCTTTTGAGTCTTCTTCTCACTCCGTTGCGGGGGGTAGCAGCTCTTTGGGCTGCTTAATCAAGGTGTCCAGCTAAGCTTTTCGGATGAGAGTCCAGCCTTTCGAAGTATTTGCTGACAGCCTGACAGAAATTATCTCCAATTTTGGGCACCCCAAGGTCTCGGTCGATGTCCCTGGTTCTCATGTACCAAGAGCCCTAGAAATCTTTCTCAACGTTTTAGCCTGGAGAACTCGATATTTTTTTGAGGTGTGTCTTGGCTGCAATTCCGTACACCTGAATGGCATAAAAGAGGCGAGGAGCTAAGACATTCTTGTAGATTCTGACCTTGTTATCCAGGGAAAGCTTCTCACGTGTTGTAAGCAACCAAGTAATTTTTGCGAGTTTTGTCCGAAATAGTGCTGTAGCGATGACTCATGTCTCCTGAATGTAAGCCTTCTATCCAGGACGACACAAGGTTCTTATATGCCGATGCATGTTTCAGCACTCTTTCATTAATTGTGACCCTAGAGCAATTACGAGATCGATTTGTGAAGGTCACATTTGCACATTTGTAAGAATTGATACACACGTTCCACTTCATAGCCCATTTCTGGGATGCGTCTGAGTACTTTTGGAGCATTTTGTGTTGGCATATCTTAGAATTATCCTTTGAATCTCATAAACCTTGTCCAGCATCTAATAATTATTTTAAAACCCTTTGTTATCGTAAATCTAACTTTACTAAATTGTGTGGGTGGACGCCTGAGATCATTCTCAGGGCCTTGTTTCAGCAGCTTAAGCCGAGTTTTCATCTTTGAGCGCCTTCCATCGGCCATTGGTATTGCCTCAATCTCTCTTCAACTTGCTTTCTTTTTCGCAGGATATAGGTACGCCACGTAAGCCGATTTCGTTGAGGGTGACGGGTGGGCAGTTTCCCTTCAATTGAAGAAAGTGGTCTGCTTGGATTTGTCCTCATTTATGGTGATGTACCATCTGCGCATCCAAGGCTCAATGGCGTCCAACTGTCTCTGTATTGATGCAGAGGCGTCAATTGGGGAGCAGGAGGTTGCCAGGAAGGCAGTGTCGTCGGCATAGGTGGCAACCATTAGGCACACATCATGAATGACTGGGAGGTCGGTTGTGTAGAGCGTGTATAGGATCAGGCCAAGTACACTGCCTTGCGACACTCCGGCGTTGATATCCTTGATGGCTGATCTTGCTTCGCCGCTTCTCACCAGCCAGATATTTCTGTTTTTAAGCAGTAGGCCGGGGTGCCATACTCTGTCGAAAGCCTGTTTCATATCCAGTAAAACGGCGGAGCAGTATTTTGTTTCCTCAAAGGCGTTGATGATGGTGCTTACTCGACGGTGGTATCAATCGGTGGTGTGAGCGTCGGAAGCCAAACTGGTGATCAGGGATCAAACCTGCCTCGTTCAGCACTTGCAACACTCTACGCAAAAATACTTTTTTGAGTACTTTGGAGAGTGTTGTTGGTAAACTAGTTGGATGATAGGAGTTCAGTGCAGCTCATAATGAAAGTTAATGCTTCTCGGAGGTAGTGAGTAATCGCCTCTGCTCTGTCGTGGTCACTGCGACACCAAGTCCCATTCGCTCGCTGAACTGCAGCAGTTTTCCTGATTGGCCGCTGCGTGAGACGGGTGACTTTTCACAGGTTATGTTGGGGGTCTCCTGGCTCGACGTTGCCTAGAAAATGCTCAAATGCTTAGTCTCAGCGACTGCAACTGGGCCTTAAGTTGCTTTGCGGCTCTGTCGCAGGAGTACTTGTCCCTAGTGTTTCTGGTTGCAAACCAGATTATCCTTCGGCGTCTCTTTTCGACGACCAGCGTTGCGATTTCGAGCGACCCCTTGGTGTGCACGCTTACGCATGTTCCGCGGCATTGCGCATTTCCTGGGCTAACTCTTCGATGGCAGTGTAAATTTGCTTTGGGGTGGAGAGGTCCTGGTCGGGGTCGATTTTATCCATCATCCGCGTATCATCATCTGCGTAGGTATCAGGACCGGTGCCCTTTCTTATTATCCTTGTCCGCCTTCAAGAAGCACGAAAATTTGGAGCGATTGATGCCCTTGGAGAGTGCTATACAGAGACCATTTCCTTTGGAGATCATTTCCTTTGGGGTTGTTGGTGAGGAAACCTCACCACTCACTCATGTTTAGCGTTTAAGTCCCCAACTATGATGAACGAATGTCGTCCATCAGCAAGTCAAATTGGCTCTTGGTCAGCCTGTGCCTTGGCGGGAGGTAAGCCCCGGCAATAGTGAGGTCTCCGAGTGGGCTGAGTATATTGACTTTGGCGCACTGGACCCAGTCCTCCTCTTGAGTGGCAAACTCGCTAAAGTTGATGACTGCTTTAATCATGATGCCACTCCACCAGGGGCTCTACCGTTTGGGTGTTCGGCGTGGATAATTTTGTAACCATACAGTTGGAGGTACGATCTGATGGTGAAATGAGTTTCGAAGATGAGAAGATTGTCGATGAAGTTTGTGTGGATAAAACTTTACACCTCTTACCTGATTTTAATCAAGCCTTTAGCACTCAAGAAGGCTATGTGCAGGCTTATTTGCAGACCTTGTTGGAAAGGATGGAGGTAAACATCTCCGTCATCTATTTGAACATTTTACCCATCATCTTCTAGACGAGGTTTTCCATTTTGGACATGACGGCAGTCATTTTGGGCCTCCTGGGGCATGTCTTGCACGGGTGGCTGTTGAGGTTGAGACTGCACAGTGGAGCCTCCCTTAATTGTGTCAGGGTAGTTCCAGTTGCGTGTGTCATGAATATTGCGTGAGTCTTTCGGACGCTCTGAGCGGGGCGATTTCGATGATAACATCGCTTTGGCCTTCTTATGAGCGGGGCATCCTTTATACGAGGCCGTGTGTGCTAGACTGCAGTGGACTCTGTTGGCTGCATCTACCCTTTTCTCCTTACATTCAGCTCTAACGTGATTCTCTCCGCATTGCCCGTAGCCCTGGCATCGGTAACATTGGGGAATATCGTCAAATTTACGGGGGGGCTCAAATGAGACTACCGACCTGCAGAGCCTTTTGATGTTAAAGACATCCTTGTTGTTAGGTGCTGGCTTAAGGTTGATAAAGGCATTACGGGCGTCTCTGACGGTATGTCCTTGTGCACTGAGTTCCTCCTTGATGTAGTCGACAGAAGTGGAGTGGATAAGCCAATTAACAACTATCCTATCAGCCCTTTCGTGACGTGCATCAAAAATTTTGGAGCCACAACCACCCATTCCGCCCCCAGCCTCCACGCATTTTTAAGTTAAAAAAGCCTATATCTCCCACAGTTTTTGAGCTATAGCCACCAAATTTGGTGCCAAAATAGGTGATGATGACCCCCCATAAACTGCATCAAAAGTTTGGATGCCACGCCCACCAATAATGCCCTAGCCGCCCCCATCCGACAAACGCTTCGTAAAAAACGGGAATGCGTGTATCTTCCAGAGTTGTGGAGCTAGAGCCACCAAATTTGATAGGAAAACAGCTGGTAACGACCCCCAAAGAACTGCATAAAGTTTTGGAGCCACGCACACCCATTCCGCCCCCTTTCCCCCCTTTTACAAACTTTGAGCTAGATTCACCAAATTTTGTATGAAGATAGCAATTGACATCCCACCCATACCGCCCCCAGCTCCCCTTTCCCCACTTTTTACAAATTTCGAGCTAGAGTCAAAAATTTGGATGCCACGCCCACCCATACCACCCCCAGCCCCCCTTTCCCCACCTGTTTCAAACTTTAAGCTAGAGTCACCAAATTTGGTATGAAGATAGCAATTGACATCCCACAAAGATGTACAGCAAAAATTTGGATGCCACACCCAACCATACCACCCCCAGCCCCCTTTCCCCACTTTTACAAACTTTGAGCTAGAGTCACCAAATTCGATAAGAAGATAGCAATTGACATTTCACAAAGATCTGCATCAAAAATTTGGATGGCACGCCCACCCATACCGCCCCCAGCCCCCCTTTCACCACCTTTTACATACGTTGAGCTAGAGTCACCAAATTTGGAAGGAATACAGATGGTGGCATCCCCATCTGCATCGGAGAATCTTTAAGGCAGCGTACACCCCTGCCCTTTGCAATCAGGCCTGTTTTTACCGGTTTTAAAACTGGTAACGAGTATACCGCAGTCGGTTGCGGCCGACTGCAACGTTTCCACTTGATTTTTTTTTTATATTTAATATTTAATAATAAACAAAGTTATAATAAATATACAAAGAAAAAAATTAAAAAATACCCATGTGATAAACATTGAACTAAAAATTTAAAAAATAAATATAGTTTGAAAAAATTAAAAAACACGATTTTTAACAACATTGAAATAAAAATTTAAAAAATAATTTCTAAAAAATTCTAAAACAATAGTTATCAATAAATTCTTGTATTACACTTGGCCCTCGCTTAACACGGACTCTTTTAGCACGAACTCGGTCTTACACGGTTACAAATTTGCTCATTTCCTCTTTAAACACGCTGAAAACCTCGTTCTTGCACGATTGCAAAATATCCTTTTTTTTTTTTCTGGTAATTGATGCGTTATTGCCTTTGTGCTTGTATCATATGTAGTCGGACCGACGCATACATAGCGTAACTATAACATTAACATTACTGTAACATTAACATTAACCTGTTAGCTGCGTAATTTTTTTTTTTTAAACATTCTCTCTCGAAGACCAGCTATCTTTTTTTTTAACCCATTAAGTTAAAATAAACGAATATATATTACTAAATGATACATACAGTAACACTTATTAAAAGTTTTTAGTCCTTTTACCTCCTCGAAATTTTTTACTTTTCAAAGAGAGTTTTTGCTTGGACGAGTAAACTCGTCTTACGCAGCTAACAGGTTAATATAACATACACGTACATGATCTTACTATCTTAAGTTACTTTATGATTTCAAATTCTAAATGCACTGGTGTTAGTGCAAGTCCCGTTAGGGCATACATTTATACTTGGTTAATATATATTATATATTATATAAAAGAACATTTGTCTACCACATACACGCATGGGTGCTTGTAGAAAAAGCGGAATCCCACATTTGAGCTGTAAGAGTGTTCTAGTTAGTGAAATCTTGAGCTTTGCAGACGCGCAAATAAAAAATCAAAGATTTTGTGGTAAGTAAAAAGGTGGTACAGCTTGATTAAATCAAAAAATAAATAAATAAATTTCAGCTTTTACAATGGCAGAAAGAAAGAACAGAGCTCCTTTAAAATGAAAAGTCATTTCCATAGAAACAAAAATACAAATTCTTAACCGCTTACTTTTGCCTTATAAGGAGTGCTATAAAGAAGCTTTAAATGCCACCAAACAATCGAAATTGACTGATTTTTTGTTGCCAAATTTGAATTTCAGGAACGTAACCCCTTGTTTTGTACTGAAATCCATGTTTCGCTTAACACGATTTCGCTTAACACGAGGTTTTCTAGGAACGTAACCCCCGTGTTAAGCGAGGGCCAAGTGTATTGTTAAAAAAAAAAAAGCGTCTGGCGCAGAATACACGTAAAATATATCACAAAGCGCCCGATGCTCGAGAAACTTTTTAACTCATGAACAATTTCGTGCTTAATGCTCTGGCTATAACAAGTTTGATTCCGTTGTCTCCTGAGCGGCCTCAGTTCTAGTACTAAAAAGATCCATCCTTTTTGCTTTATTTAATCGTAACCACTAATTAATAATCTAACGCTGGTTTTATTGGGTTTTTCTAGGTTTTTCCCAATCCACGCAACAAATGTTTGACCACTCATTTTCTTGTTAAATTTCCCAGAGCGTTGACGTTAGTTTTCTAAATTTCTTTAACTTAATTTTGAATTAACTTTCAGATTTTAATGTAATATTTTATATAAATTTTAATTTTATTATATTAACTTTATGTTAATAGTATTTTTTTTGGGTCTGATTTGTTGAATCTTTTCTAGTGATCAGCAAAATAACAATAAGTACACAAATCTTATTAATGAATCTTAGCTAACAGTACATCTTTCGACTGCATTCTGAGTAATTTACTTTTTGTTCCGCTATTTCTTCCTTGACTGTTAAGATGTTTAAGTCTTTATGATTGTTTTCTTTCCGAACATACAACGGTGCCCCGGTGATGGCTCTTAAGATCTTCGACTAGGCTCTCTGAACAATCTCGATGCTGCTGTTGAAAGCGTTCCCCTATAACTGGAAACCATAGGTCCAGATTGGTTTTAAAACAGAGTTCTAGAGCAGGACCTTTTAGTCTAGACTAAGGGAAGAGCGAGAATTGATAAGCCAATGGAGGCTATCGGCTTTCAGTTTGAGGTGTATTCTCTTACCTTCAATGTGTCGGCGCCACGTAAGTCTTCTGTCCAGGTGTTCGCCCAGATACGTTACTTCGTTTGCTTTCGGAAGTGTGGTGTTGTTTAACGTGGTCAGTGGACAATCTTGCTTGCATAGAGTAAAAGTTACTTTAATTCACCAATCGGATAACCATTTTTCCACGTTGACTAGATGAAGGGCTTGTTGCGCTGTTTTTTGTATTAAGCATCTGGATCGGCTGAGAAACGCTGTATCACCAGCAAAGTTTGAAGTTGTTTATTTATTTACTTATTTGCTTATTATCAGCTATGAGCAGCTGAAAGAAAATAAAAATAGATCAAATTAAAATAAAATTACAATAATAAAGTTAAAATGTCAATATAAAACAAGTGGAAACGTTGCAGTCGGACGCAACCGACTGCGGCATACTCGATACCAGTATTAAAACCGGTAAAAAGAGGTCTGATTGCAGAGGGGTACGGATGCGGCAGGGGTGTACGCTGCCTAAAAGATTTTCCGATGCAGATGAGGATGCCACAAGCTATCTTCCTTACAAATTTGGTGACTCTCGCTCAAAGTTTGTAAAAGGTTGGGAAAGGGGGGGCTGGGGGCGGTATGGGTAGTTGTGGCATCCCATTTTTTGATGCAGATCTTTGTGAAATGTCAATTGCTATCTTCAAACCAAATTTGGTGAATCTAGCTCGAAGTTTGTAAAAAGAGGGGAAAGGGGGGCTGGGGGTGGTATGGGTGGGCGTGGCATCCCAATTTTTGATGCAGATCTTTGTGAAAGGTCAATTGCTGTCTTCATACCAAATTTGGTAACTCTAGCTCGAAGTTTGTAAAAAGTGGGGAATGGGAGGCTGGGGGCGGTATGGGTGGGCGTGGCATCCCAATTTTTGATGCAGATCTTTGTGAAATGTCAATTGCTATCTTCATACCAAATTTGGTGACTCTAGCTCAAAGTTTGTAAATGGTGTGGTAAGGGGGGCGGAATGGGTGGGCTTGGCTCCAAAACTTTGATGCCGATTTTTGGGGGTCGTTGCCAGCTATCTTCCCACCAAATTTGGTGGCTCTAGCTCCACTACTCTGGAAGATACACGCATTCCCGTTTTTGACGAAGCGTTGGGGTGGATAGGGGCGGCTAGGGCAGTATCGGTGGGCGTGGCATCCAAACTTTTGATGCAGTTTTTGGGGGGTCATCATCACCTATCTTGGCACCAAATTTGGTGGCTATAGCTCAAAAACTGTGGGAGATATATTGTAGTATACACATATACCGAGTGTACACTGTACACACTTCAAATATATTAAATAGCAACACTTTGCCCAAACATTAACATTAAGTGGGTCACCCAGCTCGCTTACATTAAGTGGGTCACCCAGCTCACCTTCAAGCACTGGTAAAATGATCGCGTAAGGTTGCAACGCGCACAAACGATGCAGCGTCAGCACTCTCACGCTGTTACCTCATACAGACTACATATGTGCATACTCACACTCTCTTTATATTATGTATTAGACTATGTATGGCTCGCGCGCTGACTTCTCTGCCGAAGCAGCGGTCTGCCTTATACTTAGAAGTAAGAACATTCAACAATTCAATAAAGAAACCTACTTGGAAATAGACGTGTTTTCTTTAAATGTCTGGAAAAACTAAGCACACGTCTACATGGCGACCGTGACACATCCTGCAACAATTTACAAAAACAATAATTAATTCAATACAACAACTGCTGATCAACAACTCCTGTGGCTACAACGATGCGCTCGACTAACAACAAATTGCAACACAAGGCATACAATATCTGAGTGAGTAAAGTGTTTGGAGTATGGGCAAACGCGGTGGTGTAAAGAACAAAATTACAAAAAGAATAGCACACATTAAGTGGTTATTATTCGCAAGCACAACACCACCCGCGTGGGCTACTGCCCAAAAGTTGCAAGAGGAACTTGACTTTTTAAAGTCACTTAACAAAAAAACCAAGACCAACTCCAGCACTCACTCAGATACAATAAGAAATATCAGCAAAGAAATAATCATAAAAAGTAATCAACAAAAACAGTTGCCGTTAAGGAAGAAATGTTGCCCATTGGACTGCAAGGGGCCATTGGAGTCCCCATTCTGCAAGTATACCTGCGGAACAAAGAATAACCAAAGTGTGGAAGGCTAGAACCGCCGTTCACACCATCGAGGGAAAATTAGCAAATCAAGAAGATAAAATAACAGTGTGGAAGGCATAGGACCGCCGTCCACACCATCGAGGGAAATCAGCAAGTCGACAAGATAAATTAACAGTGAGGAAGGCACAGGACCGTCGTCTTCACCAACGAGGGAGTCCAGGGAACCAAACGATGACAACAATTCCAGATATAAATATAAATAAAAAGAAATACTTTGTAAAATCGCGCGGAACCTTTTCCGCCTGATAGAGCATAGCCCGTAAAGCTATGCACAACAATAGGCAGGCAATTGTCAAACAAATCAATAAGTATCAGATAAAAAAAAAATTAAAAAAAAAAAAAAAAAACTTTTGTTAAACTACTATTTTATATTCTTTAAAGAAAAATAATTTACTATGAAAATTATTAATAAGGACACTATTAAATAAAATATGGAAAATAAATTCATTTGATTTAAATAAAAAAAAAAAAAAAAATATATATACAATCTTGATCTAGACTTTCATGTCAGTTTTTATTGAAGATAAAATAAACGTATTAAAAAAAGGTTATCATTCACCCAAACAAATTATGGGTCTCGTAGACGTCAAATCTGTGGACTCGACAGCCAACGTAATAAATAAAGTTGACGTGTCATCCCCAGATTTGAAATACATGCTCATACTAGTATTGATTATCGTTATTCTCATGATATTGAACACAGTGTCCAAATTATATAAAATCCATAAGAGAACTATTAAAAAAAAGTACATGAATCGAGCAAACGACTTAGACAAAGTAGACAAAATATAAATTTTTACCAAAAATTATTCATTATGTTAGAAGCAAAAATAGATACAATTTATAGTAAATACTCAGACTTCCGTATATAAGCTATAAAAATTTTATCACGATTTCGTGAATACATAACCATTTATAAATTTATCTATGGAATCTATGGAAAATTATAATACATTTACATACGTTACAGTAAAGGCCATTAATTAAGAGAACCCATTTTTAGTTTCAATTGAAATCTTAAAAGTCCGCTTGCACAGATAAGCAACATGGTTGAGTCAAAATTATTGGCACTCTACATACCGTTTTTAGAACTATTAACCAGCATTCCACCTGCACACCCAAAATTAGTTTTAATCCTAAAGTGGACTAAAAATAATACAACAATACGTAGACATATGTATGAACAAATTAAGAGAATAATTGTACTGCAATATAAGAAGTTGCTTAAAAAGAATGTCAAAATGCCACAGTCAATTCACTTAGTATTTGTTGAACATACCATAAAAAGTAGAACTATTGAGTTCAGAAAGTGATAGTTCCAATTAACAACAAAATGTATAAGGAATAGTTATGAGTTGGCAAGAAATAGAAAAAAAATCGAACTTATAAAACAAAAATTCGACAAGTCATATAAATGTGTCAATAAAAACACAACAATAAGAGTCGAAACGTTGTTGCACCATATTACAGTATTAACGACTGAATATAACATACTTAGCGAATTAGCATCTTCGCTAAAGAGCAAGCTAACGAATGCGCACAACGAATATTGTTTAAAAATATTACGACAATTAGCTCTAAAGTTAGAGACGATAAGTGTTCGTCGTGATATTAAACTAACTATTCCCAAAAACCCTTATTTTCCAATTGAGTTTGACGAAAGTCAACTCCAGGATTTAAACGAGTCCAAGCCAACAATTGACTTTGATGAGTCAGAACAAGAGTGTTCTGATTCAGATAACACCGACAAAGAAATACAAAAACCAGACATGACAGACACAGAGCAAATGCCGATAGGGCATATATGAGGGAGATATCAATCCCAGAATATGACGGGAAAAATTTATATTTACAAAGATTCTTAGCTTCGTTAAGACTGATAAATTTAACAAAAGGCACTTTTGAAGGTATAGCCGTAGAAGTAATCAAGTCCAAAATAATTGGCTCGACCTTTTACAAAATACAGAACGAAATAACTATGGATGCAATAATAAAGAAATTGCAAGAATCTATTGTCGGCGAAACATCCGACGTTGTAAAAGCAAAAATGGCCAACGTATACCAGAAGGGTAAAACTGCTACGCAATTTACCAATGAAATCGATAATCAACGAAGATTGCTTGAATCATCTGCGTATATCGATGAGGGATTGCCAGCAGAGCTTGCTGATAAGTTCAGCACAAAAGAAGCAATTAAAGTAATGACTAAAAACTGTGACCATGGTAAACTCAAAACAATTTTGGAAGCAGGGACATTCGCAACAATGAATGACGCTGTGAGTAAATACATAAACTGCAGTACTGAGATGACAGGATCTACCAATGCAATTTTATTTGCACAAAGAGGACACTCCAACCGAGGTAATTTCCGAGGAAATTATCGAGGTAGGAGCAACAACCAAGGATATAATTATAATAATTACAACAATTACAGTAATAACAATAACCGAGGACACGGAAATTTCCGAGGAAATAACCGTGGCCGTGGTAACTCCAACAGGGGATATCACAACAACCAAAATAGTAATTACCAAAACAATAATTACGGAAATAATTCGAACAATAGGCAAAATGGCAATGTCCGATATACCCAAAGTTGTTCGGAAAACCAGCAAGCCCCCTTAAATACTCCAAACCAATAAATTCAACAGTTCACGTCATCAATCTTGGTCTTAATATTTTTATAAAATTACAAAATGAGTATACAAAAACAATTTGGACGTTGCTCATTGATACTGGTGCAGACATTTCAATTTTAAAAGAACAGTCCGACATCTTTCATGACATAGATACCAATGTAACTACAAATATCAGCGGAATTGGAGAAGGTTCAACCAATTCCATTGGACTAACTTTCGTTGAATTAACAACAGGAAAATATATTATTCCACATCATTTTCATTTAGTAGATACAAATTTTCCTATTCCATGTGACGGAATAATTGGTATGGATTTCATAAAGAAATTCAATTGTCAGTTAGACTTCAAAGCAAGCGAAGACTTGTTTATACTAAGACCTCAGAACTTAAATTTTCCAATAACTATCCCTTTAGTTCATACCACTGACAATAATACCACTATCTTACCATTACGATCTGAAGTTGTCCGACAAATAAAATTAGATACGAAAGATGATCATATTATGATCCCGTGTCAAGAAATCGAGAATGGAGTATTTATAGCAAGCTCCATATCCGATTCCAAAAACACATTTATCCGCATTCTGAATACAACGGATTCAAATAAAATAATTGACCTAGACAAGGTACGATACGAACCACTAAATAATTACGAAATTTTCACTAAAGATCATCTATCAAGAGATGAAACAATTATTTCCAAGTTAAGAAAAAACTGTCCGTTACCATACAAAAAACTATTAACTGAACTCTGTGTCAAGTATACAGATATATTCGGACTAGAATCCGAAGCAATAAGCACAAATAATTTTTATAAACAAAAATTAAGATTGAAAGACGATGAACCAACATACATAAAAAATTATAGAATTCTTCAAAGTCAACAGACGGAAATAGTCAAGCAAGTCGAAAAGTTAATTAAAGATAATTATGTAGCCGATGCGTTATCAAGAATAACCATCAAAGAGCTTAAAAACATGACAAAACAAATTTTAAAAGTCACTACTAGACAAGAGAAAAGACAGAAAATTTCCTGCGCAGGAGATGAAAAAGATATAGAAATAGAGAATTTGCAAAACAAACCTCTAAATAAAGCTTCAAAGCCCAATGTATATGAAGTCATAAGTTATGACTCATAACAAATGACGATGTACTAAAAGTAGTGACCTTGCAAACGAAAGATATGCTGTGTTGCTTTAAGCATGGCAAACAAATCATTGCAAGAATAGATGTTAGCGATCTGTATGCAAATGGAGTTATTGATTTAGGTCAATTTTTCCAACGGCTTGAAAGCAGAGCCGGTGTACATGATATACGCGAACTAAAAATGGCACCGAATGACATAATCTTTGAACATGTTTCAATAGAATTATTCAAAAAAATGGGCAATAATGTATGAAAATTATTAAGAGTAGCGCTACTCAAGCCGGTGACCAATGTATCAAATACTATACTGTCTAAACTACTATACTGTCTAAATTCCATGACGATTCAATACAAGGAGGTCATACAGGCATATCAAAAACTTTAGCTAAAGTACAAAGACATTACAAATGGAAAAATATGCGAAAAGACATAATAGAATACGTACGTAGATGTCAAAAATGTCAAATGTCTAAAACGACAGTACATACAAAGACTCCTTTAACACTGACAGAAACACCAATATATGCTTTCGACAGGGTAATTGTTGACACCATTGGTCCATTACCAAGATCAGAAAACGGTAACGAATATGCAGTAACGCTCATTTGCGATTTAACAAAATATCTCGTTGCCATTCCGATCCCTAATAAAAATGCTAATACTGTCGCTAAAGCTATATTCGAATCTTTTATACTACAGTTCGGTCCAATGAAGACGTTCATCACGGACATGGGAACTGAATTTAAAAATTCCATTATTAATGAATTGTGCAAAAATTTAAAAATAGACAATATAACGTCTACAGCGCACCACCACCAGACAGTTGGAACGGTAGAAAGAAGCCATAGAACTTTTAACGAATATATTCGCTCATACATTTCAGTCGATTAAACCGACTGGGATGTGTGGCTAAAATATTTTGTATACTGTTTCAACACGACTCCATCTATGGCACATAACTATTGTCCATATTGTAGTAGGCCACCACTAACACACACCCAACCAGCATACTAGCCCTAATTATAATGATACGGCCACACTAGCTTAAGATACCTAGCATAAGAATGTAATACTGCTAATGAGCAGTAATGTAATACTCATAAGAGCTGTAAAACGAAGATGAGTAATGTTAGGCATGACACGCGAGAAACGCGCCAAACAGTTGGTAGCCGATCGTGAAAAAGAACAGAAGTGTCGAATGAGCTGAAGCTGACAATAAATATATATACTAAAACACACCTAGGTCTCCAATTATAAACCGACTATCCTGTCACAATATCAGAAGTGGGATTACTCGCGATGAACAATATCGATTTAAAAAAATTTTCGTTGGTGCAACTTAAAAATTGGTTGGCCGTTCTGAGCTTGCCGACCACGGGCACCAAAGCAGAGCTTGTCGCTCGGCTGAACGCAATACCAGCGATGCATCGCGGTTCTCCGCCAGAGGCCGCACCAGTAGAGGAGAATCACGCTACGGCGCAAGTACAGCCACAGGCGCGTAGCGAGAGTGCACAAGCGGCACCTCAAGAACCGTTAGAATCGGCGAGCGACAGCGAAAGCGATATTCAGTGTGGTGTCGCAGCGGTGAGCGCATATTCGGTGATGGCGGCTGGCGAATTTCAACATGCTGGGGACAAGGAAGAAGAACTTAAAAAACTAGATAGTGAAATCAAGGCTAGCAAGAGATTACTGCAGCGGCTTCACATGAAAATAGCAAACGCAGCTCTAAAACAAAGAGACAACCACAACAGCGACAACGGTAACGACGGCGACAATGGCAGCGACAACGGTAACGACGGCGACAATGACAGCGACAACGGTAACGACGGCGACAATGGCAGCGACAACCCTAACGGCGGCTACAATGATGAAAGCGGCAACAACAGCGACAACGGCGATCACGACAACGTTAACAGAGGAACGTCAACTGTTAACATTTGCGGGATCAATACCAACATTAACAGTATCGATACTCATGCTGTTAACAGAATCGGTATTTGCGGCGATAGCAGTGTAGTGTTGGACAATGCTACTCACAGAGGCGGTATTCAACACCGAAACGCAAACGTAAACAAACTTTGCGATTCGTCAACGGCAGCATTTGCTTTGGCCAAAGAAGTTACCATGGACTACCTGGGAGAATCATGCGCACGCAACTGGGCCAGACAGGTGAAAAACATCGCGCAAATCTATGGGTTAAACTCAACATACTGCCATAGGTTAGTTTTGGCAAAACTAAAGGGCAAAGCTCAACAGTGGTTACATGTAAACGACACGCGTATCTTGGAACCAGTCGACCAGCTTTTAGAGCAACTAATTATGGCTTTTGGTGAAAGCGCTTCCAAGGCGGAAAATCGCAATACGTTCCAGAAGCGGCAATGGCAGTTTGGAGAGCACTTCGCAGCATACTTCGAAGAGAAACTTATATTAGCAAGCAAAATAAACATTGATAAGGAGGAGCTACTGGAGAACATCATAGAGGGCATTCCATCACCAAGTCTGCGCAATCAAGCGCGCATTCAATGCTTCAACGAACCATCACAAGTGTTGAAGGCCTTCGCGGGAATACAACTTCCAAAAGGGAAGCTAACAACACGGCGCGTTCACAGCTCAAGTCAGTAGACGACAAGGAACGGCGCTGTCTTAACTGCAATTCAAAGGGGCACATTGCAAATGAATGCCGCAAGCCAAAACGCGAGCCTGGGTCATGCTACGCATGCGGAGTGTTTGGTCACTTCGTGGGACAATGTCCGGAAAGGAAGAGCAACATTCCAAACAATTATGTAAGACAGTTTAGAATATATTTTTCCGACGCTATCTTATATCCATTAATTGCAGAATGTCTCATAGACTCGGGAAGCCCCACCTCTTTTATTAAAAAGTATCGAGTGCCAAATGAAGTAGCGCTACAACCAGTTTTAAGTTCTTATTACGGCCTTAACCATAGCCAACTCAAAATTTATGGGAAAGCCATTTCTTATGTATTAAAGAATAAATTGAAAAAATGTTATTTTCATTTAAACGTCGTATCCAACGAGTCTATGAGTCGTGATGTAGTTCTTGGGAGAGATTTTATGTACGCATGCGATCTTAGTTTAGATTTAAGCACCCTGAAGATGGTTACGGTTGAGAAAACAGAAACTCAAATTAGAGATAAAGAAACGGTTCGAATTAATAAACCAAGCTATGAGGCAAAAGGTGATGCCATTCCAATGACAACTAAAATTAGTAAAACGGTTATACCAACCACCATCTCAAAAATTTGTGAAAATAATATGAAAACAGTTAGTCCCAATTGTAATACAACAGCCAAGGAAACAGTTAGTCCCAATTTTAATGCAACAGTCAAGGAAACAGTTGGTCCCAATTGTAATACAACAGTCAAGACAACAGTTAGTCCCAATTTTAATGAAACACCTATGAAAACAGTTAGTACTAAAAATAACTCAACAGTTAGACCAATAGTTAGTCACGAAAGGAAAAACACTATTTCAATAGTCGATCAGCAAAAAAACGAATCAGATAATACTGCAATTATTTCGCCAACTGAATTGATGGGTAAACCGATAGTCCGTAGTACAGCAAAATCAACACCAACAATCGAAGAAACAGTTAATCAGATTATTAATAACGCAATTATTGAAACAGGTAATACACAAGTAAATACAACAAACACCGATCATTCAACAGTAGGCAACGAACTACAGTTAGAAATTAATAAAATCGCAAACAGCACTGACGTTCTTCAAGAAAATTTTCACAATGAAATGCTCGACATTAATTTAACAGAAGACGGAACAACTGAATACAATATCGGAAACAATGTGTGCTATGCAACACAATGCAAATTTAAACAGATAATAGAAAACTACTACGTAAACGCTGAAAAACGAAACGAGCCAGTAATGAAATGCGAGATAAAGCTTAATTTAGAAAAATCTAAACCATTTAGCTGCAACCCTAGACGGCTCTCGTATACAGAAAAAGACAAATTACAACAACTGTTAGACGAATACTTAAAAACGGCATTATACAACCCAGCTGTTCAGAATATGCTTCACCAATAGTTCTAGTTAAGAAAAAAACAGGAGACCTAAGACTATGCATAGACTTCAGTAAACTCAACAAGGTGTTAATAAAAGATAACTATCCTTTACCACTGATTGACGATTTACTGGACAGTTTAGTTAACAAGACAGTGTTTTCCAAGTTAGATCTAAAAAATGGATACTTTCATATATTCGTAGAAAAGGAATCAGTTAAGTACACATCATTTGTCACACCTTTGGGACAATTCGAATTCCTCAGAATGCCAATGGGGCTGAAGACTGCTTCAGCAGTATTTCAACGATTTGTAAACAGAATTTTTTCCGACTTAATCAAAGAAAACAAAGTTACAGTATACATGGACGATATAATGGTTGCTAGTAAAAATATAAACGAACATTTAGAAACGCTCATAGAAGTTTTTAAAAGACTGTCTCAAAACAAATTGGAATTACGTATGGACAAATGTGAATTTTTACAACCAAGTATTAAATACTCAGGATTTTTAATAACAAGAGAAGGCATTCGCGCTGATAACAAAGGCATAGAGGCAGTACAAAATTTTCCAGTACCAGAGAAAACACAGGCAGTCCAAGGTTTCCTCGGACTGTGCTCTTATTTTCGTAGATTTATAAAAGATTATTCAACGATAGCCAAACCATTATACGATTTACTTAAAAAAGATAGACATTTCGAGTTTACCGAAAAGGAGTTAAACTGTTTCCTAACGCTTAAAGAAAAGTTACTACAATCACCAGTCTTAGCAATATATAATTATAAAGACGAGATTGAGTTACACTGCGATGCTAGTGCTTTAGGATTTGGTGCAGTGTTACTCCAAAGAAAATCAGATGGAAAGCTTCACCCAATATTTTACTTTTCAAAGCGCACTACAGAAACGGAAGCTAAATACCACAGTTTCGAACTAGAAACCTTAGCGATACTGTATGCGTTACGTAGATTCCGCATATATCTCCAAGGGAAAAAGTTCAAAATCATTACTGACTGCAACTCTTTAACACTAACATTAAACAAGATTGAACTAAACCCTCGAATTGCTCGATGGGCTTTAGAGCTTCAAGACTACGACTATGAATTGGTTCATAGAGCAGGCACAAAGATGCAACACGTAGACGCGTTAAGTAGATACAATAATATACTAATTATAGAGACAAACAGTTTTGAAGACAATTTAATAATCTGCCAAGCTAAGGACCATAATATACAAAGACTTAAAAAACTGTTAGAAACAACCGAACACAAATTGTTCGAAATGCGAAACGGAATAGTATATCGTAAATTGAACGACGACAGAATAGTGTTTTACGTTCCAGAAGAAATGGAAGATCATGTCCTTTACAAATACCATAATGAAGTAGGACACATAGGTAGAGACAAAATGACAAATTTAATAGGCAAAAGTTATTGGTTTCCCAAAATTAAAGAGAAATGCTGCAATCACATCGAGAACTGTTTAAAATGCATAGCATACTCTCCAAAAACGGGAAAAGGAGAAGGTCTATTACATTGCATTCCAAAAGGCAACAAGCCTTTTGAGCTTGTGCACATTGACCATTATGGACCTGTTGACAACGGTAGACCAAAAAAGCATATTTTCGTAATTATAGATGGTTTTACAAAATTTGTGCGACTATACGCAACAAAGACAACAAACACTAAAGAGGCAATCATTTCGCTAAAAGATTATTTTAGGGCGTACAGTAGGCCGAAATACATTATCTCAGACCGTGGCTCTTGTTTTACCTCGAAGGATTTCGATGAATTTTTAGATGAGAGCGGAGTTAAGCACATGAAGATTGCAACAGGGTCACCACAGGCCAACGGCCAAGTGGAAAGAATCAACAGAAGTCTTGGACCAATGATCGCAAAATTAGTAGAAACAGATAAAGGCTTACACTGGGACATGGTATTAGAAGATGTAGAGTTTGCGATTAACAACACGCGACACAGAAGCATTAATCAGATGCCAAGTACAATGTTATTCGGAATAGGACAAAGGGGAAAATCAAGAGACGATTTAAAAGAAAAATTGGAAGACATCAATGTCAACCAAACAGGGAAAAGTTTAATAGAAATAAGAACTGAGGCATCAGAGAAACAGAAACAGGCACAGGCTTACAATAAAATCAAATACGACAATAGCAAAAGAAAACCGAAAAAATACAAAAAAGGTGACTATGTTATGGTCAAAAATTTCGACAGCACAATAGGTGCATCTAGAAAATTAATACCAAAAAATAAAGGACCCTACATGATAGCAAAAGTTTTGAGAAACGACCGATTTCTATTAAAAGACGTTGAGGGTTTCCAAGTATCCCGTAACCCCTATCAAGGTGTTTGGAGCGTGCAGAATATAAGACATTGGTTTGGAAAAAAAAAAAATCAACTTAATATATAAAATACTAAAGTCAAATAAATATATATATATATATTATTATTTAGAATAAGATTTAGAAACTAAAAAAAAAAAATATTGTAAATATAATAAAACGTGATCAGGAGATCCAAAACGTCAGGATGGCCGAGTTGTAGTAGGCCACCACTAACACACACCCAACCAGCATACTAGCCCTAATTATAATGATACGGCCACACTAGCTTAAGATACCTAGCATAAGAATGTAATACTGCTAATGAGCAGTAATGTAATACTCATAAGAGCTGTAAAACGAAGATGAGTAATGTTAGGCATGACACGCGAGAAACGCGCCAAACAGTTGGTAGCCGATCGTGAAAAAGAACAGAAGTGTCGAATGAGCTGAAGCTGACAATAAATATATATACTAAAACACACCTAGGTCTCCAATTATAAACCGACTATCCTGTCACAATATGAATTAGTTTATAGTAAACAAAATAATTTACCCAAATATTTTAATACAATAGACAATATAGAACCTTTATATAACATAGAAAACTATGCTAAGGAAAGTAAATTTAGATTGGAACAAGCATATAAACGAGCTAGAATAATGTTAGAAAAACATAAGGCTAGGAATAAAGAATATTATGATAGGAATATAATTAATTTAGAATTGAAAGTAGGAGATAAAGTTATACTAAAAAATGAAACTGGCCATAAGCTAGATTCACTATACTTAGGACCATTTAGCGTAGAGAAAATAGAAGATAAAAATAATATAATTATAAAAGATAAGAAAAATAAAAAACAAAAAGTTCATAAAAATAGGTTAAAATTATTCAATAGTTAATAACTTTCATGAAAGCACAGTCTGATCAACTGTTTTATAAAAAAAAAAAAAAAAAAAAAAAAAAACAATCTTATTTTTCACAACACAAACACACATTTTTTACATATATATATATATATTAATATAAAATACACGTAAATAAAAAAAAAAAATTTTTTTTTCAAACATATAAACAATATAATTAATTAATATTAAGGCACTCAAATTAAAATACATATGCATAAAATAGACTTAAAAAAAAAAAAAAAAAAATTAAAAAATAACTTCATAGTATTACGTTATTTTTCAAAAGGAGGGAGATGTAGTATACACATATATCGAGTGTACACTGTAAACACTTCAAATATATTAAGGTTGCAACGCGCACAAACGATGCAGCGTCAGCACTCTCACGCTGTTACCTCATACAGACTACATATGTGCATACTCACACTCTCTTTATATTATGTATTAGACTATGTATGGCTCGCGCGCTGACTTCTCTGCCGAAGCAGCGGTCTGCCTTATACTTAGAAGTAAGAACATTCAACAATTCAATAAAGAAACCTACTTGGAAATAGACGTGTTTTCTTTAAATGTCTGGAAAAACTAAGCACACGTCTACAATATGCTTTTTTGACTTTAAAATGCGGGGGGGTTGGGGGCGGAATGGGGGGGCATGGCTCCAAAATTTTTGATGCAGTTTTTAGGGGTTGCAAGTAGCTATCTTCTTACCAAATTTGGTAGTTCTAGCTGTAAGGATGTGCGAAATATGTGGATTTATCGGTTTTGAGTTATCGAATTTATCGATTTGCCAGCCCCCCAGTTATCGAAACCCCCATCTTGACATTTTAATTTACTATCCCATAGATAAAGAGAATTGGAAAGTTTCAAGTCTCTAGCTTGAAGGGTGTGGAAAAAAGTTGCGAACATACAGACGGACGGACGGACGGACGGACGGACACCATGACGGACATTGCACAAACCCAATATACTCTTTACCTTCGGTATCGAGTATAAATATATAGATATCTGAAAGCAAATTATTTTAGAAAATTAAAATTTTAACTTTAAAGCCCTGGGAAATTCAACAAGAAAATTAGTGGTCCAACATTTCTGCTTGGATTGCGAAAAACCTAGAAAAATCCAATCAGACCAGCGTTAGATTAGTAATTAGTGGTTACTACTAGATAAGGAAAAGAGGATCGATCTTTTTAGTACTGGAGATGAGGCCCCCAAGGAAACAAGAGAATAAAGTTTGTTATAGTCAGAACATATAACACGAAATGGTTCATGAATTAAATAGTTGCTGAAGCAACGATCAAGGCTAAGGGGTATAAAATTACGTGAAGATCTAGTTGGGACATTAAATTTAATTCGACTCAAAAGAACTGATGAGTCGATTTCACCATTAAGTAGGTTAGTAATAAATAAAACTCCATGGAAAGTTCTACGGTTTAACAGGGAAGGAAGATTAATCAAAAGAGTCTACTTGAATACGGGGGTAAGTCTACTCCAGGAACCCAGTTAAAACTTCTAATGGCAAATAGAAGAAATTTCTTCTGCACAGATTCAATTTTATCCTTGTGAATCGAGTATTGTGGGGACCACACACAAGATCCATACTCCAGGATGGGTAGGGATCGTTAAACTCTTTCGACCACCGCTTGTTGAAGCCAATGACATAAATGGCCTTATTAAATATAGACGAAATATGACAGTCAAACTTTAATTTAGGATCAAGAATAATGCCTTCATCTTTAATTTCAAACACGCGGTCAAGTGGTAAAGCATCAAGCAAGTAGTGAGCAGTATGAAGGGTACTTCTACAAAAAGACATGACTTTAAATTTCGAACAATTTAAGTTGAGTAAGTTAAAACGACAGCAGGCCGACAGCGCACACAGATCCGACTGTAGGAAGTTACACAGAGAAGCATCATTGTAGGTGAAACATAGTTTTACATCATCAGCAAACATATATACAAAAGAGTTAGTAATAACAGCTGGAAGATCGTAAATATACAGATTAAATAGCAAAGGTCCGAGATGATTCCCATGGGGAACACCAGAGGTAACAAAAATAGGTTTAGATACAGATGATTTAAAAACAACTTTTTGTGTTCGGCCACACAAGTACTCCGAAAGCCACAATAAAAGTTTTGATGGAAATCCCATAATATTCAATTTTTGAAACAACAGAGAATGACTTACAGAATCAAATGCCTTCCTAAAGTGGGTGTAAACAACATCAGTTTGCATTTGATAAAAAGCGAAGCGAATTCTAGGAGGTTAGTGGTAGTAGAACTACGCCTAAAAAAGCCGTGTTGATAAGGCGATATAATTGAACTACATGTGTGTTGCAATTGAGAACATATAATATTTTCAAAGACTTTAGGAATGGCGGACAACTTGGATATACCCCTATAGTTTTTAACGTTTGACTTTGAAGAATTTTTATGGAGTGGAATTATACAACCTGGCACTCCATCAGGATCAGGCAAGTAGCCAGGTTTGACAGGGTTAAGGTCACTTAGAAGTGAACACTCAGTTATAACTGGGACATATATGCAATTTTGCGTTTGAACTTGAAAAGGATAAGAATTACTGCAACTACATATATAAGTTCGTTGAGTATACTGATTGAAAGTACTCAGCAAATATATCAGCTACTGCCTGATCAGAGATTGCATTTGTATTATCAAGGTAAACCGAGGATGGCCAGCATGAAGACTTACGTTTATTTTTATTGGACGTAGATGTACTAAAGAACAGTACAGTCAAGTGGCCCAACGATACCAAGCACCGGCTTTTTAACGCGCGGCCCCACGCACAAAGCGACCCACCTCCCGCCCATCCGACCGAGGGGCGCTCCGCTTATCGTGCGGTTACGATGATCGCGACCATGTAGACAAATGACACAAAACTAACTTTTTAATAGAGCAAGTAGGAGTGGCACTGTGTATTAAGTGGGAAAGATCGTTATAAATAGAACACAGAATACGAAAAGGGTTATGAAGAGCATAATTAGAATTACAAGTTTGAAGAGATATAGGTACACAATTTCTAGTATTTCTAATAGGAACAGCAAAGTTAATTTAGTTAATTAATTCAGAAGAATCAATTTCACCATTAACTAATTTGTGAAAAAAGGAAAATGATAGCATTATTCTACGACCATTCAGAGAAGGAAGATCTATTAGTAAAAGTCTACTACGATAAGACAGCAAATTATTGTTAGTCTCCCAGTTAAAACCTCTAAGTGCGAAGAGCAGAAATTGTTTTTGTACCGAATCTATTTTATTCTCATGAATTTCGTATTTGGGAAACCATATACAAGATCCATATTCCAGAATCGGGCGTACAAGAGAAGTGTACAGATTCGAGAAAATATATATTAAAAAAAGGCAAACATCTAAGAAAATAAGATATAAAAAGTTTACTTTGCACCACATTTGAAAGTTGTCTAAATCTCTTGAAGCTGTTGAGCAGCAAGGGGAGTTGCAGCCGACGTGCATAATTTTACATCATCAGCGTACATCAAAACCCGAGAGAACTTTATAACCGATAGAAGATCGTTTAAAGACAAAATAAATAATAAAGGGCCAAGATGACTACCCTGTGGAACGCCTGAAGTGACCTGAACCGTCTTGGAAACGGACCCTTTAAATAAAACCCTCTGAGTTCTAAGAGTTAGGTAGTCTTTAATCCAAAGAACTAGAATATTTGAAAAGCCCAAGAGTTCCAGTTTATGTATTAGGAGACGATGATCTATAGAGTCGAAAGCCTTACTAAAATCAGTATAAATAACATCAGTCTGCAATATGTCCTGAAAACCCTTAATAACAAATGAAGTAAATTCTAACAAGTAAGTGGTAGTAGATCTTTGTTTCATAAATCCGTGCTGGCACGGTGAAATAATAGATTTGCAAAAGTGTTGAAGCTGGGAGGATATTAATTTTTCAAAAATCTTAGGAATAGCAGAGAACTTGGAGATAACCCTATAATTTTGAATATTAGATTTGGTTCCTTTTTTATGGAAATGAATAATAAATGACTCTTTCCAAATTTTTGGAAAGGAGCCTAACTCCAGGGACAACAGTTTGTGTAACGGCTTTAAAGGACCATGAGCGCAGTGTCTAAGCTTGGCACTCCGTCAGGTCCTGGGGAAAAAATAGGTTTCAAAACATGTAGATTATTTAAAAGTGAGTTTTCAGTGATTTTCAGTCCAAAGATGCGGTTCGAGCCATTAACCTGATAATGTTAAGGCAAACCGACTTGAGGTTGAAATGAACTATAAGTCGTTTGAAAAAATTGGGCAAATATATTTGCAATGTCCTGATCAGAATTGGCCTTCGTTTCCTAAAAGAATACTTCTGTTGGGAGTGTCGATGACCTAAGCTTCGCATTAACAAAATCAAAAAACCGCTTTGGATCCTGCTGAAACTGTAATCTACACCGAGTCAGGTAATTCTCATAACATTGGTTATTTAAGATTGCAAAACTGGCACGTGCAATCAAGTATTCAGAATAAGCTACCCATGAGCCGTTTTTTTTAAATCTCTTGCAGAGTTTAGATTTTCGATTTTTAAGAATTGTCAACTCTCGGGTAAACCACACAGGTTTGTTAGACCTGTTTAGCTTACCAACCGGGACACATAAATCAAATAAAGAATATAAGATATTATAAAAAATACTGATTGCCACGTCCAAGTCGTCAGACTCGTAGAGGGGAGACCAGTCAGTTTGGGATAAAAGCAGGATGAGTCCCTCAAAATCAGTTTTCCGAAATTGACGAACTCGACTCAAAGGTATTTTAGTACTGCAACGCGTCCGGGAAGGTAAATTAATCAACAGCTCCAACGTAGGATGGTATAAGTCTTCGGGATAAGATATAGGCTGGGAACGGGAAACGGATGAAGATGATGAATCCAAAACAAAAATCAGATCAAGCATTTTATTAAGAGAATTTGGGATAGCATTAATTTGACTCAATGACATCCCAGGGAAGTCGATTAAAAATTCATTCGGGGCCGTGGGAGTCAGGGCACCAGAGTCAGGACAAGAAATCCAAGTAGCTTCAGCAATGTTGAAATCGCGATCAGAAAGCAAGGCAGAGACAGAATGAATAGCAGATAGATGTGTCTCATAGATGGAGAGATCAGAGGATGGAGGTATATACGAACAAGTGATAAAAATGTTATTATTGGACGTAGATGTACTAACGAACAGTACAGTCAAGTGGCCCAACGATACCAAGCACCGGCTTGTTAACGCGCGGACCCACGCACAAAGCGACCCACCTCCCGCCCATCCGAACGAGGGGCGCTCCGCTTATCGTGCGGTTACGATGATCGCGAACATGTAGACAAATGACACAAAACTAACTTTTTAATAGAGCAAGTAGGAGTGGCACTGTGTGTTAAGTGGGAAAGATCGTTATAAATAGAACACAGAATACGAAAAGGGTTATGCAGACCATATTTAGAATTACAAGTTTGAAGAGATATAGGTACAAAATTTCTAGTATTTCTAATAGGAACAGCAAAGTTAATTTGGTTAATTAATTCAGAAGAATCAATTTCACCATTAATTAATTTGTGAAAAAAGGAAAATGATAGCATTATTCTACGATCACTCAGAGAAGGAAGATCTATTAGTAAAAGTCTACTACGATAAGACGGCAAATTATTGTTAGTGTCCCAGTTAAGACCTAAGACTTAAGTGCGAAGAGCAGAAATTGTTTTTGTACCGATTCTATTTTATTCTGATGAATTTCGTATTTCGGAAACCATATACAAGATCCATATTCCAGAACAAGAGAAGTATACAGAGTTTTTGTTAAGTAGGGATTGTTAAATTCCTTCGACCAGCGCTTAATGAACCCCAAGACACCAGATGCTCGATTGGAAATTGAAGAAATATGCTTGTCAAACTTAAGCTTTGGGTCCATAACGATGCCCAAATCGTCAACCCATTCAATTCTATCTAGTGGTTTGCTGTCAAGAAAATATATATTAAACAAGTAAGAAGGCTCTAGTCGGGAGAGCCCGACTAGAAGATACCCTGAACCCAGTTGCAATAAATAAATTAAATTTATATAAGACTTTGGTATACTGACTTAACTTCAATCGATTAAATACGATATCTCCGGTGTTTCTAAACCGATTTGGACGAAATTTTCGGAAAAGTTCTATCGTTACCCATTATTTTAACCCTCATTTTTACATTTTCCAAATTCGATATTTTTTTGTTTCCATGTGTATATCGGAAACCAGAATAGTTATCGATAATTTGAAGCAAACTTGTTCTGTTCATGGTATAGGAGAACTTATATAAATTAAAATAAATGCCTTTTATAGGATGGTTTATTTATTAAAAGGAAATATCTTATAATTATGTTTTTATTTGCAAGCTCGTTTGAGCTGTTGGAGAACAATTCTTAAACTAAACTCTACGGCAAACTGCATCGAACCATGAAGCCGCCGCTGCTAGCTGGAATGCCGGCTGAATGCTGAGTCGGCGTCTTCAGCGGGTGATCAGGCTGCTTGCGCGTGCGAGTTTCATATTTCGGCTGCAACTTTGTCGCGACGGCATCCGGCGCAACAGCGTTGTCAGCTAACTCAAGCTTGCGCGTGTTAACTCCTCCCCTACTAGATGGAAACACGTCCTCGGGTTTCTTCTTGTTTGCTCTGCGCTGGTATAATTTCCAGGCGCCCACGAAGAGTAGGAATAGGGCGATGAGTGCCAAGCAGCCAAATGACCTAGATGATACCTTTGATCTAAGATCCCCGATGTGCTGGAGATTCTTTAGGCTCAGGTCGTGCAGGAATGGGAGGCTCAGGTGTTCTCTGAAGAGAGTGACGTTGACCACGGCTAACGTAGATACGGCAGGCTTCTTCTTCAGGATACCTCGGTGGTTCACGTAACGGGTACCATTCAAGAAGACGTGTTCGTCGTAAGTGGCGAGGAAAGTTCCCGCTACTATCTGGCTGTTTCCATTGCTGTCCACTACATTCATGGTTGCGTTGTTTATTACCACGATGCCCTCGCCGATTATTGTTACAGCTTCCAGGTGCCCGGGGCGTGTGGCACATTGTGCGACGGCTCCAGACACCAGTTGTTGGGCACACGAGGTGTTCTGTAGTCTTCTACAGAAAGTAGTGCTCACAGTGGCAGCGCAGTCACGCACAGCGAAGGTTTTTGTTCCGCAATCGGCCACCGTATTTCCTTCTTCTAAATCTAATATTATATTATTATGTTGAACAGGGAAAATGTCTATTTTCTTACAATTTTACAATGGTTTAGGATATTTTATTAGAAAATACATTAGTTCGGAGTTTTGGAAAGCTTTAATATGTGAAACCTCTAAAAGGTCAGTTATGCTAGTATTCGTGAGTTGTTCATTTAGCATTTCTTTTATATCAATGCTGTCTAATATGAGAGGGCTGATTAGATTTATTTTTGCGAGTGTAAGTGTGAGGATTAAGTCCTCCAGGTTGGTGATAATCATTCTATTTTTTGCCAAAATTGTTGCGTAAAAATGCTCGACCTCTGCATCTGGTTTTGAAATTTCATTGAGTGTTCTTGAAACGTCATTAAGTCTCGCTTGGAATTTGTTATTGATCTCTATCTGTCTATTTTCGGATTCTACTAGCTGACCTTGTTTGAATTTTATTTGTTCCCAGTCGTCAAAATCTGGTGTTCCTGCAATTGCCTTAAGGGCACTACCTATCATGTTGATACTACGTGCTTGTCGGTGGTGAACTGTCAGGGAGGCTATAAGGGTGGCTATGTGTTGTATGTCAGTTCTCAGTACCTGTCTCATGTGGTCCTTGGGTAACTTGTCTATTAAATTTTGTGTCTCGTCGATGTAAGTTTCGAATGATGTCAAGGTCGTTGTATGTCCCATGTAGCTGTACTCGTCCCAAATCGTTACGTCTCCGTCAACTATAGGTATGTAGTCCGCGTGTGAATAGTCGTTAAGTCTCAGTTTCGCTTCAGTCAGAGTCATGGCTGCCATTGTTAAACTGAAAAAGTATCCTAACCTAAAATGAATATAAAAATTTGTGCAATAAAATTATTTGAAAATGCTTAAATTTTTTATTTTATTTATTTTTTTTTTTTTTTAGAGCAGAACGCTTACCTGAGGTTGTCCTTATGGACCACCCTCCCTTTAATAAGAACCGTCGTACCTAGGTCTGCCTCTACTGTTGCTTCTGTAAATAAGGGTGATAGCTTGTTTGCTAACCTCCTATTATTTTTTATCCAGACCTTTTCTCCTGCTTTATACGACTTGTAGACCCTATTTTTATTCAAAAGGTCAAGTGTCTTTCTTTGTGCGTTTGCGATCTTTTCCCTAATCTGCGCTGTGTTGTTTTTGGAAGCTGCGTGAATTACGTCTATGGGCCACTCATTTGTTACTGAGTGGATTGACCTGTTGTACTTGACGGTTGCGAGGAGAATATTCTCAACAGTGTCCTCTACCTGCGTTTCCAACTTATATGAACGTGCTATGTCTCCGAGGGTACCGTGAAACCGCTCGACCTGCCCATTAGAGGAGCTATGCAAGGGTGGGGCGTTAGAAATCTCGACGCCAAAGCTGTTGCTAAGCATTGATTTAATGGTTTCTGAGTTCAGAGATTTTTCGTTGTCGCAATAGATGGTTTCTGTTTTTGGAAACAAATTTAATAGCTGTAAAAGTAGGGCTTTTATATCCACAATTGCGCGGGACCGTATGGGCTGTACTACTGCGAATTTGAAAACTTGTCGATGCAAGTTAAAAAGTATTTACCATCGGTGGAGTAAACATCTATATGCAACATTTCTCCGGCATATGTTGGTATCGGGGTTTTCCCTATCTCTTGTTTTTTCGGGTGCCGATCATGTTTACTCATGGTACAAACTCTGCAATTTGCCGCTATTTCTGACGTTAGGCGACCAATTTTCGGAAAAAAATAATCCCTAAGTATTTGTTTTGCATTTTCCTGCGCCGCTCTGTGGGCGCGGCTATGCTCAACTGTAGCAATTTCCCTTTGTTCCGTTGGGTTTGTAATGTCCGTAACATAATTCTTGGAATATCTAAAAGTGGTAGAAGGGAATGCTTCGACCAATCCGTGCTGGATCAAGGCCAGTATGGAAGCTCACAGTGGATTGCGTTGGCTACGTCAGCGTTTACTGCTTCTTTAATGGTCTGCAATAGTGTGTTGCGATCGGAAAAATTGATAATATGACGAGTTTTTGTTTTAAACAAAATAAACGTCTTTTGCTGGGGAATAGTTCCCTCTTCCAGAATAATCTGGTTCCTAAAACAATTCACTGGTTTGTCTGTGGATTCAATGGTGTATGTGAGGGATTACTCACTATGAATTGTAGCAGCATCAGAATCTGCTGAATCCTCCAACGCATTGACATTTTGGCGAGACAGAGCGTCCGCCACCAAATTCTCTTTTCCGGGTTTATAAATTATATTTGCGTTGTGCTCGTCGATAAAGGCTTTCCAACGCTTTATTTTGGCATTCGGATTCTTGTCCGATACTGAAAAGGTTAATGGCTGATGGTCTGTATGGATGTTAAGATTTTTAACGCCATACAAATAATTCCTGAGGTTTTTGAGTGCCCATACAATGGCGAGAAGTTCACGCTCATTTGTGGCAAAATTTACCTCGTTACCCCGCAGAGTCCGCGAGATCATTGTTATGGGTCGACCGTCTTGGGACAGTACCGCACCCAGTCCGTGGCCAGACGCATCAGTTGTGAGGTCTTAAGCCTATCAAAGGCCTCGCTTTGCTCTGGTGACAATTCAATTATTACTTTTTTTGAATAATTGGCACTTACTTTGCCATTATCGCCCTTGAGAATATCTGTTAAAGGCCTTGCAATGCTGGCAAAGCCTGTTATAAAGCAGCTATAGTAGCGTGCTAGACCCAAAAATGACCTAAGAGCAAATAGAGTTTTTGGTTGTGGAAAGTCTTTAATCGCTTTCACTTTGTCGGGTGAGGACTGAATTCCGCCTCTGCATACTGTGAATCCCAAATATTCAACGCTTTTTTTGAAAAACTTTGATTTTTCTTGGGATACTCGCATGCCTGCATCTCTAAGGTTTTTCAAGACCCATTCAATATCTCTGATGTGGTCTTCCTTGGACTTGGAAAAGATTATTACGTCATCAACGTAGACATAACATATCTTTCCGATTTGATCGCGGAGCACATCGTCGATGTCTCGTTGAAAAATGCTTGGGGCATTTTTTAACCCGAAGGGAAGTCTGCAAAACTCATACTTCCCGTTGTTGACAGAGAACGCTGTCTTTCTTCTGTCTCTTTCAGCTAATTCGATTTGGTGAAACCCTGATTTGAGGTCTAGCGTAGTAAAATACTGAGCCTCACCCAAGTTCGACAATATAGTCGAGATTGATGGTATAGGGTATTTGTCATCTGTTGTTCTTTGATTTAGTTTCCTAAAGTCAATAACTAGACGCTTGTGCTTGTGTCCCGCTTCATCGATACTTTTTTTGTCGACAACCCATATCGGGTTATTATATGGAGACTTTGATGGTCGTATTATGCCGTTCGCTAGAAGTTGTTTAACTTCTGCATTGACAAAGTCCGACACACCCTTTGGATACGGATACAGTTTAGAGTAAACTGGTTCGTCATCCGTTGGTATTGTGGCAACCGTATTTATGTTGTACGGAAGGGACTCGTTAACGTCCGCAAATGCCTTTACCATTTTATTGATCATACGATCGAAGGTGGATCTGACAGCGGGAGGGACATCCGTGTCATTAATCCGAATGTGGTTCACTTGTTGGCACTTAGTGAACTCGATTTTTTCTCTTCCGTTGTCATGTTTTATGACATTGTTAGTTAAATCTATCCGAGCGTTGATCCGTTTTAACAGATCAAGGCCGATTATGCCATCGAAGTCATTAAGTGACTCCAGCATGGAAAAGTACGACTTAAAGGTCCGTATCCAGCACAGCGAAAAAAAAATTTTTCATACAAAATCGTCGCAGCAGGAATTGTTTTTTTTTGGCTGCGTGTGTTCTCGGTATCCAGTAACGTAGCAAAAATACTAAACTGCTTATCGATAGTATCGATGTATTTAATATGTACACACTGGCGCTGGGCGCAGGAAATACCAAATTATATATCTTTTTGTGCCCAGGCCAGCAACCAACATTTATAAAACGACAAGTTATAAATAATAATGGAAAGGAAAACTGAAAAACGGGTTTAAAAGTATTGGTACTGCAACAACATACGATACCAACAACGGAATAAGCATATTCGCACTATTCATCTTTTCTTTTTTATACTCGATACCGAAGGTAAAGAGTATATTGAGTTTGTGCAATGTCCGTCATGGTGTCTGTCCGTCTGTCCGTCTGTATGAACGCAAATTTTTTCCACACCCTTCAAGCTACAGACTTGAAACTTTCCAATTCTCTTTATCTATGGGATAGTAAATTAAAGTGTCAAGATGGGGGTTCTACGATAACTGGGGGGCTGGCAAATCGATAAATTCGATAACTCAATACCGATAAATCCACATATTTCGCACATCCTTACAGCTAGAAGTACCAAATTTGGTAAGAAGATAGCTACTAGCAACCCCCAAAAAACTGCATCAAAAATTTTGGAGCCACGCCCCCCATTCCGCCCCCAGCCCCCCCGAATTTTAAAGTCAAAAAAGCCTATATCTCCCACAGTTTTTGAGCTATAGCCACCAAATTTGGTACCAAGATAGGTGATGATGACCCCTCAAAAACAACTTCAAAAGATTGGATGCCACGCCCATCAATACCGCCCCAGCCACCCCCACGTGCCCCAACGCTTCGTCAAAAACGGGAATGCGTGTATCTTCCAGAATTGTGGAGCTAGAGCCTCCAAATTTGGTGGGAAGATAGTTGGTAACGACCCCCAAAAAACTGCATCAAAGTTTTGGAGCCACGCCCACCCATTCCGCCCCCAGCCCCACCGCATTTTGAAATCAGAAATGGCTATATCTCCCACAGTTTTTGAGCTAGAGCCACCAAATTTGGTGCCAAGATAGGTGATGATGACTCCCTAAAAACTGCATCAAAAGTTTGGATGCCACGCCCACCAATACTGCCCTAGCCGCCCCCATCCACCCCAACGCTTCGTCAAAATCGGGAATGCGTGTATCTTCCAGAGTTGTGGAGCTAGAGCCACCAAATTTGGTAAGAAGATAGCTGGCAACGACCCCCAAAAATCTGCATCAAAGTTTTGGAGGCACGCCCTCCATTTCGCCCCCCTTTCCCCACTTTTTACAATTTTCGAGCTAGAGTCACCAAATTTGGTATGAAGATAGCAATTGACATTTCAGAAAGATCTGCATCAAAAATTTGGATTCCACGCCCACCCATACCGCCCTCAGCCCCCCTTTCCCCACTTATTACAAATTTCGAGCTAGAGTCACCAAATTTGGTATGAAGATAGCAATTGACATTCCACAAAGATCTGCATCACAAATTTGGAAGTCACGCCCACCCTTACCGGCCCCAGCCCCCCTTTCCCCACCTTTTACAAACTTCGAGCTAGAGTCACCAAATTTGGTATGAAGATAACAATTGACATTCCACAAAGATCTGCATAAAAAATTTGGATGTCACGCCCACCCATACCGCCCCCAGCCCCCCTTTCCCCACTTATTACAAATTTCGAGCTAGAGTCACCAAATTTGGTATGAAGATAGCAATTGACATTTTACAAAGATATGCATCAAAAATTTGGATGCCACGGCCACCCTTACCGCCCTCAGCCCCCCTTTCCCCATCTTTTTTAAACTTCGAGCTAGAGTCACCAAATTTGGTATATAGATAGCAATTGACATTCCACAAAGATCTGCATAAAAAATTTGGATGTCACGCCCACCCATACCGCCCCCAGCCCCCCTTTCCCCACTTATTACAAATTTCGAGCTAGAGTCACCAAATTTGGTATGAAGATAGCAATTGACATTCCACAAAGATCTGCATCACAAATTTGGAAGTCACTCCCACCCTTACCGGCCCCAGCCCCCCTTTCCCCACCTTTTACAAACTTCGAGCTAGAGTCACCAAATTTGGTATGAAGATAACAATTGACATTCCACAAAGATCTGCATCAAAAATTTGGATGCCACGCCCACCCAAACCGCCAACAGCCCCCCCTTTCCCCACCTTTTGCAAATTTTGAGCTAGAGTCACCAAATTTGGTATGAAGATAGCCGGTGGCATCCCCATCTGCATCGGAGAATCTTTAAGGCAGCTTAAACCCCTGCCGCATCCGTACCCCTTTGCATTCAGGCCTCTTTTTACCGGTTTTAATTCTGGTATCGAGTATGCCGCAGTCGGTTGCGTCCGACTGCAACGTTTCCACTTGTTTATTTTGTGTTTGTGGGTTTGTTTACTTTTTAAATTTGATGCCTCAGTGTGACCATGTATCTCTTAAGCTATATAAGGCAAAATGCCATATTTTTACCACAAATTAGTGGACTATGGTAACACTATAAAATCTTGTGCCCACGCTTCCAAAATATATCACAAATTCCTGCCAGGAATTTTTTATTGTACTGGAACCGGACCTTAACGTCGAAAAGATGGATGAGACATTTCTGCTCAATCTTGGTGTGCCTGTGGATTGATTTTACTTGAAAAGGGCTGTCAACTGGCATCCAATGTGCCAGTCCGGGAAGGGGTTTTATATAATTCTTTGAGGCCCCTGTGTCTATCAAAAGTTTGATAGTTTGCCCTGCGACCATTCGCCTTATGAACGGAAGCAGGGAGCTTCCGCTAAAAAATTACAGCTTTCGGCCCCGGAGAAATCTTCTTCAATTTCAGCTGCCTCATGCTTTGACAGTGACTCGTAGTCACCGGTACCTTCCTCTTGTGGTAAGTGGTTTACGTTTTGCTGAGTCCTCATGGACTGATCACCGTACCCTTGGTTGTTTCTGTAGCCCTGTGCGGGTTGCCTAGAGCGCGAAGATGGATCTACTTCCATTGGCTCAGGCGCCCGCCCTTGGGGCTTTTGATTGTTGTAGCGGTTTTTCGAGCTGCTTGGTTTTTGCTGGTTTTGGTCTTTCTGGTTTTTTTGAAAGTACGGGTTCTTGTTTTGGGAACTGCTTTCCTTCTCTTGTTGGGCGTTCTGACGCCAGTTCTGAGACTTTTGATAATTTGGCTTTTGGGGTTTTTCCTCGAGGTGTTTTGCAAAATTTGCTGCAAAAATGCCTCTCTCATTGCTTGACTCAGCTTCTTGAGCTAGAGCCAAAGCTGATGGGAGGTCCCTGGGTTGTGCCGGAAAAACGGCCCATCTCAGAGATTTTTTCAACCCTGACACGAAAGTGTGAAGTGCATCGTTTCTAAATTTTTCGTTTAATACGGCTGCTGCAGCCGGTTCGTGTGTCATAAGCGTTTTATTTTGTAACAAGGTGAGCTTTTTCTCCACCTCATCGAAATACGTTAGCAATGGCAGGTCGCCCTGCCGAAGCGTGCTTAACTGTTGCTGAATTACATGTACCGGTGTTTTATCCGCGTACGTGAAATCTAATCTGGCAATAATGGCCCTGAAGTTCAACACTGTGTTGAATGAAGCCAGCACGGTAGCTGCTGGTCCCCTTACTTTGTTTCGAATTATGGCTACTGCCTGATAATGTTTTGAGCTGCCATCGTATGGCTCAAACAATTTGTAAGCTGTAGAAGCAGCTTGCCTCCATATAAGATAATTTTCTTGTTTCCCTTCGAACTCGGGAATGGACTTTATAATTTCCAGGGACTCGTCGCACTGTACCTCTGGCACGATTTGTATTTCTTGGAAAACTTCTATTTGTGGGGCAGAATTTTTTAACTGCTTAAACTGTTCTGTAAGAGAGGCTATCTTATCTTCGAATAAGCGCGCCTGTTTGTCAAGGGCTGCTTGAACCTGTGCCTCCATCTGTGCAATTTGTTCTGAATTCATTTTTTTTGTTTTTTGTAAGGACTGCTGTTCTAAGTACGAAGATATAAGTTCGTCTCCACTACTGTCGTCTGTTTTTGTTTGACTTGGGCGCAACATTAATAGTTTCAGACCACTCCGGAATTTATTCTAGTGTCAGTTATAAGGGTCTCGCAATATTTATTGCAACAGGCAGTTCTTATTAAAGCTTATTACTTTGTAAACGAAATGGAAACTCATATGAGACAGCTTTGTATTTTTATTATTCGTTTATTTGGATTGCAAAAAGAAAAATGAACATCTCAATCACATTTTTTGAAATATAATATGCCTCTTATCGCACGATGTGGTGGCCGCTGCGCTGTGACGTTTTCGTTGTTTGTTGATATTCGCCGGCCGCTCCCTGTTTGTTGCTTTTGATGTTTAGAACGCTCAGTTTGTTTTTTTTTTTCTTAGCGTTTTGTTGTTGTGACAATGTTAATTTGTTGCTATGTTGATCACTTTGTTGTACAATGTTAGTTCTTGTGTTTTTTTTCTATGACACTGTTAATTTGCTGTTATGTTGATCACTTTATTGTTCAGTGTTATGCCCTGTCCTCATTAGGGCTGCATCTCACATCTTCGCATCTTGAGCCAAGATGTTGAACATCTCGCATACATATTGTATGGGTGCTAGAGATGGTAGATGCTGGCGTCTAGCCAAGATGTGAGTACATCTGGTGTTAACAGTACTCGATACTCTAAAAAATTTCTGTTATGCTCGATAATTTCTTTTATCGGCAAAGTGACACCACTTGCCAAAGATTTACTGTATACTGAAATTGAAATGGCAAACGGCGGTAACTATAAAATTTATTTTATTTATATTATATTATACAAAATAATTAATTGCACCTCTTTTTAGCAGAAAATAATAGATTTGTATGGAGTGAAGAAGCGACACTGGTGTTGCTAAGCCTCTGGGAAGAAAATATCGGTGGTCTCAGAGGCATTAGTCTTCCAACTGTTCGGTACTCTGCCGACGACCCCAGCGTGTACAGCGCAACGGCTATGCGCTTGTCAAGGGGAATAGCCCGGCGAAACGTCGTGTCCATCTTTGCCAGCCCAGGCAACTGAGCTACCAGCATTTCAAATACGTGCCTCTCGCACCTAAAACATTCTTTAAAAAATTCATCCGAGTTCTGCGGCACATCGCGCTCCCAAAGACTTCCAAACCGCTCCTATAGTTTATTATAAAATAATATTTCATTAAATTAAATGCATCAAAGTGCAATATATATTACTTACATATTTCCAAACGCTACGAACGCTCTGATTACCAATCAATGATGAGCTCGACGATCCACACAAGTTAGGCAATAACTGCTCCTCCACTCTAGCGTTGTTTTCCAAAATTGATAATAAAATTGGATCCATGTTTCACACTTGTTAGCTGAATTTATAATTGTTAACTGTCAAAGATGTAGATGCAGATGTAGAGCATAAGGACAGCTCTCCGTCTTGTTATCGATAAATGCTGTAAATGCTGATGTAAAGTGCTAGTGAGGAAAGGGCATTAGTTCTTGTGTTTTTTTTGTTTGTATGACAATGTTAATTTGTTGTTATGTTGATCACTTTATTGTTCAGTGTTAGTTCTTGTGTGTTTCACTTATTGTTGTAACACTCACTTTATTATTTTTCTCTTTGTGTTTGTTATTGTTGTAACACTTATTTTGTGTGTTTGTTGAATTTTTGTGTTTTTGTTTATGTTGTAACACTCACTTTATTTTGTGTGTTTTCGTTGGTTCTTTGTGTTTTTGTTTTTTGTTGTAGCGCTCACTTTTATTGTTTTTCGTGAGTATGTTTTTTTTTTTATGTGTTGTTGTTATAACATTCACTTAACTGTTTTGTTAATATTGGGACTCCTGTTTTTTGCAAGGTTTTTCCCGTTTAAATGATACGAAAGTTATTAACCAGTCGTAGGTTTTTGCCATTTGGGCGCCAATTAAAATAAATGCCTTTTATAGGATGGTTTATTTATTAAAAGGAAATATCTTATAATTATGTTTTTATTTGCAAGCTCGTTTGAGCTGTTGGAGAACAATTCTTAAACTAAACTCTACGGCAAACTGCATCGAACCATGAAGCCGCCGCTGCTAGCTGGAATGCCGGCTGAATGCTGAGTCGGCGTCTTCAGCGGGTGATCAGGCTGCTTGCGCGTGCAAGTTTCATATTTCGGCTGCAACTTTGTCGCGACGGCATCCGGCGCAACAGCGTTGTCAGCAAACTCAAGCTTGCGCGTGTTAACTTATACAAAATCTGAAGTCTCTAGCTCTTAAAGTCTCTGAGATCCACGCGTTCATACAGACGGACAGACGGTCAGACGGTCAGACGGACGGACAGACGGACATGGCTATATCGTCTCGGCTGTTGATGCTGATCAAGAATATATATACTTTATGGGGTCGGAGATGCTTCCTTCTGCCTGTTACATACTTTTGCACAAAACCATTATACCCTTATTTACCCATTTTATGGGTTAAGGGTATAAAAAGGGCAAATATCTAAAAAATGACATTACTTTACATTTACTGCAATTAAGATTTAAAAAATTTACTTTACACCACATTTGAAAGTTGTCTAAATCTCTTTGAAGCTGTTGAGCAGCAAGGGGAGTTGCAGCCGACGTGCATAATTTTACATCATCAGCGTACATCAAAACCCGAGAGAACTTTATAACTGATGGAAGATCGTTTATAAACAAAATAAATAACAAAGGACCAAGATGACTACCCTGTGGAACGCCTGAAGTGACCTGAACCGTCTTGGAAACGGACCCTTTAAATAAAACCCTCTGAGTTCTAAGAGTTAGGTAGTCTTTAATCCAAAGAACTAGAATATTTGAAAAGCCCAAGAGTTCCAGTTTATGTATTAGGAGATGATGATCTACAGAGTCGAAAGCCTTACTAAAATCAGTATAAATAACATCAGTCTGCAATTTGTCCTGAAAACCCTTAATAACAAATGAAGTAAATTCTAACAAGTTAGTGGTAGTAGATCTTTGTTTCATAAATCCGTGCTGGCACGGTGAAATAATAGATTTGCAAAAGTGTTGAAGATGGGAGGATATTAATTTTTCAAAAATCTTAGGAATAGCAGAGAACTTGGAGATAACCCTATAATTTTGAATATTAGATTTGTTTCCTTTTTTATGGAAATGAATAATAAATGACTCTTTCCAAATTTTTGGAAAGGAGCCTAACTCCAGGGACAACAGTTTGTGTAACGGCTTTAAAGGACCATGAGCGCAGTGTCTAAGCTTGGCACTCCGTCAGGTCCTGGGGAAAAAATAGGTTTCAAAACATGTAGATTATTTAAAAGTGAGTTTTCAAGGATTTTCAGTCCAAAAATGCGGTTCGAGCCATTAACCTGATAAGGTTAAGGCAAACCGACTTGAGGTTGAAATGAACTATAAGTCGTTTGAAAAAATTGGGCAAATATATTTGCAATATCCTGATCAGAATTGGCCTTCGTTTCCTAAAAGAATACTTCTGTCGATGACCTAAGCTTCGCATTAACAAAATCAAAAAACCGCTTTGGATCCTGCTGAAACTGTAATCTACACCGAGTCAGGTAATTCTCATAACATTGGTTATTTAAGATTGCAAAACTGGCACGTGCAATCAAGTATTCAGAATAGGCTACCGATGAGCCGTTTTTTTTAAATCTCTTGCAGAGTTTAGATTTTCGATTTTTAAGAATTGTCAACTCTCGGGTAAACCACACAGGTTTGTTAGACCTGTTTAGCTTACCAACCGGGACACATAAATCAAATAAAGAATATAAATATTATAAAATATACTGATTGCCACGTCCAAGTCGTCAGACTCGTAGAGGGGAGACCAGTCAGTTTGGGATAAAAGCAGGACGAGTCCTTCAAAATCAGTTTTCCGAAATTGACGAACTCGACTCAAAGGTATTTTAGTATTGCAACGCGTCCGGGAAGGTAAATTAATCAACAGCTCCAACGTAGGATGGTATAAGTCTTCGGGATAAGATATAGGCTGGGAACGGGAAACGGATGAAGATGATGAATCCAAAACAAAAATCAGATCAAGCATTTTATTAAGAGAATTTGGGATAGCATTAATTTGACTCAATGACATCCCAGGGAAGTCGATTAAAAATTCATTCGGGGCCGTGGGAGTCAGGGCACCAGAGTCAGGACAAGAAATCCAAGTAGCTTCAGCAATGTTGAAATCGCGATCAGAAAGCAAGGCAGGGACAGAATGAATAGC
Organism: Scaptomyza montana; assembly: GCA_018904305.1. Taxonomy (NCBI): domain Eukaryota; kingdom Metazoa; phylum Arthropoda; class Insecta; order Diptera; family Drosophilidae; genus Scaptomyza; species Scaptomyza montana. The sequence continues at coordinate 2,178,659 of JAEIGR010000021.1, forward strand.
AGATAGATGTGTCTCATAGATGGAGAGATCAGAGGATGGAGGTATATACGAACAAGTGATAAAAATGTTATTATTGGACGTAGATGTACTAACGAACAGTACAGTCAAGTGGCCCAACGATACCAAGCACCGGCTTGTTAACGCGCGGACCCACGCACAAAGCGACCCACTTCCCGCCCATCCGACCGAGGGGCGCTCCGCTTATCGTGCGGTTACGATGATCGCGAACATGTAGACAAATGACACAAAACTAACTTTTTAATAGAGCAAGTAGGAGTGGCACTGTGTATTAAGTGGGAAAGATCGTTATAAATAGAACACAGAATACGAAAAGGGTTATGAAGAGCATAATTAGAATTACAAGTTTGAAGAGATATAGGTACAAAATTTCTAGTATTTCTAATAGGAACAGCAAAGTTAATTTGGTTAATTAATTCAGAAGAATCAATTTCACCATTAATTAATTTGTGAAAAAAGGAAAATGATAGCATTATTCTACGATCACTCAGAGAAGGAAGATCTATTAGTAAAAGTCTACTACGATAAGACGGCAAATTATTGTTAGTGTCCCAGTTAAGACCTAAGACTTAAGTGCGAAGAGCAGAAATTGTTTTTGTACCGATTCTATTTTATTCTGATGAATTTCGTATTTCGGAAACCATATACAAGATCCATATTCCAGAATCGGTCGTACAAGAGAAGTATACAGAGTTTTTGTTAAGTAGGGATCGTTAAACTCCTTCGACCAGCGCTTAATGAACCCCAAGGCACCAGATGCTCGATTGGAAATTGAAGAAATATGCTTGTCAAACTTAAGCTTTGGGTCCATAACGATGCCCAAATCGTCAACCCATTCCATTCTATCTAGTGGTTTGTTGTCAAGAAAATATATATTAAACAAGTAAGAAGGCTCTAGTCAGGAGAGCCCGACTAGAAGATACCCTGAACCCAGTTGCAATAAATAAATTAAATTTATATAAGACTTTGGTATACTGACTTAACTTCAATCGATTAAATGCGATATCTCCGGTGTTTCTAAACCGATTTGGACGAAATTTTCAGAAAAGTTCTATCGTTACCCATTATTTTAACCCTCATTTTTACATTTTCCAAATTCGATATTTTTTTGTTTCCATGTGTATATCGGAAACCAGAATAGTTATCGATAATTTGAAGCAAACTTGTTCTGTTCATGGTATAGGAGAACTTATATACAAAATCTGAAGTCTCTAGCTTTTAAAGTCTCTGAGATCCACGCGTTCATACAGACGGACAGACGGTCAGACGGTCAGACGGACGGACAGACGGACATGGCTATATCGTCTCGGCTGTTGATGCTGATCAAGAATATATATACTTTATGGGGTCGGAGATGCTTCCTTCTGCCTGTTACATACTTTTGCACAAAACCATTATACCCTTATTTACCCATTTTATGGGTTAAGGGTATAAAAAGGGCAAATATCTAAAAAATGACATTACTTTACATTTACTGCAATTAAGATTTAAAAAATTTACTTTACACCACATTTGAAAGTTGTCTAAATCTCTTTGAAGCTGTTGAGCAGCAAGGGGAGTTGCAGCCGACGTGCATAATTTTACATCATCAGCGTACATCAAAACCCGAGAGAACTTTATAACTGATGGAAGATCGTTTATAAACAAAATAAATAACAAAGGACCAAGATGACTACCCTGTGGAACGCCTGAAGTGACCTGAACCGTCTTGGAAACGGACCCTTTAAATAAAACCCTCTGAGTTCTAAGAGTTAGGTAGTCTTTAATCCAAAGAACTAGAATATTTGAAAAGCCCAAGAGTTCTAGTTTATGTATTAGGAGACGATGATCTATAGAGTCGAAAGCCTTACTAAAATCAGTATAAATAACATCAGTCTGCAATTTGTCCTGAAAACCCTTGATAACAAATGAAGTAAATTCTAACAAGTAAGTGGTAGTGTTTCATAAATCCGTGCTGGCACGGTGAAATAATAGATTTGCAAAGGTGTTGAAGATGGGAGGTTATTAATTTTTCAAAAATCTTAGGAATAGCAGACAACTTGGAGATACCCCTATAATTTTGAACATTAGATTTGTTTCCTTTTTTATGGAGAGGAATAATAAATGACTCTTTCCAAATTTTTGGAAAGGAGCCTAACTCCAGGGACAAGTTAAACATTTTAAGCAACGGCTTCAAAAGACCATGAGCACAGTGTCTAAGCACGCAGCTTGGCACTCCGTCAGGTCCTGGGGAAAATATAGGTTTCAAACCATGTAGATTATTTAAGAGTGAGTTTTCAGTGATTTTCAGTCCAAAGACGCGACTCGAGCCATTAACCCGATAAGGGTAAGGCAAATTGACTTGAGATTGAAATGAGCTATAAGTCGTTTGAAAAAATTGGACAAATATATTTGCAATCTCCTGATTAATACCGTAAATATTTAGCTTTACAGCAATAAACTCTATATCAAAAGAACTATCTAATACAACTTTTTCAGAAGGAAAGTCTACATTCACAGCAATAAGCACTCCACCACCACGCCGAAGAGTACGGTCCTTTCTATAAATAGAGTATGTACTACATAGAATTTCGGAATTGAGAATGTCTTGCCTTAACCACGTTTCAGTAAAGGCAATGACATGGAAAGGGAAAGAAAGACTATTAAGATATAAACTAGGGAGTTTACTACAAAGACCTCTTACATTCTGATAGCCAAGTAAGAAGGAGGACCTTAGTTTTTTGAACTTTCAGAAATTTGGAGAGTTACTTTAGAACCAACCACCGGAAGGGTAGATACAATCGGGGGTTTTGCAGTATACTCTTTCACAATTATGTGTTCTGGCCAAAATTCTTTGCAGCATATTGTGCAAAAATCTTGATTCAAACACTGATTTTAAAAGACGAAATGTTCCGATCATAAGCAAATTTAAATTTCTCCACCGTGAAATTGGCATTCGATTTGGCCTTTATATAGACCTTGACATCATCTGATGTTAAATCAGGGGGAAGCCTTGAAACAAAAATTTTATTTTTTAGGTGGAACAGTAAAAAATTTTTTAATTATATCCTCCACTGAGGCTGGTTTGAAAGACTCAGTCTCGGATAGTTGAATATTTGGCTCTTTGGATTTGAACACTGCTAACCACCAAAGGAACCGAAAGACCGGGATCAGATAAGACAATATCCATGGGAGTTATTGGTATAGTATCATCTAAGTTCTCAATAACTTTAGTAAAGGGGACATGAGGATTTTTATTTATTTTACACTTTGGTATCGGAGCGTTTGGAGTATTTTCCGACGTCACAGAGCCCGAAACTCCCCTACGTTGGCCTTTTTACGTTTTGGAGAATCCTGTACGAGATTTTTCTCTTTAAGGTTTCTCTGAACCGATGAGAATATTTCACACAGTTTATTTAACTGGCAGAAAACGCCTTCTAACCCAAGTTGAGTTTCTATAAAACTTGCAATGTCTTTTTTTTTCTCCAAACATGACCAACACGGCCACTCTAAATTAGTAACTTTCAAGAGGTCTGAGATACGGCCATTAATGCCAGAACATTGCTCATAAGCAACATTTGTGCACATCCAGCAGAAGACAAAACCCATTTTTGAGTTTGCGTGGACAAACAGACATTTTTATTTTTATCAAGTTAGTTAAACAATAAAAATAAAATAAATAAAATAAAAATAAAAAAACTGCTGCAGAGAATGGTTATTATCAAAATACAGGTCCACCCTAATGTGCAAATAGTAAAGCTACAAACAAAACTTACTTCACAGTTTCACAAACAAAAACAGCGCGAGCGCGACCTCTGAAAGCAACAAGCAACGGAGAAAATTTTGACCGCGACCAACACTAACATAAAAAAGCACTTGAAAAAAATAGAGAGAGAGAGAGAGTGAGCGTAAAAACAAAAAAAAAAAAAAAAAAGCAGGCGGCAGCAAGCTGAGCAAATTTTTCAGTATGCTAGACTGCAGTTTGTTGTTGTGCTTGGAAACTCTTTAAAGCAAATGCACATTAAATTGTTAATTTACTGTCCACTTTGGTTTTAGGCAAACCGACAAAACACAAAGTCACAAAATTATTAGTTTGCACAAAGACGCAAAATTAATAACAGAAATAAAACGCACAATAGTAAAAAAAAGCGAAGCGCAAAAAAAAAATACGTCCGTTGCGATGCAAAGCAAGAGCGTCATGAGCGTTATTCTACGGTTAACCTATGCGCCCGTGTGATCTACCACGGGCTGAATTTTTTTTTACGAAGGCTAAATTGGTGTGATAGGATATTTTTACGGATAATCAGAAATACTTTTGGGACGAGGGAACTGTTTGTTTTTTTTCCTGGTTTTGATATCATTATGATAATTGACTTTTTCCATCTCTCTTGAAAGATGCCAAGTTTGGTAATGGAATTGAAGACCTGTGCAATGAGGCAGACGGCAGAAAGTTCAACAAGGAATCTATATTATAGTGATTATATGTGCCGTGGCTAGACAGGAAATAATTTTTTTGGAATCGCGAATGCAATTTGCTTCAAAGTCCAATTCATGTGTAATTTGTTAACTGACACGCCAAATAAATGCGGTTAAGTTAAGGAGTCATTGGTTTTTTAATGGTCTGACCTGTTTTTGCTGGTTGAAAATATTTATTCTGTTTGAAGAATAAAATGGTCTAGTTGAAGAATTAAACGGTCTTTTTGAACTACTTGCCCAGTTCCAAAAGTAAACACGGTTTTAAAATAAAATATACATATTTTTAAACTTGTAAACATAATGTACGAGAAAATTTTATAGATTTTTATACTCGTTACCGAAGGTAAAGAGTATATTGGTTTTGTGCAATGTCCATCATGGTGTCTGTCAGTCTGTCCGTCCGTATGGTTGCAAGTTTTTTCCACACCCTTCAAGCTAGAGACTTGAAACTTTCCAATTCTCTTTATCTATGGGATAGTAAATTGAAGTGTCAAGATGGGGGTTCTACGATAACTGGGGGGCTGGCAAATCGATAAATTCGATAACTCAAAAACGATTAATCCACATATTTCGCACATCCTTACAGCTAGAACTAACAATTTGGTAAGAAGATAGCTACTAGCAACCCTCAAAAAACTGCATCAAAAATTTTGGAGCCACGCCAACCCATTTCGCCCCCAGCCCCCCGCAATTTGAAATCAAAAAAGCCTATATCTCCCACAGTTTTTGAGCTATAGCCACCAAATTTGGTAGGAAGATAGCTGGTAACGACCCCCTTTGAAAAGCGCAAGAGTTCCAGTTTATGTATTAGGAGATGATGATCTACAGAGTCGAAAGCCTTACTAAAATCAGTATAAATAACATCAGTCTGCAATTTGTCCTGAAAACCCTTGATAACAAATGACGTAAATTCTAACAAGTTAGTGGTAGTAGATCTTTGTTTCATAAATCCGTGCTGGCACGGTGAAATAATAGATTTGCAAAAGTGTTGAAGATGGGAGGATATTAATTTTTCAAAAATCTTAGGAATAGCAGAGAACTTGGAGATAACCCCATAATTTTGAATATTAGATTTGTTTCCTTTTTTATGGAAATGAATAATAAATGACTCTTTCCAAATTTTTGGAAAGGAGCCTAACTCCAGGGACAAGTTAAACATTTTAAGCAACGGCTTCAAAAGACCATGAGCACAGTGTCTAAGCACGCAGCTTGGGACTCCGTCAGGTCCTGGGGAAAATATAGGTTTCAAACCATGTAGATTATTTAAGAGTGAGTTTTCAGTGATTTTCAGTCCAAAGATGCGATTCGAGCCATTAACCCGATAAGGGTAAGGCAAATCGACTTGAGATTAAAAAGAGCTATAAGTCGTTTGAAAAAATTGGACAAATATATTTGCAATCTCCTGATTAATACCGTAAATATTTAGCTTTACAGCAATAAACTCTTTATCAAAAGAACTATCTAATACAACTGTTTCAGAAGGAAAGTCTACATTCACAGCAATAAGCACTCCACCACCACGCCGAAGAGTACGGTCCTTTCTATAAATAGAGTATGTACTACATAGAATTTCGGAATTGAGAATGTCTTGCCTTAACCACGTTTCAGTAAAGGCAATGACATGGAAAGGGAAAGAAAGACTATTAAGATATAAACTAGGGAGTTTACTACAAAGACCTCTTACATTCTGATAGCCAAGTAAGAAGGAGGACCTTAGTTTTTTGAACTTTCAGAAATTGGGAGAGTTACTTTAGAACCAACCACCGGAAGGGTAGATACAATCGGGGGTTTTGCAGTATACTCTTTCACAATTATGTGTTCTGGCCAAAATTCTTTGCAGCATATTGTGCAAAAATCTTGATTCAAACACTGATTTTAAAAGACGAAATGTTCCGATCATGAGCAAATTTAAATTTCTCCACCGTGAAATTGGCATTCGATTTGGCCTTTATATAGACCTTGACATCATCTGATGTTAAATCAGGGGGAAGCCTTGAAACAAAAATTTTATTTTTTAGGTGGAACAGCAACAAATTTTTTAATTATATCCTCCACTGAGGCTGGTTTGAAAGACTCAGTCTCGGATAGTTGAATATTTGGCTCTTTGGATTTGAACACTGCTAACCACCAAAGGAACCGAAAGACCGGGATCAGATAAGACAATATCCATGGGAGTTATTGGTATAGTATCATCTAAGTTCTCAATAACTTTAGTAAAGGGGACATGAGGATTTTTATTTATTTTACACTTTGGTATCGGAGCGTTTGGAGTATTTTCCGACGTCACAGAGCCCGATAACTCCCCTACGTTGGCCTTTTTACGTTTTGGAGAATCCTGTACGAGATTTTTCTCTTTAAGGTTTCTCTGAACCGATGAGAATATTTCACACAGTTTATTTAACTGGCAGAAAACGCCTTCTAACCCAAGTTGAGTTTCTATAAAACTTGCAATGTCTTTTTTTTTCTCCAAACATGACCAACACGGCCACTCTAAATTAGTAACTTTCAAGAGGTCTGAGATACGGCCATTAATGCCAGCACATTGCTCATAAGCAACATTTGTGCACATCCAGCAGAAGACAAAACCCATTTTTGAGTTTGCGTGGACAAACAGACATTTTTATTTGTATCAAGTTAGTTAAACAATAAAAATAAAATAAATAAAATAAAAATAAAAAAACTGCTGCAGAGAATGGTTATTATCAAAATACAGGTCCACCCTAATGTGCAAATAGTAAAGCTACAAACAAAACTTACTTCACAGTTTCACAAACAAAACAAGTAAAAACGTTGCAGTCGGACGCAACCGACTGCGGCATACTCGATACCAGTATTAAAACCGGTAAAAATAGGCCTGAATGCAAAGGGGTACGGATGCGGCAGGGGTGTACGCTGCCTTAAAGATTCTCCGATGCAGATGGGGATGCCACCAACTATTTGCCTTCCAAATTTGGTGACTCTAGCTCAAAGTTTGTAAAATGTAGGGAAAGGGGGGGGCTGGGGGCGGTATGGGTAGTTGTGGCATCAAAATTTGTTTGCAGATCTTTGTGAAATGTCAATTGCTATCTTGATACCAAATTTGGTGACTCTAGCTCGAAATTTGTAAAAATTGGGGAAAGGGGGGATGGGGGTGGTATGGGTGGGCGTGGCATCCAAATTTTTGATGCAGATCTTTGTGAAATATCAATTGCTATCTTCATACCAAATTTGGTGACTCAAGCTCAAAATTTGTAAAAATTGGGGAAAGGGGGGTTGGGGGTGGTATGGGTGGGCGTGGCATCCAAATTTTTGATGCAGATCTTTGTGAAATATCAATTGCTATCTACATACAAAATTTGGTGACTCTAGCTCGAAGTTTGTAAAAAGTGGGAAAAGGGGGGTTGGGGGTGGTATGGGTGGGCGTGGCATCCAAATTTTTGATGCAGATCTTTGTGGAATGTCAATTGCTATCTTCATACCAAATTTGGTGACTCTAGCTCGAAAATTGTAAAAAGTGGAGAAAGGGGGGCGAATTGGAGGGCGTGTCTCCAAAACTTTGATGCAGATTTTTGGGGGTCGTTGCCAGCTATCTTCTTACCAAATTTGGTGGCTTTAGCTCCACAACTCTGGAAGATACACTCATTCCCGTTTTTGACGAAGCGTTGGGGTGGATGGGGGCGGCTTGGGCAGTATCGGTGGGCGTGGTATCCAAACTTTTGGTGCAGTTTTTAGGGAGTCATCATCACCTATCTTGGCACCAAATTTGGTGGCTCTAGCTCAAAAACTGTGGGAGATATAGCCATATCTGATTTCAAAATGCGGGGGGGCTGGGGGCGTAATGGGTGGGCGTGGCTCCAAAACTTTGATGCAGATTTTTGGGGGTCGTTAACAGCTATCTTCCCACCAAATTTGGAGGCTCTAGCTCCACAACTCTGGAAGATACACGCATTCCCGTTTTTGACGAAGCGTAGGGGTGGATGGGGGCGGCTAGGGCAGTATCGGTGGGCGTGGCATCCAAATTTTTGATGCGGTTTTTAGGGGGTCATCATCACCTATCTTGGCACCAAATTTGGTGGCTATAGCTCAAAAACTGTGGGAGATATGGGCTATTTTGACTTAAAAAAGACGGGGGGCTGGGGGCGGAATGGGGGGGGCGTGGCTCCAAAACTTTTGATGCAGTTTTTTGGGGTTGCTAATAGCTATCTTCTTACCAAATTTGGTACTTATAGCTGTAAGGATGTGCGAAATATGAGGATTTATCGGTTTTGAGTTATCGAATTTATCGATTTGCCAGCCCCCCAGTTATCGTAGAACCCCCATCTTGACACTTTAATTTACTATCCCATAGATAAAGAGAATTGGAAAGTTTCAAGTCTCTAGCTTGAAGGGTGTGGAAAAAACTTGCAACCATACGGACGGACAGACGGACAGACGGACAGACACCATGACGGACATTGCACAAAACCAATATACTCTTTACCTTCGGTATCGAGTATAAACAGCGCGAGCGCGACCTCTGAAAGCAACAATCAACGGAGAAAATTTTGACCGCGACCAACACTAACATAAACAAGTGGAAACGTTGCAGTCGGACGCAACCGACTGCGGCATACTCGATACCAGTATTAAAACCGGTAAAAAGAGGCCTGATTGCAAAGGGGTACGGATGCGGCAGGGGTGTACGATGCCTTAAAGATTCTCCGATGCAGATGGGGATGCCACCAGCTATATTCCTTCCAAATTTGGTGACTCTAGCTCAAAGTTTGTAAAATGTAGGGAAAGGGGGGGGCTGGGGGCGGTATGGGTAGTTGTGGCATCAAAATTTTTGTTGCAGATCTTTGTGAAATGTCAATTGCTATCTTCATACCAAATTTGGTGACTCTAGCTCGAAATTTGTAATAAATGTGGAAAGGGGGGCTGGGGGCGGTATGGGTGTTCGAGGCATCCAAATATTTGATGCAGATCTATGTGGAATGTCAATTGCTATCTACATACAAAATTTGGTGACTCTAGCTCGAAGTTTGTAAAAAGTGGGGAAAGGGGGGCTGGGGGCGGTATGGGTGGGCGTGGCATCCAAATTTTTGATGCAGATCTTTGTGAAATATCAATTGCTATTTTCATACCAAATTTGGTGACTCTAGCTCGAAAATTGTAGAAAGTGGGGAAAGGGGGGCGGTATGGGTGGGCGTGGCTCCAAAACTTTGATGCAGTTTGTTGGGGGTCAATACCAGTTATCTTCCTACCAAATTTGGAGGCTCTAGCTCTTCAACTCTGGAAGATACACGCATTCCCGTTTTTGACGAAGCGTTGGGGTATATGGGGGCGGCTAGGGCAGTATCGGTGGGCGTGGCATCCAAACTTTTGGTGCAGTTTTTAGGGGGTCATTATCACCTATCTTGGCACCAATTTTGGTGGCTATAGCTCAAAAACTGTGGGAGATATAGCCATTTCTGATTTCAAAATGCGGGGGGGCTGGGGGCGTAATGGGTGGGCGTGGCTCCAAAACTTTGATGCAGTTTTTGGGGGTCGTTAACAGCTATCTTCCCACCAAATTTGGAGGCTCTAGCTCCACAACTCTGGAAGATACACGCATTCCCGTTTTTGACGAAGCGTTGGGGTGGATGGGGGCGGCTTGGGCAGTATCGGTGGGCGTGGCATCCAAACTTTTGGTGCAGTTTTAAGGGGGTCATCATCACCTATCTTGGCACCAAATTTGGTGGCTATAGCTCAAAAACTGTGGGAGATATGGGCTATTTTGACTTTAAAATGCGGGGGGCTGGGGGCGGAATGGGGGGGCGTGGCTCCAAAATTTTTGATGCAGTATTTTGGGGGTTGCTAATAGCTATCTTCTTACCAAATTTGGTACTTCTAGCTGTAAGGATGTGCGAAATATGTGGATTTATCGGTTTTGAGTTATCGAATTTATCGATTTGCCAGCCCCCCCGTTATCGTAGAACCCCCATCTTGACACTTTAATTTACTATCCCATAGATAAAGAGAATTGGAAAGTTTCAAGTCTCTAGCTTGAAGGGTGTGGAAAAAACTTGCAACCATACGGACGGACAGACGGACAGACGGACAGACAGACCAGACGGACAGACGGACAGACGGACAAACACCATGACGCGACATTGCACAATCAACCGAGATACTTTTTACCTTCGCCAACACGAGTATAAAAAAGCACTTGAAAAAAATAGAGAGAGAGAGAGTGAGCGTAAAAACAAAAAAAAACAAAAAAAAAGCAGGCGGCAGCAAGCTGAGCAAATTTTTCAGTATGCTAGACTGCAGTTTGTTGTTGTGCTTGGAAACTCTTTAAAGCAAATGCAAATTAAATTGTTAATTTACTGTCCACTTTGGTTTTAGGCAAACCGACAAAACACAAAGTCACAAAATTATTAGTTTGCACAAAGACGCAAAATTAATAACAGAAATAAAACGCACAATAGTAAAAACAAAGCGAAGCGCAAAAAAAAAAATACGTCCGTTGCGATGCAAAGCAAGAGCGTCATGAGCGTTATTCTACGGTTAACGTATGCGCCCGTGTGATCTACCACAGGCTGAAATTTTTTTTACGAAGGCTAAATTGGTGTGATAGGATATTTTTACGGATAATCAGAAATACTTTTGGGACGAGGGAACTGTTTGTTTTTTTTTCCTGGTTTTGATATCATTATGATAATTGACATTTTCCATCTCTCTTGAAAGATGCCAAGTTTGGTAATGGAATTGAAGACCTGTGCAATGAGGCAGACGGCAGAAAGTTCAACAAGGAATCTATATTATAGTGATTATATGTGCCGTGGCTAGACAGGAAATAATTTTTTTGGAATTGCGAATGCAATTTGCTTCAAAGTCCAATTCATGTGTAATTTGTTAACTGACACGCCAAATAAATGTGGTTAAGTTAAGGAGTCATTGGTTTTTTAATGGTCTGACCTGTTTTTGCTGGTTGAAAATATTCATTCTGTTTGAAGAATAAAATGGTCTAGTTGAAGAATTAAACGGTCTTTTTGAACTACTTGCCCAGTTCCAAAAGTAAACACGGTTTTAAAATAAAATATACATATTTTTAAACTTGTAAACATAATGTACGAGAAAATTTTATAGATTTTTATACTCGTTACCGAAGGTAAAGAGTATATTGGTTTTGTGCAATGTCCATCATGGTGTCTGTCCGTCTGTCCGTCCGTATGGTTGCAAGTTTTTTCCACACCCTTCAAGCTAGAGACTTGAAACTTTCCAATTCTCTTTATCTATGGGATAGTAAATTGAAGTGTCAAGATGGGGGTTCTACGATAACTGGGGGGCTGGCAAATCAATAAATTCGATAACTAAAAACCGATTAATCCACATATTTCGCACATCCTTACAGCTAGAACTAACAATTTGGTAAGAAGATAGCTACTAGCAACCCTCAAAAAACTGCATAAAAAATTTTGGAGCCACGCCCACCCATTCCGCCCCCAGCCCACCCGCAATTTGAAATCAGAAAAGCCTATATCTCCCACAGTTTTTGAGCTATAGCCACCAAATTTGGTAGGAAGATAGCTGGTAACGACCCCCAAAGAACTGCATCAAAAGTTTGGATGATTCGCCCACCAATAATGCCCTAGCCGCCCCCATCCGCCCCAACGCTTCGTCAAAAACGGGAATGCGTGTATCTTCCAGAGTTGTGGAGCTAGAGCCTCCAAATTTGGTGGGAAGATAGCTGTTAGCGACCCCCAAAAAACTGCATCAAAGTTTTGGAGCCACGCCCACCCATTTCGCCCCCCTTTCCCCACCTTTACAAACTTTGAGCTAGAGTCACCTAATTTGGTATGAAGATAGCAATTGACATTCCTCAAAGATCTGCAGCAAAAACTTTGATGCCACACCCACCCAATCCGCCTCCAGCCCCCTTTCCCCACATTTACAAACTTTGAGCTAGAGTCACTAAATTCGATGAGAAGATAGCAATTGACATCCCACAAAGATCTGTGTCAAAAATTTGGATGGCACGCCCACCCATACCGCCCCCAGCCCCCCTTTTCCCACCTTTTACATACGTTGAGCTAGAGTCACCAAATTTGGAAGGAAGACAGATGGTGGTAGCCCCATCTGCATCGGAGAATCTTTAAGGCAGCCAACACCCCTGCCCTTTGCAATAAGGCCTGTTTTTACCGGTTTTAAAACTGGTAACGAGTATACCGCAGTCGGTTGCGGCCGACTGCATCGTTTCCACTTGTTTTTATTGGATTGAGCTTTAATTATGGGTTTAAGTGATTGAGTCCGAATCTTACGGGTTCTTGTATCGAAGATTGGGAATTTGAGGTAACAAGATGCGCAAACCAATTGTCTCGCTGCTGTCTTGGTAAGAAACAAGTGGAAACGTTGCAGTCGGACGCAACCGACTGCGGCATACTCGATACCAGAATTAAAACCGGTAAAAAGAGGCCTGAATGCAAAGGGGTACGGATGCGGCAGGGGTTTAAGCTGCCTTAAAGATTCTCCGATGCAGATGGGGATGCCACCGGCTATCTTCATACCAAATTTGGTGACTCTAGCTAAAAATTTGTAAAAGGTGGGGAAAGGGGGGGCTGGGGGCGGTTTGGGTGGGCGTGTCATCCAAATTTTTGATGCAGATCTTTGTGGAATGTCAATTGTTATCTTCATACCAAACTTGGTGACTCTAGCTCGAAAATTGTATTTAGTGGGGAAAGGGGGGCTGGGGCCGGTAAGGGTGGGCGTGACTTCCAAATTTGTGATGCAGATCTTTGTGGAATGTCAATTGCTATCTTCATACCAAATTTGGTGACTCTAGCTCGAAGTTTAAAAAAGATGGGGAAAGGGGGGGCTGAGGGCGGTAAGGGTGGGCGTGGCATCCAAATTTTTGATGCATATCTTTGTAAAATGTCAATTGCTATCTTCATACCAAATTTGGTGACTCTAGCTCGAAATTTGTAATAAGTGGGGAAAAGGGGGGCTGGGGGCGGTATGGGTGGGCGTGGAATCCAAATTTTTTATGCAGATCTTTGTGGAATGTCAATTGCTATCTATATACCAAATTTGGTGACTCTAGCTCGAAGTTTAAAAAAGATGGGGAAAGGGGGGCTGAGGGCGGTAAGGGTGGGCGTCGTATCCAAATTTTTGATGCATATCTTTGTAAAATGTCAATTGCTATCTTCATACCAAATTTGGTGACTCTAGCTCGAAATTTGTAATAAGTGGGGAAAGGGGGGCTGGGGGCGGTATGGGTGGGCGTGGAATCCAAATTTTTTATGCAGATCTTTGTGGAATGTCAATTGCTATCTATATACCAAATTTGGTGACTCTAGCTCGAAGTTTTAAAAAGATGGGGAAAGGGGGGCTGAGGGCGGTAAGGGTGGGCGTGGCATCCAAATTTTTGATGCATATCTTTGTAAAATGTCAATTGCTATCTTCATACCAAATTTGGTGACTCTAGCTCGAAATTTGTAATAAGTGGGGAAAAGGGGGGCTGGGGGCGGTATGGGTGGGCGTTGAATCCAAATTTTTGATGCAGATCTTTCTGAAATGTCAATTGCTATCTTCATACCAAATTTGGTGACTCTAGCTCGAAAATTGTAAAAAGTGGGGAAAGGGGGGCGAAATGGAGGGCATGGCTCCAAAACTTTGATGCAGATTTTTGGGGGTCGTTGCCAGCTATTTTCCTACCAAATTTGGTGGCTCTAGCTCCACAACTCTGGAAGATACACGCATTCCCGTTTTTGACGAAGCGTTGGGGTGGATGGGGGCGGCTAGGGCAGTATTGGTGGGCGTGGCATCCAAACTTTTGATGCAGTTTTTGGGGGGTCATCATCACCTATCTTGGCACCAAATTTGGTGGCTCTAGCTCAAAAACTGTGGGAGATATAGCCATTTCTGATTTCAAAATGCGGTGGGGCTGGGGGCGGAATGGGTGGGCGTGGCTCCAAAACATGCAGTTTTTTGGGGGTCGTTACCAACTATCTTCCCGCCAAATTTGGAGGCTCTAGCTCCACAACTCTGGAAGATACACGCATTCCCGTTTTTGACGAAGCGTTGGAGTGGATGGGGGCGGCTAGGGCAGTATTGGTGGGCGTGGCATCCAAACTTTTGATGCAGTTTTTGGGGGGTCATCATCACCTATCTTGGCACCAAATTTGGTGGCTCTAGCTCAAAAACTGTGCGAGATATAGCTATTTCTGATTTCAAAATGCGGGGGGCTGGGGGCGGAACGGGGGGAGCGTGGCTCCAAAATTTTTGATGCAGTTTTTTGGGGGTTGCTAGTAGCTATCTTCTTACCAAATTTGGTACTTATAGCTGTAAGGATGTGCGAAATATGTGGATTTATCGGTTTTGAGTTATCGAATTTATCGATTTGCCAGCCCCCCAGTTATCGTAGAACCCCCATCTTGACACTTTAATTTACTATCCCATAGATAAAGAGAATTGGAAAGTTTCAAGTCTCTAGCTTGAAGGGTGTGGAAAAAAGTTGCGAACATACGGACGGACAGACGGACAGACGGACGGACACCATGACGGACATTGCACAAAGTCAATATACTCTTTACCTTCGGTATCGAGTATAAAAATTTTGTTTCAAAAGACTCAGCTGCCATCATGCAAAAATTCGCATCTTACAGCAAGAAGAAATGCGCATTCATATTCATATGTACATACATATGTATGTACGTATATAGCTATAGTTAAGATAGAGAAACAGATACAAACACGACACAATTAGCCCAACATAAACAGCAAACTTATAATTATTTCATTATATAAATATATAGATTTTTGAAAATCTCACAGACAAGTTAGTCGAAAACTATAAAAGAAGGCAAATACAAGTGATTAATAATGTGTTTTCAAATGGTTTCTTGACAAAAAGTTGATTTGCTAAAGCAGTTGAGGTCTTTTAAGGAATGCAACAAAGCAACGAAATGTCCTTAATCTTAGCGCGATAGCGCAAAACTTGTTTATATCTCAGACAACATCATTTAAAACACAGAAGTTATTGGAAATCCCAATTTTTTAAGTTCTAAGCGTTAAATCAATAATTTTCAAAATCAAGAAGGTGAAAAAATTGGTCTTAATTGGTTAAACACTGCATGGTGGTAAATTTTATGGTCAGATGCGATTAAGATGTCTTTAAGGCCCAACCAGTGTTGCCGTTTTAGCGTTTTTCCCCCCAGATGTGGCGTTTTTTCAATTGCGATTGCGGGAAAAATTGTAAAGCAGCGGGAAGAAGCTAATTCAGCTTTATTTCAGATCGATTTAGCGTTTTTCAGCGTTTTTATGTATTAAACTATATTTTCATGCATTTGCATTTTCTAAGGCTTTTACAGCACTAACGCATCATCGGTAATATATCGATAGAATTCTTACAACTCTTGCATTGTGATGTGCCTGATGAAGTGCGAAAAATGTCTTAATCTAAAGTGTATGAGCAAAAAGTACGCGATGCGTGGCTGCAGGACAGCGAGTTTAAGGAGTGGCTGTGGAAAGATGTTACCGATTTGACACGGGCTTACTGCAGCTATTGCAAGTGCGGTGTAGCCGCAAAATTAAGCGATTTGCGAGCTCATGCTGCAACCATACCTGTTAAGTTGCCATTAGAATTACTAATCAATTAAATTATTTTTGGAAAATAGTCGTAGTGATTATATAGTTCGCTGGTGTAAAATGTATGATTATTTAATGATTAGGACTACAAATAATCAAAAATAATGGAAAATTACCATAAATTATAAAAAATAATGAAAAATAATTGAAAATCATGGAAAATAATCATTTTAATATATTCCGACTATTTGAGACTATTTTGAGAGAAACAAATTATTTTCAACATCACATTTAATAACAACAATGTTTCTGTACGAGATCGGCTTGTTGTTATTAAATATAATGTTGAAAATAAATTGTTTCTCTCAAAATAGTCTCAAAAAGTTGAAATAATGGAAAATTAAGCTGCACCGTACAAAATGTACCCACATTATAAAGAATGTTTTAGCATGCCACTTTAAGTGGCAAGTGTTGTCATGAATACAAAAATCGAAGTTCCTAATGATGATCGGAACATCTCAAAATATCTACTCCGACGAAGAGGCTGTCGGTATAGACGATATAATAAAAAGCTTTGACTAAAAGGATTGAATGAAAATCTAGGTTAATTTTTAGCTTTTTTAAAACGATTTTTGGGGTTTTTTGGCTGTTTTTCTTTGCTAATCTAGCGTTTTTTGCACGAAAAATTATGGCAACACTGGGCCCAACCAAACGATGCATTCGTGCAGGCAGAGCCGCTGCACGGAAAGTTTCAACATATGCTACGCCGTGTATCCGCCCAAACGATGCTTATGCAAGGGTTCGTTCAGTTTTATTTTTTAACGAATGCATGAGTGCCGCATGCATGGTTTCACTGAATTGAAACTATGCAGCAATGCATTGGGCATAGAGTTGTCGCAGTCTTTTTATTGTATGGAAATTATTTAAAAATATTGTTAAATCTTCATTTTATTGTTTATAAACACATTGATATAATATACTAGATATTAGAAACATGTGTTGTCTTTATTATTAACATAATATTACATAAAATGTTAACATATATTTTTTAATGGAATAAAAAAAGAACATGTGGCAACAATGGTTGGCAAAAAGAAAGACGAAGAAGAGACAATGCACTTAAGCAACGTATGGCTATAGACGTTGAAGTATAATGCATAAGCATGCATTTCGTTAATTTTTGCAGCGGCTCTGCATGCACGAATGCATCGTTTGGTTGGGCCTTAAGTTGGCAACGCTTCAAACTGGCACAAATGCCAAAATATGAAGCACAGCGTTCACCAGAATGAGTCGCTAAGTATAACTTTTCTGATCCTGTATCGTGCAGCCGACGCTGGCACGATTTGAGTCCTTAGCTTCAGTGCATGCTTGCTTATTGACGCAGAAGACTCTGTGCGAACGATTTTTTTTTTATTTGACCCTTATGCAGCAATAAAAAATGAGTTATTTCAAAATTATAATATATTTTAGAATTAAGAACAAGGAAATTTCTGTTCAAAATCAAATATATAGATTAATTTAAAGTTTAGAGCTATTAAAAATAAAACCATGAAAACTAACTTTACCTCTTTGTTTTATAATAAGCTATTTTAGACACCACGGACCAGTTTAAAGTTAATCAACATACTCTAAAAATTTTTCCAAAAGTACTTGCGCTCTCCATTTCGAATCAATAATCAGCTGTAAATAGTTGAACAATGTGGCAATGCTACGGAGCTGCCACTTAATACAACAACAACAAAATGAAGCATAGCGTTCACCAGAACACTACGATTAGAACAGCGTTGTCCAAAGATTGAAAAGGCAGCCACGCGTGGTTGGCAAGAAAAATTCTGCCGGCGTAGCAGCCGACACATGTATAGGGAGAGAGAATATGTGTGTTCTATAAATAGAACGCTCGGCAGCTTGTTCTCTTACGATGCGCGTGTTCGGCTGCATTTGCTCTCTCGACTCATGTGTTCGGCTGAAGCTCAAAAGTCAAACGCGCAGTCATTCGCTATGCTGCATTGCAAAAAAATGTTTCACATTGCCTTCGTGTTTCGCTGCTTCGCACACAAGCGCAACTCTTTCATTGTGTGAGTTTGGACATCACTGGATTAGAATCAGTTTTGTGATCCAGTATCGTGCAGCAAAACTTCCTGTTGAACGCAGCCGTTGTTTTAAGCCAAATTATCGATGCTTTCGATGTTTTCAAAAATTATAAGTAGGATTATAAGATTGCGCAAAACCATTTAAAACAATTTAAGCTTCTTAGAAAATATATTTTTTTTTTTTTGTTCAAAAACAAAAGTTTGTCCACAGTAACTGCAACAATAAGATGCCCTTGTATAAAGCTTAAAATCTGAGAGAATAGTTTGCATAGTACAGTAGACGCTCACAAATTAGAACCTTCGGAAATTGGAATTGTCCAGAAATTAGAATCAGTTTTTTCGATACATAACACGCTCTAAAATTAGAATTGAAACTCTAATTTCAGAGCGTAAATTGTTTTTCCTTTTTTTATAACACAGAAACTCTCCAATTTCGTTTGATTTTGCTAAAGCAAAATAAAATTAAAAAGGGGAGTCCCTATTTTATGTATGTTATTCGTTTTATGTTGTTGTTTGTCGCAATCGTATTCATTTTTGGCTTATTTCTGAGTGAAATTTGATACGAGTGCACGTATTTAGGCAGTGTTTGCTTAAAAGTAAAAATATGTCCCGAAAAATGTTAAATAAACTTTAGAAAAATACTTTATCGGTGGAAACTAAAATTTAAACTCTTGAGGTTGAGGAAAGCGTACAAGGGAAGCTGCTAGCCTAAGATTTTAATGTGACACCATCTTCAATCACCTATATAAAATCAAAGACAGAACCTATCATCAGTTAAAGAAAAAATCATCACAAAGTCATTTAGTCCAAGTGATGGATGGTTTACCAAATTTAAATTGCGACACGGTATCCGTTTTTTTAAATTTGTGGCGAGATTCTCTCTAGTAATGTAGCTTCAATCACGCCATTCATTCATATATTTATGGAATTGCAGTGAACATTTATATTCCATCTATTTTTGATTTAATGTACATACATATATTTTTAATAAAAAAACATCTTATAACTTTTGTTTTCTTGTTAAAATTATTAGAATTGATAAAAAAAATAGTTTTATCGCAGATTTTTACAATAAAAGCACAACAATTTTGTACACTTTTGTATGCAAAAAAACATCCAGAAATTATAATAATTCAGAAATTAGAATTGCCCCAGGCACCAACTGGTTCTAATTTCCGAGCGTCTACTGTATCAGACTAAAAAAGGAACGGACTGTGGAAAGATGGACATGAATACGTCGACTCATCTCGCTATGCAGATCAAGAACATATATATTTTTATGGGGTCAGATATGCTTCCATCTTTGCGTTACACATTTCAGGACATTTCAGTTGCACACCTAAAATTTACATGCGGTGGCAAAGCCAAAACAATCTTAATCAGTTTTGTACACAATATCGAGTTGCCATGTTAAACATAAAACCCTGATACAGGGGTGCCACAGAAAACGTCAGAGAAATTTGATTTCGCTAAAAGCAAAATCGTCTGAAAATTTTCACGGTGCCACAGAAATCCGAGTGATTTCATTTACTTATTATACCCCGATTCCATTAGGCTGCATCTTTCATTAACAGCGAGTCGAAGATGTAGGTGATTCCACTATATATCCAATTGCATAGTTGCATCTTGGTTTAACAGGCTATGTTAAGTGATAGCTGACAGCTGTTTGTGTATTCTACGTTTATATTTAATTGGAAGCAAATATGAGCTCGAACACAAATAAAATTAGTGAAGTCAAAAAAGCAAAAATTATTGTTTTAATTTGTGCGCAAAATGCAAACATGGTTTAACGAATATCTCAGTTTGTTTAGACATGCACTTGATGACAAGCTGTTTTACTCAAATCAGCTCTTTTTAAACCAAGTATCGATTACAAATTTCATACTATCGACTATGTTAAAGTTCTGTTCAGCCAGAGACTATTAATGTAACAAGACAGGTCTTAAGAGCTGGAATGTTATGTTAACTAACAGAGTCGCAACCACGAAGCGGACAACTGGGGAAACAGCGAATAGCCAGTATTTCTTATCATTCGTATACCTACTAAACTCGCTACAATGTCAGCTGGTGCGAAGTCGGCCATCATTGTTTAGCTTTTTGTTGTGACTGCAAAGTGTGCGAAGCGCAAGGCATAATTAATTGTTGCCGCTTTTCAGTTCTCTTGTTGTTGTCACAAAATTTTAAATCGACAATTTTAGACTTTGCTTTTTTCGGCTTGCTGCTGCTCAACAAGAAAGGGTGGTATAGACTTTATATGAACTTTGTGCAATTGAATAGATAAACGTTAGATACTTTAATATATTGTCTGGTTTATATGCTTATTTATATGTTGGCAATGAGTTTGGGTTTTCACAACTTATAAAACAAGTTGTATATAAATAAATTAACTAACACTAAAGTAAACGTATTTGGTATTCATATATTGAAAATAAAATATCAATATATTAAAATAATATATTTGAGTTATTATTGACTATAACTGAATATTAGGACAAGGGGTATTTTTACTTTGTTTAGTTTGTGCGTCTCATCTACGATAAGCCAGCGCGTTGCTTGCTTTGTTTGAGTTCTGCTTTGCGTTCAGCGGCTTGTGCATTTAAGGAGAGGCGGCGGGCCAGCGGAAAGCAAGAACGGTAAAAATGTGTTAGTATGTGTATGCATGTGCGTTTGCTTCATTCTTGCTGGCCTTCCGAGTTTTCGGCAAATGCCTTGGACAAGTGAACAGCTGAATACACTTTCAGCATTTGTGCGCATCGCTGCATAGCTGTATGGTAGTTGCGATGACAAAATTGTTGGAAAGTGTCATAGAGCTAAAAACATGAAAGAGTATGTATGACCAGCAATGCAAAACTGATATTTGCCTGCCTATTTTACAAGACGCTTGTTTTTTGTGCTGTGCGCCTGATCAGCAAATTATCGACCATCACCAAAAATGCCTTGGAAGTATTGTTTTTCTTAGGTTTTTGTAGGCAAAATACAAATATGCACCAAATTTAATCTAAATGTATTGGCTGTTTAGCGTTTGCGTAGAGAAAGGTCAATGAATGCCACGGCAAATGCTACGCATACATTTAAATATGCACATGTAGATATACAAGGACGCGCACACACGGGCGCTAAAAAAACAAAATATGAAAAATTTTTACGCACATGCAAACACACAAAATTACACGCATAGAAGAATTGACTTAGTTGCCTAGGCAACAAGCTAGCTAGCACTGCACACCAACAAGACAGCAGTGCAAAACAAAAACAAACAACAAAAAACAGGGCGGCATGTGTATTGTAAACAAAAAAGCAATAATCAAAACAAGCGCAGCTGGTTGTCGTTAGGGGAAACCGACTTTTCTACTCGTTAATTTGTCCGCTTCGTGGTTGCGACTTGGTTTACGGCATGTTAACTTGAACAATTCTTAAGACCCATCTTTATGTTAAATAGTCTTTGTGTTCAGCACTGTTTAAACCAAGTATCGATTACAAATTTCATATTATCGACTATGTTAAAGCTCTGTTCAGTGCTCTGTAATGTTAACTTCTAACATTCCCAGTTGGTCGGTTTCGAACCAACTGGGAATGCAGCCGACCAACGGGGAAAATTTGAATAAGATTCCCATTGTACAAATGGGATTCTAATACAAAAAGATGCGGCATCTTCGAGTTCCAATTACATACTTGCATCTTGCTCTAGTGGAATCGGGGTATAAGGTGCTAAAAGGTATGCATACATGGGGTATTTTACAATTATCTTTAATAACACATGTTATATTTCTTATTACTTTAGATCAAGTCGCCATTGATGCAGTCGCTGACACAAGGGTGATGGTGGAAAGGCTGTATCAACAACAAGCGCCGACAACAAAGGTGGCACGGGAGTTCCCAATTCAAAGTGCCGAGGAGCTGGAGTCCATTAATATAAAAATAAATGACAACAACCGCTGTTCCTACGTATGTAAACAATGTAAAATTTATTTCCAATTATGATTTTGAACTAATTGATATATTTTGTTTATTCACAGATATCATCAATAAAAGTACTACTTAGCTCGGGTGTGTGTGCGGCATCTTCGAGTTCCAATTACATACTTGCATCTTGCTGTAGTGGATCGGGGTATTACTCCGCTCTCTCGTTGCCTTGCGAAAAATGAGAGCAAAAGAGAGCGAGGGTTAGGGCACAAAAGTAATGCATTTATTTTTAGGTTGAAACCAGAGCTCGCAAATAACACTTGACCGTTTCGTGCAGTCACCAAAAAACTGTTTTTTGCGGACCACTTGCGCAAAAAGTCAGACAAGAGCGTTCACCAGTGTCTCTTGAACGAACGGTCTGTGCTCAACCAAAAACCAATTTCGTGTTTCTCTTTTGCTCTGCTCATTCACTGACCGTTTTGCAACGAGCGAAGAAAATAAAAGTCTTTTGCATCTGTATGAGTGTATATGCGAATGATCAGTGTCTTTTGCATCTGTATGAGTGTATATCAGTGTACGTGTAAATCACACTTGCTTTTGTGGACTCGGTGTGAATAAAAAAGACCGTTTACGATGAGTCTTTTGTTTTTTCGCTCTTCTGCTGACCTCAATGAACGAGCGTTCAGTTGGATCGCTCTTTCTTAGTTGTTGTTGAGTGAGCATAACAAGAACCACGAAACTGAGAACAGTTAACCGAAAACCAAAACAAAGAGAAACGAAAAGTTCTGTTCAGAGCGAGAGCACACGCGCAAGGTATACTTAAGAAGGTCGACTTTTTTTTTTGTCAATTTAACAGAAGAGAGAGAGAGGGAGAGAAAAAAAGTTTGCTCGCTTGGTGCACAAGAAGAAAAAATCCCCGCGGGGCTTAGACCGTGCTAACAGACTGACAATTTAAGAAGTGAACAAAGAGAACGAGAGAGTGAGTGCCAGTACCTTCTTAAGTATACCTTGCACACGCGCATCGTTTTTTTCGGTTGTTTTCGCGAGCAGACCGCAAAACGAAAAACGGTCAAGTGTTATTTGCGAGCTCTGGTTGAAACCAAGGCATACTTAATAAGGAAGTCTCACTCCGCTCTCTCGTTGCCTTAAACCTAATCGGACTTGGCTGCTAAGGGTTGACTCAATGCTATATTAAATTAGCCAAGTGTTTGTTAAGCACCTTTTGTAGTCTAAACATATCAGAATAAGGGGCTTTCAACTGGTTTCATATTTTATTAATATTTTTTAATGTTTTTGTACAGAAGTTGATTGTTTTCAGCTAATAAGCATACAAGAAAACATTTAAATATTGGCGGGAAAACAATTAAAAGATAATCGGCAACTCTAGAAGCTATCTGCCAACTGTCAACAATTTCCGCCTGACAGCAATCAGCTGTTCATAAAACATCCCCAAATTGTTTTAAACAGAAGTTGTTTTAATTGAATATGCCGTAAGCGAGATTATTGGCCACATAAGAGCTCCGGCGGCAGAAAATTAGGAAAGAAATCATGCAGCGAAGGCTTCTCAGATGCGCATCGTTACGTTTTCACAATCTGACGATGCGTATGTGGTTTTTCTGCCTTTCTTCATTGTCTTATGCTAATTAATTTAATTTCAATAGTTTCCGGTATAATTGTCGTGTTGTTATAGGGAAGGACACGGATTTGTCATTGTCGAGGCAATCTGTTGGAAAAACCCTTTGGATTATACTTCCATTGCTGGAAAAAAAACTTTGCCCGCGATTTATTCAATTGAATAGATCGGAGGAAATGCTAACGAAATGCAAACAGCATCTCTACTAAAAGTACAGCATTCCTGGAGTAGTTGGCTGCATCGATGGCACCCACTTCAAGGGGTATTTTAGCATTAATGCAATGGTATTTGTTATTTGTTTACTTTTAAATGTGTAGAGGTGAGTTGTTAACTCGATTGTCTGTTTTGTTAAGTAAGGCTTACAATGTCAGCTTAGCTTGGATTGAAGCTTTTAAATATCTGAAATGTACGCTGATAGTTAAAAATGTCAGCGAGAACAATGCAATCAGCTGATTCGACCTCAGCTAACACATTTGCAATGGCGCAAAAATTAACGATTTTTTTTCATTTAACAATGATTTTATTGTTATATATTCGTTAATATGTACCAAATAAATATAAAAAAGTGAATTCTATTATCATTTACCTCAGTTTTGAGCAAAATAGAGGCAAAAACCTAACTAATTTCGATAATACGCCATCTACTGACAGCTTTTAAAACTACATTTCTGAATCGCTTTTTTCCACTACAAGCAGAGATGCAAGCGAAAGCGGTTACAGATTGAGAGTGAGTGAGACGAACTTATGTGAAAAATATGTGTGGCAGACAGAAGCAAAACACTTTCCAATCTCACGCTGACATTGTAAACTTTCTATTATGTTTGTGTTGTGGAACTCTTTTATGTTATACTTTTGTTATCCTAAACGCTTAATTAACCATTAAATAATGGTTTCCATAGATATGTGATTACGATCTTATGTCCTTTATGTGGATGCTTCGAAGCCTGGAAAAACTCATGACTCTTGCGCTTGGAGTCAGAGCGAAGCCAGGTCTTTTTTTCAGGAGCAGTATGAAAGTGGTTAACGTGGCAATTGGCTCCTTGGGGACTCGGGTTATCCCTTGGAGCACTTTCTGTTAACGCCCTACAGAAATTCAACACAAGGCTCGAACCAACACACTTTCAACCTTCGCCATGCTTCTGCAAGAAATGTAATCGAGAGAACTTTTGGAGTAATTAAAAGCCGATTCCGATTACTCCAAGAGATCCTTTTGTATTGCCTTAAGGATCTCATGCATTATAAATGTTTGCTGTGCTCTTCACAATTTATGCCGCGAACATAAGGATGAGAATTTTGGTATTGCTGAAGTTCCTGAACCACGCGCAGAATTTGATTCTTTATCAAATTTGAATCTGCCGGAAAAAACTTCTCAAATTCGAGACGATATAGCAGCGTCTTTAAGAAGACTTTAAAGTGTTATTCATGAAATATTTGCTTTTGTTTAATAAATATGCTTTGTTTTGTTAAGTTTTTCAATTTTATTGCAATTTTGTTTCTAAAAGCAAATTGGTTTTCTTCTGCTCCTCTAACATTTCTCGAGACGTTTTTGTTATCTCTGCCAGCTCGTTGTTAATGTTTCGGAGCACCAAGCTTTCGTCGGCCACCATTGCAGCCAGTCGGTTCTCGGCAGGCACTTTTACATTGCTGCTACTTGCAGCGTCCGTCTTCTGCCTTTTAGGGGAAGGTTCTAAAAGTGTAATTCAAATTAATTGGATTTTTTTTTAATAATCTTACATACGTACCATCGTATTTTTCTTCAATAGCATCTTCCAGTGTGGGCTGCAGGATGCCAAAGGTAAGGGCGCCGTCTACTCCATCAACCGCCTCATACGTGTGGTAAAGGTTTGCAATTTCGATTTCAATTGGTGATAACAGTACTTGATTGAAAGGCCCGCCGTCTGTGGCCCTGTTCTTCTTCCTGTTGTGTGTAATTTTTTTTTTAATACACGTTTTCCATTCTTTCCAAACCTGAAATAAACAATGGCCATAATTGTTGCCTGCAATTTACTATCAACAAGATAAGCAACTTACTTTGCGCCACTCCTCCGAAGTTTTAATTGGAGGACCAAGCGTGTTCAACTGAAGCGTTAAGTCCTCCCAAGCTGTCGCAACAGCCACCCTGTCCCCTTTCGTAAAATTCTTGGCAATGTCCGGGTGCTTCTTCATAAAGTTAAAAATGGCTTCGTCTTGGCGAGCGTTTCGATGTTTTTCCCTTAAAATAATTGCATTGTAAAATATTTATGAAAAAAACAAATCAAATTTACTTACATGTTGAGCGCGTTTTCTTCTTCTTTCTTTGTTTGTTTTGGCTTTGCCATTTTCCAGGTGATGCCGCTTGTAAGCGTTGCCACCTGGCACAATTACAGCTGACCACAAATGTTTTCACAAATTGCACAACAAGAAAAACAATTTTGCAGTCAAGTTTGTGTTTACTTCAAAGAGCTATTTTTTAATGCTTAATTAAAAGAAAACAGGAGTGGTTCCACATATATTTATATTAAACACATTACTCCGAATTTATGCTTGAGAAATGTGGCATTACTGCATTGACTGCAAAAAATTTAGCCTTTTACGGACGAATTCAAATCGTTGGAAATGTCAGAGCGTTTTAGTCTGTGGCACAGTGAAATAGAAAAGCCATGAATATGGGACGAAAGCGTTTTCTGAGGCACCCCTGTATATATTTTGTTTTGGAATACCTCAGTAAAATTGATATTTGTGCACTATGTTTTCTTATATTTTTTCAAAACTTTTACTCAGCCGATTTTTTACTGATATTTTTTTTAAATAGGTAAATGATACTTAAACTTAACACGCCCAATGATTTTTTAAATATTGTTTATTTTTATAGAAATTTTTTTATTGAAAAAACACCTTTATAGAAAATTGATATTTGTGCATTTTTGAAAAGACCGCAAATTTATGGAAATAAACTTATTAAATTTACTTTGATAAATAAATAAGCATGAAATGCAACCTCCTTTGCATTTTTTCAACCAATTCCGATCGGCGGGGTATCGCATTTACTAGGTTTTGTAAGGTTTTCTTGTCGACCATTGCCCATTTCTAGAAATATACCATTTTTAAGTCCTTTAAGGACGCAAAATGCTTTCCGCCCTCATACACTTTTGCTGTTAGGATGCCCTAATGGTCCTCAATTCGATTTAATTCCAGACTTATAGTTGCCTCTGCAATAAAGGCATATTAACTGTATTAAAAAACGACATCGTATGCTTTGCAACGTATATAGGAGCGTTATCCTGTTAAAATATCGAGTCCTCATCATGGAACTTCTCCCTAAATGATATAAGTTCACCCTCAAGGAGTTCCTTGTACATTTGGACATTCATCCGTTCCGGCAAACTGCTTTCCAATAGAGCTAAAGCTGCGAATACGATCAGAGAGCCACATCCAAGGTTCCGCTTATGGCAAGTCTGCCCTATTTGCTTTGTGCCGGGACGGATGAACGCGCAAAAGTATACGGATCTCCTAGAAGGAGAACTTATACCATTTGCGGAGGAGTTCCATGGTGAGGACTTGGTATTTCAGCACGATAACGCTCCAATACACGTTGCAAAGCATACAATGTCGTATTTCGATGCAGTAAATATCCCCTTATTGCAGTGGCCGGCAATAAGTTCGGATTTAAATTCAATTGAGGACCTTTGGGGCATCCTTACAGCAAGAGTCTATGAGGGCGGAAGACAATTTGAGTCCTTGAAGGACTTAAAAGTAGCCATTGTCCAGCAATGGGCAATGATCAACAATAACACCTAGCAGAGCCTTGTAAATTCGATGCCGCGCCGATTGCAATTGGTTGAAAAACACAAAAGAGGTTCCATTTCGTATTAATTCATTTATTTAAGTTACTTTAATAAGTTTATTTCCATAAATTTATGGTTTTTTCAAAAATGCACATATATCAATTTTCTATAAAGGTTTTTTTTTTCAATAAAATAATTTCTAATATAATAAACCATATTTGAAAAATCATTGTGCGTGTTAAGTTTCAGTATCATTGACCTATTTGAAAAAAAAAATATTAACAAAATATCAGCCAAGTAAAATTTTCGAAAAATATATAAAAAACATGATGCACAAATATCAATTTTACTGAGGTAAATATAAGATTTTGGATAAATAACTATAAAAACTCGATTCCGATAAAAAGTAAAGAATATAAGTAAATTTAAAATCTTGTGCTGTGTTATAGCGTATTTCCCCTGCTCCGTTTCCGTAAATTTTAACAGTCAGCTACGAATGCTTTTTCCATTGCTCTGTAACTGGTACAAAATGAATCAGATGTTCGGTTTGTTTTGTTTTGGTTTGTTATAGCTTAATTACGAAAATTACATTGAGCGAAATCTATTATTGCAAATTTGTAGTGTAGTCAGTTTGATTGACAAACGGAATAGAAAACTTTAGGTCTGTTCGATAGCTGCACTAGGTTGCCCTAGTGTACACTAGTTCACAAAAAAGTGTTCGATAGCTGCACTTTCTTACACTAAACTGTTCTGCCCTCTGTTTTTTAGTGTGCCCTGACTTACACTTTTCTGCACTTTTCTACACCACCAAAAATCAAGAGCAGAAATTGAAATTGAAATTTGAAATTTTTATCCGTGTAGGTTGCAATAATTTTTGTCAAATAGTCCATCACACAATTTCTTTTTCCTATCGGGAAATCTAACAATTGCACCATTAATAAATCCTCTTCTTCATCACCACTTGGATCAGAGGAGCTTGCAATAATTTCATCATCATTGTCGTCATCAATTAACTCACTTATAGTGAAATTTTCATTGTTATTCAAACTCATGTTAGTCATGTCAGACAGCTGTTGCTTCATTTGCTCTAACTTACACCATTTTTGTGCGACAGTAGTTCTACACTTTATTACACTTAAAATTTTCAGGGTTGTATTTTTCGTGTTCTGTTCTGCACTGCACTACCCTACACTTTCTACTATCAAACAGACCTATTGCATTGTCTACAAGCTGTTTTGCTTGTAATGAAGGAGCAATATAATATTATAAAAACATCGGTCACGAGCATCGCAGATAGCGGAAAACGGAAGCGTCCATCTGTAAGTTAAAATTAAATTGCAAGCATATTTGAAAATACATATTTTAATATCTCTATACATATTTATGTTGGAAATTTCCAAGGCATGGAAAATTTTTGGAGCTGGTTGTTTCAGACAATAGTGATGCGTTTGTTGTTTGGTCGATGTAACCTTCAATATGTAAGTATGGATCTAACTTGTTGCAATATGCGATGCACCCTATCAAATAGCTGTCACTTCGATGTTGCACCACCAGACGGTCCCTGCTATTTCAATTCTTGTCTAGAAGGAAACAACAATAATTAGCTTTTGGACAGTTTGAAGCAGTTTTCTATATAGCTTACTTATACTTGCGCGTCAAGTTTTCAACTTTATACCGAACTGTCGCGCCATCCACGCCATTTTTCCATAGATGTGGGAGTTCTTCTGCATTGCTCTGAGCGCAATTAAGTTTTCATCCCACAATTCCATAAACAAATTCTCCATCCCTTGTCCCAATTAACATTTTTTTCCGAGAACTCATCGAAAAACGAAGTATATTAATTTTTTTAAAAATATAATACAAAATGCGCCTACGTTTTCAACCTGCAAGCAGCTGTTTTGTGACTTTTTCGATGAAACATCGCCATATTTTATCGAACAAGTGTTCAAATGAACCAGTTTCTCTTCAGTTATTCTTCAGTTAAGGCCTGTACGCAGACGCCTGTACAGCTCCCGTACAGCAAAAACTTCATATAAAAAAAATGGTCTCAGTACAGTACTTACATTTTAGGTCTGCAGTTCTGTTAGCTACTGCTGGTACGGTATGTTAAAATGCTACAGGCAGTAAATAGCTTTCAGCAGCTATTTACGGTTGTAAATAATGCAACAACATGTCGGGCAAGAGCCGGCTTATAAATTTTTCGGATAATATTAACAAAGTTGACCTAATTCAGGCTCCAAAAGAGCCATAGAAGTAATGCGCAAGAAGTAATGAATAAATATATATTTATTAATTAATAAGATATAATTTAAACTGGATTGTACAGCCACTGATCTATTGCAGGGTATAAATCAGTAAGGTGAATTTGCTTTGAGTCTTTTGAGTAGTTTCAGTCATGTTTAGCATAATCTTTGGTAATCTCAGCTCTGCCCATCAAATATGGGTTCACTAAAATGCAACCGCCAGAAGCAGGGCGTTAGCTGTACTCAAACACAAAAGTAGCACGCGAATCATTATTTTGAAATCAAGTGTACAAAACACAGTTGCATTTCCGATTTATTTACAAAAAAAACAATTAGCCTACCGCCACAATATGTGAATTTTTCAACACTTGTCGTTACAGCCGTAAAACTCATGTATACTGTACGGGAGCTGTACGGGGCTCATGCGTACAGGCCTTTAATATTTACGGTCAATTATACTTCAGTTAATTCCTTATGGGAGAAAACATGCAAACTGAACATCAGTTACTGTTAACTCACTGCTAAATGAATAACAGCAGTGGAAATAGGCTATAAGATTTACGGTCACTTAATTCCTTATTTATTTATTTATTTTTAGTCAGCTTAAAGCAGCTGACAGCTGAAATTAAATCAAATATAATTTAAATTAAAAAAAAGTTAAAATAATTAAATTAAGTATAATATAGAATTATATATAAATCTGCAAATAAATTTAGGTAAAAATTTAAAAGTTAACGTTAAGGCACTGGGAAATTCAATAAAAAAATTTAGAAGTCCAACATTTGTTGCGTGGATTGGGAAAAACCCAATCAGACCAGCGTTAGATAAGTAGTAACTGGTTACTACTAGATAAAGCAAAAAAGATCGATGTTTTTAGTACTGGAATTGAGGCCTCTAAAGGCCTATTTACTCTTGACTTAACTTAACGTAAGAGTCAGCTGACTCAATCTGCCTTATGGCTGTCAATGCTAGCGTTTACTCTCAACTTAACGTTACTTAACTTAATTCTGAACCTGCAGGTTGCAGATTCTTACGGTAAGTTCTTAAGTTGAACAGTGTTGATTAACACGAAAATCAAACAGCTGATCAAAAACTGTGATGCAAAACGTTTAACGCTCTTTACAAAATGTTTACAAAATCAAATATTCAAATGGATGAAGATAAACTTATTATTTTAGTACAAAATCATGCTCTATTATATGATAAAAAGTCAAAAGACTTTAAAAATATAATTAAAAAAAGAGAAGTTTGGGCTGCAATTGCCAAAGAACTTGGTTGCAACGTTGTATTCAAAATGCGCCAATGAGCGGTCAATATATTTTTCTGTGTTTAACAGCACTGCTAACATAATTCTACAGCACTGACACACTGATTTCTTAAGTTAAGTTAAGTTGAGAGTAAACGCATACATTCCTTAAGTTAAGTTACGTTAAGTTAAGTTATTAATTCAAGAGTAAATAGGCCTTAAGTAGACAAGAGAATATAGTTTGTTATAGTCAGAACATAAAACACGGAATGGTTCATGTATTAAATAGTTGCTCGAGCAACGATCCAGGCTAAGGGGTAAAAAGTTACGTGAAGATCTAATTGGGACATTAAATTTAATTCGACTCAAAAGAACTGATGAGTCGATTTCACCATTAAGTAGGTTAGTAATAAATAAAACTCCATGCATAGTTCTACGGTTTAACAGGGAGGGAAGGTTTATCAAAAGGAGTCTACTTGAATACGGGGGTAAGTCTACTCCAGGAACCCAGTTAAAACTTCTAAGGGCAAATAGAAAAAATTTCTTCTGCACAGATTCAATTTTATCCTGGTGAATCGAGTATTGTGGGGACCACACACAAGATCCATACTTCAGGATGGGACGTACTAGGGATGTATAAAGCGTTTTAGTGGTGTAGGGATCGCTAAACTCTTTCGACCACCGCTTGATGAAGCCAATGACATTAATGGCTTTATTGACCATAGACGAAATATGAGAGTCAAACTTTAGCTTAGGATCAAGAATAATGCCTTCATCTTTAATATCAAACACGCGGCCAAGTGGTGAAGCATCAAGCAAGTAGTGAGCAGTATGAGGGGTACTTCTACAAAAAGACATGACTTTACATTTCGAACAATTTAAATTGAGTAAGTTAAAACGACACCAGGCCGACAATGCACCCAAATCCGACTGTTGCAAGTTACACAGAGAAGCATCATGATAGGTGAAACATAGTTTTACATCATCAGCAAACATATATACATAAGAGTAAGTAATAACAGCTGGAAGATCGTTAATATACAGATTAAATAGCAAAGATCCAAGATGACTCCCCTGGGGAACACCAGAGGTAACAAAAAAAAGGTTTAGATACAGACGATTTAAAAACTACTTTTTGTGTTCGACCACACAAGTACTCCGCAAGCCACAATAAGAGTTTTTATAGAAATCCTATAGTATATAATTTTTGAAGCAACAGAGAATGACTAACAGAATCAAATGCCTTACTAAAATCGGTGCAAACAACGTCAGTTTGCATTTTTTCCTGAAACCCTTTGGTAACAAGCGAAGTGAATTCAAGAAGGTTAGTGGTAGTAGATCTACGCCTAACAAAACAGTGTTGATAAGGCAATATAATTGAACTACATGTGTGTTGCAGTTGAGAACATATAATTTTTCAAAGACTTAAGGAATGGCGGACAACAACAAGCTGGAAACACAGTTGAGTCAACCGACAAGTTAAATAATTTATGTAAGGGTTTACAAAGTGAATCCGCACAGTATCTAAGTATACAACCTGGCACCCCATCAGGACCAGCCAAGTAGCCAGGTTTGATAGAGTTAAGGGTACTTAGGAGCGAACACTCAGCTATAACTGGGACATTTATGCAATTTGACGATTGAACTTGAAAAGGAAAGGAATTACTGCAATTATATAAACTCGCTGAGTATACTGATTGAAAATACTCAGCAAATAGATCGGCCTCTGCCTGATCAGAACTTGCTTTCGTATTATCGAGGTGAACTGAGGAAAGTAATCCTGAAGATTTGCGTTTTGAGTTAACAAATTTATAAAACTGTTTAGGATCACGTGAAAAGTTTTATCTACAACGATTAAGATAATTATTATAACAAGATGTGTTAACAGAAATAAAATAAGACTTTGCTATTAAATACGAAGATAAATCTAAAGTAGTTCCCGATTTTTTAAATTTTTTATAATATCTTGTCTTTACGTTTTATGGGATAATAAATGCAAACTGAACCTCAGTTACTGTTGACATGTATGTTATGAGAATAACTGAGCAGTGGAAATACGCTATTTAGGCCAAGGCATACTTATTAAGGTAGTCCCACTCCGCTCTCTCGTTGCCTTACGTAAAATGAGAGCAAAAAAGAGCGAGAGTGAGAGCAAAAGAGAAATGCATTTTTTTTAGGTTAAAACGCAAAAACATCGTGCGCGTATGTGCGTCGCTCACAACGTTCGCAACAAGACTGAATCGTAAGGCAACAGAAAAAGAGGGCGAGCAAACGAGCTGGATTACCTAATTAAGTATGCCTTGATTTAGGCAACTGTTGTATTCGATAGCTACCGATCATTTATAAGTTATCGTTCCGAGGAACAGATGATCTCAATCGGAATTTTGGAATGTGAGTGCACAAAAACAATTTTGAGAATATTTAATAAGATTTTTTGCACTGCTGAAATAAAAACAAAAAATTGTAATCGGAGGTAACCGACTGCGGTATACTCAACACCTGTTTAAAAACGGGTAAAATGTGTCCTTATTGCATGGAGATACGGATGCATCAGGATGTACTCTGCGTTCATAGATTGGCTGATGCTTTGATTGGCTACAATGAAAACAAATTTGGTGGCTCAGGCTCAAAAGATATAGGCATACAAGTTTTTGAAAGTTGGGGGCGGTATGGGTCGGCGTAGCATCCAATGTTTTGAATCTCTGGGGGTAATTACGAGCTATCTCTAAGACTCAATCTCAGAGATAAACGCATGCCGCATTTTGAAAGTGTGGGGGGGGGGCAGCGGTATGAGTGGGCGTGGCATCAAAAATTTTTGTTGCACTTTTTTGGGGGACATCATCACTTATCTTGCCACCAAACTCGGTGAATATAGCTCAAAATTTGTGAAAGTAATAGGCTTTTCTGATTTCCAACTGCGTGGGCTGGTGGCGGAATGGGTGGGCATGGGATGCCAGAAACTACCTTCCTACAAAATTTGGTAGCACAGGCTCAAAACAGGACAGGGGTTAGGAGCGGTATGTGTTGGCGTGGCATCCAAAGCTTGGGGGTCGTTACCAGCTATCTTTCTACAGAATTTGGTGACTCTAGCTTAGAACTGTTAAAGATTCACGCTTTTCCGTTTTTAAAGAGGTGGTGGGGGGTGGGGCATAGTTTGAGGATGTGGCTTCAACATAAATGCTACAGATCTTGGATGTCACAAGCTATCTTCCTTCCAAGTTTGGAGACTCATGCTCAAAAGATATACGCATACTATTTTGTGAAAGGTGCGGCTGGGGGCGGTATGGTTGGCGTAGTCGTAGAACCCCAACATTTCATGCAGATTTTTGTGGGAAGTTAACTTCCAATTAGTTGCGTTGTTCATGAGTGAGTGGGCGAAATTGAGTTGTTGACCCAACTGAACAAGTGAGCAATGTTCTGTACCCATTGCCCCCTTTTGCTCTCATGTTCTTATTATTCAGTTGCTGTTAGCTCTTTTGCTCCCTTCAGCTCAGTTGTTCTTCTTGCGCAAGTGTTCTTGCTGCATATCAGTTGCTATGTTCACAGAGGTTCTTTTATTCACCGTTTGAATGTTTTGGTTCGCTTACGTTGATTTTGTGCTCGCACCAACACGAAACGTTTAAAATAAAATAATTTAATAAATAATATAGTAATTTAAAATGTCTTTGATACGCAAAGACAGCGAAATTTGGAATCATTTCTCTGATTTGGGCAACGTGCAAGCGAAATGCAAATACATAAAAATAAAATTATTTATATTTTTAATCTTGTTTTCTTACGTTATGTTTTAAAAGTTGGCACCTGTGTGAACGAAGAAAATTATATATATATTTTGTTTACAAATTATCTAGTTATTAACATTAATTTTGACATTACTTAAAAGGAAAGTGTATAATGGCCGTTTTAAAGCAAATGAACAACAGCTATTCTGAGCAACTTGACTGAACAAGTGAGCAATCTGACTGAACAAATGAGTAACTGAGCAACTTGAGTTAACAAGTAAGCAATATGAGCGAGTTGACTCATTAAAAAAAACACTGTGTCTTTTGGGATCGTTTTTGTCCAAATGCAATTTGAAAAAAAAAAAATCAATGAGTGTTGGAACTCACGGGCGATGTGTTAACACCTGTTTGTTGGTTTGTTTGTACCTGTATTATTGCTATGTGCACGTTTTCTTGAACAAAAATAATATTTTATTGAATTTGGGTTTACTTTTTATACCCTTAACCCATAAAATGGGTAAATAAGGGTATAATGGTTTTGTGCAAAAGTATGTAACAGGCAGAAGGAAGCATCTCCGACCCCATAAGGTATATATATTATTGATCAGCATCAACAGCCGAGACGATATAGCCATGTCCGTCTGTCTGTCTGTATGAACGCGTGGATCTCAGAGACTACAAGAGCTAGAGACTTCAGATTTTGTATATAAGTTCTCCTATACCATGAGCAGAACAAGTTTGCTTCAAATTATCGATAACTATTCTGGTTTCCGATATACACATGGAATCGATAAAAAAAATCTCAAATTTGGAAAATGTAAAAATGAGGTTTGAAGTAATGGGTAACGATAGAACTTTTCTGAAATTTTCGTCCAAATCGGTTAAGAAACACCGGAGATATCGAGCTTAATCGATTGAAGCTAAGTCAGTATACCAAAGTTTTATATAAATTTAATTTATTTATTGCAACTGGGTTCAGGGTATCTTCTAGTCGGGCTTTCCCGACTGGAGCCTTCTTACTTGTTAAATTTGGGTTCATCATTCGTCAGTTCGTTCTCTTATTAAAGATGCCTGCTATCACTAAGAAAAAATATTTTTTCTTAGTGCTGCTATGTTAGTCTGTAAGTGTGTGTGTGTGTACAAAAGAAGCAATACAGAATTGCTTTAGACGAATGATAAATTGCTAACCCAAAAAACCTGCACCTACAAATAAATAAGCTTGTACGTAATATTATTATACTCGATACCGAAGGAAAGAGTATATTGAGTTTGTGCAATGTCCGTCATGGTGTCTGTCCGTCTGTCCGTCTGTATGAACGCAACTTTTTTCCACACCCTTCAAGCTAGAGACTTGAAACTTTCCAAATCTCTTTATCTATGGGATAGTAAATTAAAGTGTCAAGATGGGGGTTCTAAGATAACTGGGGGGCTGGCAAATCGATAAATTCGATAAATCAAAACCGATAAATCCACATATTTCGCACATCCTTACAGCTAGAAGTACCAAATTTGGTAAGAAGATAGCAACTAGCAACCCCCAAAAAACTGCATCAAAAATTTTGGAGCCACGCCCCCCATTCCGCCCCAGCCCCCCCGAATTTTAAAGTCAAAAAAGCCTATATCTCCCACAGTTTTTGAGCTATAGCCACCAAATTTAGTGCCAAGATAGGTGATGATGACCCCTCAAAAACTGCATCAAAAGATTGGATGCCACGCCCACCAATACCGCCCTAGCCACCCCCATGTGCCCCAACGCTTCGTCAAAAACGGGAATGCGTGTATCTTCCAGAGTTGTGGAGCTAGAGCCTCCAAATTTGGTGAGAAGATAGCTGGTAACCACCCCCAAAAACCTGCACCTACAAATAAATAAGCTTGTACGTAATATTATTATACTCGATACCGAAGGTAAAGAGTATATTGAGTTTGTGCAATGTCCGTCATGGTGTCTGTCCGTCTGTCCGTCTGTATGAACGCAACTTTTTTCCACACCCTTCAAGCTAGAGACTTGAAACTTTCCAAATCTCTTTATCTATGGGATAGTAAATAAAAGTGTCAAGATGGGGGTTCTACGATAACTGGGGGGCTGGCAAATCGATAAATTCGATAACTCGAAACCGATAAATCCACATATTTCGCACATCCTTACAGCTAGAAGTACCAAATTTGGTAAGAAGATAGCAACTAGCAACCCCCAAAAAACTGCATCAAAAATTTTGGAGCCACGCCCACCCATTCCGCCCCCAGCCCCCCCGCATTTTGAAATCAGAAATGGCTATATCTCCCACAGTTTTTGAGCTAGAGCCACCAAATTTGGTGCCAAGATAGGTGATGATGACCCCCTAAAAACTGTATCAAAAGTTTGGATGCCACGCCCACCAATACTGCCCTAGCCGCCCCCATCCACCCCAACGCTTCGTCAAAAACGGGAATGCGTGTATCTTCCAGAGTTGTGGAGCTAGAGCCACCAAATTTGGTAGGAAGATAGCTGGCAACGACCCCCAAAAATCTGCATCAAAGTTTTGGAGCCACGCCCACCCATTTCGCCCCCCTTTCCCCAATTTTTACAATTTTCGAGCTAGAGTCACCAAATTTGGTATGAAGATAGCAATTGACATTTTACAAAGATCTGCATCAAAAATTTGGATGCCACGCCCACCCATACCGCCCCCAGCCCCCCCCTTTCCCCATCTTTTACAAACTTCGAGCTAGAGTCACCAAATTTGGTATATACATATATAGCAATTGAAATTCCACAAAGATCTGCATCACAAATTTGGATGTCACGCCCACCTTTACCGGCCCCAGCCCCCCTTTCCCCACCTTTTACAAACTTTGAGCTAGAGTCACCAAATTTGGTATGAATATATTAATTGACATTCCACAAAGATCTGCAACAAAAATTTTGATGCCACACCCACCCAAACCGCCCCCAGCCCCCCCTTTCCCCACCTTTTACAAATTTTGAGCTGAGTCACCAAATTTGGTATGAAGATAGCAATTGACATTTCAGAAAGATCTGCAAGAAAAATTTTGATGCCACGCCCACCCATACCGCTACAGCCCCCCCCCCCCTTTCACCACCTTTTACAAACTTCTCTCGTAAAGCGAAACACTCGTTAAGCGAAACAAAGTTTCCTATATTAATGTAAAATACGATAATGCGTTCAATGCTGAAAAAATATACAAAAAATTTTATGTACATACCATATCGTTTATTCAAATAAAATTACATTATATACATTTCTGTACACATTGTTAAACAGCCTCCTATTTCCTTCATCTTTTCATCAACCTGGAATACGAATTCGATTTACAGAAAACAAAAAGCATGTTATAAGTTTATTATTTATGATACATACCTAATTCTTTTTTACTAGAAAGCTGTCTAGAGAAAGTTGTTTTTGCGGACGCATCAAAATTTGGTGAAAAGGCGATACAGCATTATCGTTGAAAAAATTTATAGCGCTCGTAGCCACTGCCTCATTAGGGTGATGGTTCTCGATGAACGAAGCAACAGATTCCCATGCTTTCAGCATTTCTCGTATTGCGCTAGAATATTGTTGATTTGTTGTTACCTCATCCTCCTTATCTTACCTTTCTTGCTGTGAAACACAATGCAACCCCATAAGCTCGTCGGTGGTCAGCTCTTGATTTTGCTCTTCCACAAGTTCATCGATATCATTGTTATCCACCTCCACTCCCATGATAGTGGCAAATGACACAATCTCGTTGACAACAGGATCCACACGTACTGTCTCAAACTCCTCAATGTTACGTTCAACAACACATTCTGTCCAAAGCTTCTTCCAAGCAGAAGTGAGGGTTCTCTTGGTAACTGCTTCCTACGCCGATTCGATCATCTTGAGGCAGGTAACGATGTGGAAGTGAGTGGAGTTTCTGAATGATAAACAAGCAGTGGATTAATCTTTAAATCACCGCTTGCATTGGCACAAAATAGCAGCGTGAGACGGTCTTTCATTGGCTTGTGTCCGGGCAATGCATTTTCCTCTGCCGTTATATAGGTTCATTTTGGCGTCTTTTTCCAAAAAAGACCCGTCTCGTCACAATTAAAAATTTGTTGCGGCAGGAAACCCTCAGAATCTACGAGCTTCTTGAAGTCGCCGATGAAGTTCTCAGCTGCCTTTTTGTCAGAGCTTGCAGCTTCACCATGCCTTACAACGCTGTGAATGCCGGTTCATTTTTTAAATTTTTCGAACCACCCATTGCTTGCCTTAAATACTTCTTTTTCGGCCGTTGATGTTCCTGGAGTCTGTGATGTTCTCGTTAATTGTGTCGCCTTGTAATTGCTTTTCATTTACCCATATGAGAAGCAACCTTTCAACATCGTCGTGAACACGTAACCGTTGCGCAGATATTCGTGTAACCCCCTTTGAAGCATCTATCTCCAAAATCTTGTCCTTGTTCTTGAGGATAGTACAAATCGTTGATGTAGACCGATTGTATCTGCGTGCTAGATCAGCTACGCTCACACCTCGTTCTCGATTTTTAATGATTTCACGTTTCTTTTCTATCGTTATTGTAATTCTCTTATTTTCTTTTTGTTGTTTTTTCTTCGGTGACATTTTTGCAAGGGTTATTAAAGTGTACAAAAAAATCACAAATATGTGTGTAATTATTCAAATTTCACAAAAAAATCACAATAATACATACATATGTCTAAACACAACGAGTGCTAAACACAGAATGATGCAGCTAGCCATGATACGTATTTTTTTCTTTTTTCAATTCTCTTTCATGATTTTTTTACAATTCGGGACTTTCCCTCGTTATGTGAAACTTCGCTCGTTAAACGAGACTTTTTTCACAATTTTTTGTGCTCGTTAAGCGAATTACTCTTTATGAGAGGTGCTCGTTAAGCGAGGTTTTACAGTATACCACACCAACACCAATACTATCATATTCGTTTACAGGCAGAGACAATTGTTGTACAACAACCACATACTATTTCAATTTTGGACTGCCTATCTGTGTGAGCAAGGGCAGCGAGGTATGCATGTGAGTAACGGCAGAGAAGTTTGATAGTGTGTGACTTTTAATATTCACTCTACCGTGCGTATAGATGTTAACACATCAAAAAAGTGTATTTCTATGAGAATCGCAAAAAGTGCACCTTGAGGTTGTTATTGAAATGTTCGTAATTGATTACTCAACAAGACAGATATAAGTACTAATATATATAAGCTATTTAAGAGATAAATTTGGACAAAAATGGAAAACTCTACTGTAATGGCTATAATTATTTATTAAAATATGCGCGATGGTTTCTCTTTAAATCGATTCTTTTCAGCAGTCGTTACATATACATGTGTTGAGCGTCAGGGTAACCGGAAAAGAGACAGACGCAAGATCAGTGTGGCCAAAACACACTTTTCTGATAAATCTTAAAACTAACATCGATACTTTAATACTAGCTTACGATATATCGGTATACACGAACATAACATAACATAACCGATCGATAGAAATTACTTATGGTGATTTCTTTTGTAGAAAAAAATGTTACCCGTTTTCAGGCAGCATGTTTTAAATTTTGCATTTACCCTGTTAAAGTGTTGCCGTTTTGCCCGAAAAAGGGCAACACTTTTACTACCACAAACAATCAAAAAAAAGGCAACACTTAATTTTGAAATTTTTAAACATCAATTCAACAATATCTTGTACATTTGTGAATTCATTCATAAATCGTTCATTAATTTCATATTTATTGTGGAAATATGATCAAAATACTTTTTCGTGCTTTAATATGGTCACTTTACTATGTCAAACACTATTAAAATGCAACCCTGATCAAACAACACTCTCGTTTATTTCAGGGTGAGAAATGTTGCATTTATGTTGCATTCATAGGGCAACACTGTAAGAAAAGAACACAAACATATGGGGCAAGGGTAGCCCTAATTCACAAAAGAACACAAAAAAAAGTGCAACCTCAAAAAATGTAACATAATGCTACATTTTTTGTCAGAAAAGAAATCGCCATTATGAATACTTTACACAATAAATACTTTACAACTCGGCCGTCCTGACAGGGAATCGACCCCGATTCCACCTACTATAGATCACAGAGGGCTTGAAGCCATACCAAACGGTGGGTGTTGCCTGCAGTCAGACATCAAAAGCACAATTTTAATCAGATGTGAGCCACAATTTTAGTTTAGATGACTCCAGCACACCGTCATACGGAAGCTGTGTGAGCTGGGAGCCTTCAACATCTCGGATGACATACCTATCATTCGGAAGTTTCTCGTGGATGACATAGGGACCGCGGTATCGCTTAATGAGTTTTTTGTTTATGCCAGCCGTCGTATCAACATTCTTGATGACGACGAAATCACCTTCCTCAAAATTAACGTCAGGGCGATGATATTTGTTAAAGTAATCTGTATTATACTCTTGAGACTTGACAATGTTCTGAAGGGCAATTTTACGGGTATCCACTAGGGACACTTCATCAGTAAGCCTATCATCCAAACGCTCAGTTAACTCATCTATAACAGCACCGCGCTGTTCGACACCAAAGAGGAGGACGGAGGGTGCAAATTTAGTTGTGGAGTGGATTGAATTATTAAAGGCGAATTCAATTTTCGGAAGTTGCTTCACCCAATCGGCATGATGGTTCGGCCAATTTAGCAAGCATGGGACAAACTCAGCAGAGGTGAAACATGTACCTCGATCACTAACAATTCGGCGGGGTCGACTTTAATTGGAGAAATACTGCGTCTCTAAAGTGTGACATGCTTCCCGGGAACTAGTAGTAGCGGCAGGGTACAATTTGACAAACTTGGTAAAGGCATCAATAACGACTAGCAGATATTTTTTCTTGGACTGTATAGACGGAAGAGGTCCTAAGTGGTCAATATGAAGAGTGTCAAACGGTAGAGGGGTTTTCGGAATACTATGCAGGGCAGCATTATTACTGTTAGCGGAAGGGGAGTAGTAGATACATTTTAGGCAGTTTGTAATAAATTTGTTAACGTAAGATTTCATATACGGAAACCAATAATGTTTTTTAATCTGTGTACAACATTTTTCAGTGGCAAGATGGCCCAGCTTCTCATGCACTGTTCGTATGACACTGTTAAACATTTCGGCAGGGACATAAAGCTGAAGTACGTCAGTCGGTGATCGGCGATACACGACACCATCTTGCAACTGAAAACCAGCAACTTCTTGGTTCTCCAGGACACTCCGAAGTTTCACAATTTCTGGATCACGGATTTTGCGTCAGTTGTAGTAGGAAATCTAGGTTCACATCGTCCACATATGCAGAAGTTTCTAGTCTACTAAGTGCATCAACATGAGGCATACAAATACCGGACCGATGTACAATGGTATAGTTATAATTTTCTAAAAGAACCCAGAACTCCACCATTCTTAAGGGTTAACGCTAATGAATTGCAATCTGTAGTTATCTTAAACGGAATGAACTTCAGATATGTCTCAAAACGCTTTAAGGCGTACACAATAGCCAGGGTTTCCAATTCATAACTATGCAATTTGGATTCTGGGACGGAAGCGGTCTTTGAAAAATAACACACAGGATGAAATTTATCATCAGTTTGTTTCTGCAGGAGCATCGCTTCAAAACCGGCGGGACTAGCATCACAATGTAATTCTGTTTCAGACTTCGGGTTATAAATAGACAGCACCGGTGACTCGATCAGTTTGGACTGCAGTGTTCGGAATGATTTAAGACACTCATCAGAAAAAACGTGAGTGGCATCTTTTTTCAGCAGGCGCGACATCGGATAAGCAATTTTTCCAATTCTTTCCTATCCTGGGGTTCCGGCAGACTTTTTATGGCTTGAAGGTGACCTGGTTTCGGGGTGATACCGGAAGAGTTCGCTAAATACCCCAAATATATCAACTCCTTGTGCGCAAAACGACACTTAGACAATTTAAGGCGTAACCCATTACCTCGTAAGGTATAAAGTGCCTCTTTCAGCACTTGCAGATGGGTTTCAAAATCACTCGACGCGATTAATATGTCGTCCATATAAATCACTAATTGACCTTTGTTGATCAAGTCCTTCAGCACAAAGAATACAAATCTAGTGAAAACTGGGGGACCATTACATAAGCCAAACGGCATGCGTACGTACTCAAATTGACCATCAGGTGTTACAAAGGCAGTGTATTTAATCGAATCAGGGTGCATTTTGACTTGGTGAAATCCACATTCTAATTCTAGAGTAGAGTACTTTCTAGTAAAGTACGATTTGCCCCCCAGATGTTCAACACAATCCTCTAACGGCGGAATTGGAAAGTGGTCACGGACAGTTATTTTGTTCAGCGGGCGATAATCAACACACTTCCTTAG
The DNA here is from genome assembly GCA_018904305.1 of Scaptomyza montana. NCBI lineage: Eukaryota > Metazoa > Arthropoda > Insecta > Diptera > Drosophilidae > Scaptomyza > Scaptomyza montana. The sequence continues at coordinate 2,221,600 of JAEIGR010000021.1, forward strand.
GGTATTATCTTTTTTTCTAACGGGCACTATAGCGGAAGCTTAAGGGGAACTACTATGACGGATAATGCCGGCAATTAATAAGTCATCACATATTTGGCGCACTTTGTTGCGCTCGTGATGGGATTATCGGCGGGGACGGTAGAAAATAGGAGTCTGACTTGTCAATTCGATTTTCATTTCGTAATTGGTTGGTTTAATCAGTTCGGAAGGGACATCAACATAAGAGGCGGAAATAGCAGATTGCAACTTTGCAGATTGTTCTAATGGCAGAGTAGGCTCTATATTAAACTCATTTTCACTAACAGCAGGTAACTCGATTGCATTAATGGCTGCCAGGGCATCACCCAGCGAATGCTCAGACATGACGGAACACTCTCTTTCAGTGGTACACGACTGTGATTCGGCAGGCATAAACTCATTTTCATTAAGGGACCGGGTTGACTCATTTGTGGTCATTGTGCGTTTGACATCTGTTTTGAACAAATCAAGTGAACTAAGTACAGCAGTGAGTTTCTCGTTACAATTAATTTTATATATATTTAAGGCCAACAGTTGACTTCTGGTAAATTTGTTCTTAAACTTGCATAATTTTATATTAGTTTTGCAAAAAAATCTCTGCCCAAAATCATTGGCAAGTTAGTAGCACTATTCTGCAGTACATCAAATGTATGTAATACTGTTTGAGCAAAAATGCGTATGGCACACTGGACTTTTCCCAGAGACGTAAGTTGGTTGTTCCCCAAGCCACGGCAGTTCAACGGTTGACTTTAGTTTAAACACGGAAGGCACTTCAGATTCCCGAATAAAACTTCCAGGACTACCCGAATCCAGGAGGCAAAAAATATTTGCAAGCTCACTGCTTTTCACTTGATTTGACATAAAGGCAACACTCACCATCTGTAGATGTTCTACCTTATCTACTAAGGCGTCTTTGCAGCAGGAAGGGGTGACGACGTCGGCAGCGGCAGCATTGGTGGCGACGGCATTTCCAATCTTATATGGGGAGTTCCGGTATATGTGATCCAGTTTCCCGCACTTAAAGCAGGAATTTGCTGGCCTCATCGGCTTTGGGCACTGCGATTTATAATGTCCGAACGATGAACAATTATACTATCCCAGACCACTATTAATTCGTACGACATGTTTTTTAAGGTATGCGCAATGTTTTATGGACTGTAGGCTCAAAGTACGGAATCAATGGAAAGGTTATTAAATTTCCGTTTGAATGATACAGTACTGTTCTCAACCCATGAAGTACCCATTGAAAATTTTCAATTCTTGTAAAAGTCTACTGTTTGATCTTTTTTCCCCTGGCTTAAACAAAAAATGTTTTGATGCAAAAAGTTACTTCAAACAATTCTAATAGTGTCTGAAAAAGAAAATTTTCAAAAATCCCTTCCCATGTATTTTATATGATTTTTTGAAAAAATTGATAAAGATGGCAATTTTGCCCACTTTTCATACAAAGTAGTCATTTTTAGTAATTTCGTACGAATTAATAGTGGTCTGGGTAGTAACACCGCACCTCTTTTGTTGCATGGACGGCATTGATGGGCGGCAGCGAATTATTCGTTACGGCGGGCTGTCGAGGCAGAGGCTGGCTTACTGCGGTTACTGATCCTGCACTGTTCTTGCTGCATACAGCATGCTCACTGTCGGCGAGTTGTCTTGAAGTCCTTCGATTATCAAATCCACCAATTCGGCCTCCGGAATTGTGGCATTCATTGCAATTTCTTGCATTTCTATAGCGTACCTCGGGTACCCCTCTCCTGGCTTGAATCGTCGGGTTCTCAGGGCTGCGTAAACTTCCTCAATGCTTCGCGATCGCCCAAACTCGTTAATTAAAATGTCTTTTAACTGCTCATAGCTGTGCACCGTTATCGTGCGCATGAGTATCGCTGCCGTGCCCTCCAAGAGCCGACGACAGGCGACCAGTTTCAAACGGGCGTCCAATTGCAATATGTCGCAAGCGTCCTCCAAGTCGCTGATCCACTTTCTTATGTCGTACGCGTTATCCGCCGAGAACCGAGGAACCATAGACTCTATAACGGATATGTCCGTGACACGCTGGCTGGGCAAGCCAGGAGAGGCACCGAGTTGCTGCTGCAAACAAGCAATCTGCTGCTGCAGCTCCAAAACTTCCTTCTGTTTGCGTAAATTGACTAATTGTTCGTCAAGGCTTGGTGACGGTGGTGGGCAGCTTGGACGGCAGACAGCGTGGCGGCGGCCGGAGCCATTGAAAGCAACAGAGGTTCTGCAACAGCAGTCACCGAGGCGGCAGCAGCAGTGTTTGACAGCGCGGGTGCTGTTGGAACGGCAGGCAGCGAATCAGTATCCACAACAGTTGACGGCAGGGTTGCTGGTAGCTCAGCAGACACAAGTGCAGCAACGAAAGGAATCGACGGCAGAATTGTTGCTGAAACGTTATTTGCCTTCAGCAAGTTGACCATCTCATCCTTAGTCAAGCCCATCTTTGGTGATTGGGCGTTAAATATATGTTGGGCGCCGAGCGTATCCCACTTCTGAGTTGTAATGGCTATAATTATTTATTAAAATATGCGCGATGGTTTCTCTTTTAATCGATTCTTTTCGGCAGTCGTTACATATACATGTGTTGAGCGTCAGGGTAACCGGAAAAGAGACAGACGCAAGATCAGTGTGGCCGAACCACACTTTTCTGATAAATCTTAAAACTAACATCGATACTTTAATACTAGCTTACGATATATCGGTAAACATCGATCGATAAAAATTACTTGTGAATACTTTACACAATAAATACTTTACACTACCTAATGTCAATTAGGGTATTCAGTAGCTATGCTATGTGCGTAAAGTGCTAAAGTGTTATATGAAAGCTTTACAACAAACACACAGAAGCATATTTAACACAGCTAACATGCCCCTGGGTATGTTTGCTACTATTGTACTATATGTGTTATTGAGTGGTTGCCAGACTATTTATAAAAACAGCTGCTTTCGAGATTATTGAATTAGTGAAATTAGGTCACACTAGGCGAGTTTTGGTTGTAAAAGTAAGTCAATTTTATGATTTATTAATTTAAAAGACTAAACTGATGTTTTTAACAGTGGAAAGGAAGAAAAAATACGAAATGATTTTCAATTCAAAAATTTGCAGCTGGGAAAAGAGGATAGAATGCAAAAATTAGAGCTAGAAGTTAAATATAAGAATGCTTAAGTGTTGATATAAATAAAAAAACATTTATTTTCTGAATAATAAAGAAAGTTTTTCAATTATTCTTTATGAAAACAACAACTTTTTTCAGCTTATCAATTGCTCAATTCAATTTAACTTTCGATTGTATTGTCATCGAACTGGCAAACAGCTGACTTAGCACAAATACGTCAAAAGAAACGTAAAAAGTGCACTCACTAGCTACACTGTATTATATATAGCAATTGACGCACATAGCATAGCTACTGAATACCCTAAATGTTTCGTAACAAAATTAAATTTTTGGGAGTGTTCTTTACATGCACAAAACGCAGACACCACACATATACCAACAAAGCATATGCACAACACGAAAGATACAAACCGCACTGTCCGATTGCCATCACCACTTTTAAAGTCGATCATTTTAATTTTTTAATAATGAATAATAAACATTGGCATGAAATAAAAACTGTACCAAGGCTTGCAATTCGGTTGCTCTTTTGACAGCCCTCTATCAAAGTTCGCGAAATTTGGAATTCTAAGGATGTAATGACTAATATTTTGCCATCAAAATCTTTTAAGTCAAACCAACTTGAAAAAATTAATAAGTATTCAAAAAGCGGCTAGGGCCATAGTGATGTGGGCGTAGCTCCCTACTGTTGACTCTTTGCAGACGATGGCCAAGATAAGCAAAGTGTCAAGTCTCTTGCAGGCAGACAGACCGAAAGCATGACGTACATTACACAAAATCAAAATGTTCTTACCTTTGGTATCAAAGTATAATAACTTAAAATAGTTTTTATTTACAAACTAATTCAATTTTGAGTTAAAAGCGCTGGTGCGATTTACTTTAAATTCATGAATGGTTGATCGTAGCATTTGGAATTATGCACCGCACTCTGAATTGGATCATTTTGTTAAAAAAAATTATTTTAAATTTTTTAGTTCGATTTACTGTATCGTGTTATTTTTAAACTGCTATTTTATTTTACAATTATGTATTTGATACAATAAAAAAAAAGCAGACAGAAACTTTCTAGATAATATTTTTTATACACTTGCAAAATTTATATTAGTTATATTCTGATACGGATGGTAAAAAGTATATTAGTTTTGTGCAATGTCCGTCGTGTTGTCTGCCTGTCTGTCGGCTTTATCGCCATTAATGAAATTCTGCAAATATTTTTGTCTAGTGGCGGGAAGAAATCAATAAATTCGATAGCTGAAAATTAATAAAACCTTATATTTCTCACATCCTTCTAGCGAATTATGCCAAATGACTAAAATACGGCTCCTTAAGCAATCAATTACACAGGTCCACAAAATTAGACATAATTATACTCGTTACCGAAGGTTTGTGCAATGTCCGTCATGGTGTCCGTCTGTATGTTCGCAACTTTTTTCCACACCCTTCAAGCTAGAGACTTGAAACTTTCTAATTCTCTTTATCTATGGGATAGTAAATTAAAGTGTCAAGATGGGGGTTCTACGATAACTGGGGGGCTGGCAAATCGATAAATTCTATAACTCAAAAGCGATAAGTCCACATATTTCGCACATCCTTTTAGCTAGAACTACCAAATTTGGTGAGGAGATAGCTACTAACAACCCCCTAAAAACTACATCAAAAGTTTGGATGCCACGCCCACCGATACTGCCCTAGCCGCCCCAATCCACCCCAACGCTTCGTCAAAAACGGGAATGCGTGTATCTTCCAGAGTTGTGGAGCTAGAGCCTCCAAATTTGGTGGGAAGATAGCTGGTAATGACCCCTAAAAAACTGCATCAAAGTTTTGGAGCAACGCCCACCCATTCCGCCCCCAGCCCCCCCGCATTTTGAAATCAGAAATGGCTATATTTCCCACAGTTTTTGAGCTATAGCCACCAAATTTGGTGCGCAGATAGTTGATGATGACCCCCGAAAAACTGCATCAAAAGTTTGGATGCCACGCCCACCAATACTGCCCTGGCCGCCCCCATCCGCCCCAACGCTTCGTCAAAAACGGGAGTGCGTGTATCTTCCAGAGTTGTGGAGCTAGAGCCACCAAATTTGATAGGAAGATAGATGGCAATGACCCCCAAAAATCTGCATCAAAGTTTTGGAGCCACGCTCACACATTCCGCCCCCAATTCCCCACCATTTACAAACTTTGAGCTAGAGTCACCAAATTTGGTATGATAGCAATTGACATCCCACAAAGATCGGGACCATAGAGTCACCAAATTTGGAAGGAAGATAGCTGGTGGCATCCCCATCTGCATCGGAAAATCTTTAAGACAGCATACACCCCTGCCGCATCCGTACCCCTTTGCAATAAGGCCTCTTTTTACCGGTTTTAATACTGGTTTCGAGTATGCGTCCGACTGCAACGTTTCCACTTGTTGCTCTTGATCAATCCTTAGGATTTGTCTAACCTTAACCACTTATTACTAATCAAACGCCGGTCTGAAACTTATCCGATGTTTTTTCACGTTTCCAAATTTTCGTATCGCGTCAGGGTTTTGAAAACAACATTGGGTTAAGGAAATAAAAAAATTTGAATTTTTGTGGTCTAATATTTTATATTTGATATATTCCTGTCCTGTCCTGTAGTCGACAAAATTGATTTAAAAGTTTCTATTTTTTATTTGTTGCAGAAAAATTCGGGCTTTTTCATTAACTTGTATTTGTGCTTTTTTTTTAGCATACATTTGTATAAACACATAAATAAAGTGTTAAACATTAATGATTGTCGCTTTGCTTTCGTTGTTATTACGATTTTACTGGTCAATTAAAAAAGGTAACCTAACTGATAACATTAAATATCGAATCACTCTTTTCGGTAATCGAAGAAAACAAAGGCATCTCCAGCGGCTGGAGTCTAGAATGCCACCCCAAGCCAGCAGACAGACGCTGCGAGCTTAAACCTGTTCCAACAACAAGAGTCGAGGGAACAAAAAAAAAAAACACCAAAAACATATAAATATACGCAACAACATTCAAATCGATCGCAGCTGTTGTTTTGGGGGTATGTGCACGGGCGGTAGCAATAAAAAAGATGAAGCCGACAGCGTCGCCAGCATTGCTGAACTGGCCAGACATGATCACGTCGCCAAAGTTGTGGTTATTGGTTTTGGTTGTTGCTGTTGATTTGGCTCCACTGATTGTTTGTGCTTTGTTTTTCCGTCTTTGATTAGTCGTCACTGTGGCGGGATTAGTCGATCGCAGCTTCTGGTAATGTTTCTCATTCTTCTTCCTTCTCTTTATTTGCCTCTTTCAATCATTTTCTTGTTTCGCAAGTTTGATGGCAGTTTTATGTTGCCTTCAATGGTTTCTTTGGCAAGTGTGTGGGTTGTGTGTGTATATCGATTAACCAATGCGTGAATGAATAAAATGTCGCCAACGGCAGCAGCGCCCATTATGCAATCACAAACCTTGGTACCAAAGAAATGCTAATTTTTCTGCTCTCTTGTCACATAATTTTGTGAGTGCGAATGGAAAAGAAAATGGTTTAGGGCATGGTGAAACAATAATAAGGTGTTCTATTCCGCTGTGGCGACGTACTTATTATACTCGATACCGAAGGTAAAGAGTATATTGAGTTTGTGCAATGTCCGTCATGGTGTCCGTCCGTATGTTCGCAACTTTTTTCCACACCCTTCAAGCTAGAGACTTGAAACTTTCCAATTCTCTTTATCTATGGGATTGTAAATTAAAGTGTCAAGATTGGGGTTCTACGATAACTGGGGGGCTGGCAAATCGATAAATTCGATAACTCAAAACCGATAAATCCACATATTTCGCACATCCTTACAGCTAGAACTTCCAAATTTGGTAAAAAAAATAGCTACTAGCAACCCCCAAAAAACTGCATCAAAAGTTTGGATGCCACGCCCACCAATATTGCCCTAGCCGCCCCCATCCACCCCAACGCATCGTCAAAAACGGGAATGCGTGTATCTTCCAGAGTTGTGGAGCTAGAGCCACCAAATTTGGAAGGAAGATAGCTGGCAACGACCCCCAAAAATCTGCATCAATGTTTTGGAGCCACGCCCACCCATTTTGCCCCCCTTTCCCCACCTTTTACAAACTTTTAGCTAGAGTCACCAAATTTGGTATGAATATAGCAACTGACATTCCACATAGATCTGCATCACAAATTTGGGTGCCACGCCCACCCATACCGCCCCCAGCCCCCCCTTTCCCCACTTTTACAAACTTTTAGCTAGGTCACCAAATTTGGTATGAAGATAGCAATTGAAATTCCACAAAGATCTGCATCAAAATTTGGATATAACTACCACCCATACCGCCCGCAGCCCCCCCTTTCCCCACTTTTACAAACTTTGAGCTAGAGTTACTTAATTTGGTATGAAGATAGCAATTGATATTTCTCAAAGATCTGCCTCAAAAATTTGGATGCCACGCCCACCCATACCGCCCCCAGCCCCCTTTTCCCTACTTTTTACAAACTTCGAGCTAGAGTCACCAAATTTGGTATGTAGATAGCAATTGACATTCCACATAGATCTGCATCAAAAATTTGGATGCCTCGCCCACCCATACTGCCCCCAGCCCCCCCCTGTCCCAACATTTTACAAACTGTGAGCTAGAGTCACCAAATTTAGAAGGAATATAGCTGGTGGCATCCCCATCTGCATCGGAGAATCTTTAAGGTAGCGTACACCCCTGCCGCATCCGTACCCCTTTGCAATCAGGCCTCTTTTTACCGGTTTTAATACTGGTATCGAGTATGCCGCAGTCGGTTGCGTCCGACTGCAACGTTTCTACTTGTTTTTAGCATACATTTGTATAAACACATAAATAAAGTGTTAAACATTAATGATTGTCGCTTTGCTTGCTTTCGTTGTTATTACGATTTTACTGGTCAATTAAACAAGGTAACCTTACTGATAACATTAAATATCGAATCACTCTTTTCGGTAATCGAAGAAAACAAAGGCATCTCCAGCGGCTGGAGTCTAGAATGCCACCCCAAGCCAGCAGACAGACGCTGCGAGCTTAAACCTGTTCCAACAACAAGAGTCGAGGGAACAAAAAAAAAAAACCACCAAAAACATATAAATATACGCAACAACATTCAAATCGATCGCAGCTGTTGTTTTGGGGGTATGTGCACGGGCGGTAGCAATAAAAAAGATGAAGCCGACAGCGTCGCCAGCATTGCTGAACTGGCCAGACATGATCACGTCGCCAAAGTTGTGGTTATTGTTTTTGGTTGTTGCTGTTGATTTGGCTCCACTGATTGTTTGTGCTTTGTTTTTCCGTCTTTGATTAGTCGTCACTGTGGCGGGATTAGTCGATCGCAGCTTCTGGTAATGTTTCTCATTCTTCTTCCTTCTCTGTATTTGCCTATTTCAATCACTCTCTTGTTTCGCAAGTTTGATGGCAGTTTTATGTTGCCTTCAATGGTTTCTTTGGCAAGTGTGTGGGTTGTGTGTGTATATCGATTAACCAATGCGTGAATGAAAAAAATGTCGCCAACGGCTGCAGCGCCCATTATGCAATCACAAACCTTGGTACCAAAGAAATGCTAATTTTTCTGCTCTCTTGTCACATAATTTTGTGGGTGCGAATGGAAAAAAAAATGGTTTAGGGCATGGTGAAACAATAATAAGGTGTTCTATTCCGCTGTGGCGACGTACTTATTATACTCGATACCGAAGGTAAAGAGTATATTGAGTTTGTGCAATGTCCGTCATGGTGTCCGTCCGTATGTTCGCAACTTTTTTCCACACCCTTCAAGCTAGAGACTTGAAACTTTCCAATTCTCTTTATCTATGGGATAGTAAATTAAAGTGTCAAGATTGGGGTTCTACGATAACTGGGGGGCTGGCAAATCGATAAATTCGATAACTCAAAACCGATAAATCCACATATTTCGCACATCCTTACAGCTAGAACTTCCAAATTTGGTAAGAAGATAGCTACTAGCAACCCCCAAAAAACTGCATCAAAGTTTTGGAGCCACGCCCACCCATTCCGCCCCCAGCCCCCCCGCATTTTGAAATCAGAAATGGCTATATCTCCCACAGTTTTTGAGCTAGAGCCACCAAATTTGGTGCCAAGATAGGTGATGATGACCCCCCAAAAACTGCATCAAAAGTTTGGATGCCACGCCCACCAATATTGCCCTAGCCGCCCCCATCCACCCCAACGCATCGTCAAAAACGGGAATGCGTGTATCTTCCAGAGTTGTGGAGCTAGAGCCACCAAATTTGGAAGGAAGATAGCTGGCCCCAAAAATCTGCATCAAAGTTTTGGAGCCACGCCCACCCATTTTGCCCCCCTTTCCCTACCTTTTACAAACTTTTAGCTAGAGTCACCAAATTTGGTATGAATATAGCAACTGACATTCCACAAAGATCTGCATCACAAATTTGGGTGCCACGCCCACCCATACCGCCCCCAACCCGCCCCCCTTTCCCCATTTTTTAGAAACTTTTAGCTAGCGTCACCTAATTTGGTATGAATATAGCAATTGACATTCCACATAGATCGGCATCAAAAATTTGGATGCCACTACCACCCATACCGCCCGCAGCCCCCCCTTTCCACACTTTTACAAACTTTGAGCTAGAGTTACTTAATTTGGTAGGAAGATAGCAATTGACATTTCACTAGGTCTGCATCAAACATTTTGATGCCACAACTACCCATACCACCCCCAGCCCCCCCTTTCCTCGTCTTTTACAAACTTTGAGCTAGGGTCACCAAATTTGGTATGAAGATAGCAATTGACATTCCACATTCATCTGCATCGAAAATTTAGATGCCACGCCCACCCATTCCGCCCCCAGCCCCCCCTTCCCTAACTTTTACAAACTTTGAGCTAGAGTCACCAAATTTGTAAGGAAGATAGCTTGTGGCATCCCCATCTGCATCGGAAAATCTTTAAGGCAGCGTACACCCCTGCCGCATCCGTACCGTTCTGCAATCAGGCCTCTTTTTACCGGTTTTAATACTGGTATCGAGTATGCCGCAGTCGGTTGCGTCCGACTGCAACGTTTCCACTTGTTTTACAAAGAGAGCAGTGAGCAAGAGATAGATAAGAAAGAGACAGCTATGACTTCATATACCGCACTGCTATTGCTAGTGTTATTATTAGCTGCAGCAAATGAAAGAATTTGAAATGAAAAATATAAAACAAATTTGTTGTCGGAATTAATTTTTTTAAATAACTTTTTTTTTAACGATATATTACTTAAACTAAAGTAATATTTGTAAATATTTATTGTGGCCCCTTGCTTTTGTTTTTGCATCTGAATCCACATTTTTTCATTTAAATTTTTAATTCTAAATTTTAGCCGTAAATTAAAATTTTTTTTTAATTTCTGGGTCTAATTGTATATGTTGTGAATTGTTGAGCAATTCGTTTATTAAAAAATGCTTTAGCGATATGTGGTTTTCATTGGCTTTTGAAATTTGTAGCTCAACATTCGACATTTTCTAATACACAATCAACAGCTTTTCCGCAGCACGACTGCTCACTTCAAAGAGTCAATGCATATTGCCAAAAACTAAGTACGGCCAAAGAGAACAGGAATGCGGTATAGAACACCTTATTATAGTTTCATCATGGTTTAGGGCAAGGCATACTTAATTAGGTAGTCCAGCTCAAGGCATACTTATTAAGGTAGTCTCACTCCGCTCTCTCGTTGCCTTACGACAAAATAAAACGCAAAAAAATCGTGCGCGTATGTGCGTCGCTCACAACGTTCGCAACAAGACTGAATCGTAAGGCAACAGAAAAAGAGAGCGAGCAAAAGAGCTGGACTATCTAATTAAGTATGCCTTGGTCCAGCTCATGGTTGAATTATACATAGTTATGTCGAGAGAGAGAGCTCGCTAAATTTTTAGGAGCCTGTTGTTAGTCGAAAAGCACCTGTTTTCAGTCGTGGTGTTGTTTTGAAAAATGTAAACAAAATCACACATCGTTCTATCTCTTTTTTGCTCACAAAAACAAGACGATAAAGCAATAACGAGAGAGCAATTATGCTATCTCTCTTGCACTCGCGTGGTCTTATCAACAGGCTCCTTCTGTTACGCATGACTCACAGTGTTGCCATACTAGCTATTTTATAGCTAGACCTAGCTATTTTGAAACTGCGAAAGCTATAACTTTAAGTGAAATACTATTAGCTACAATTCTAGCTATTTTAAAAAGTCATTCGGCTAATTTTTGTTATTTTTTTAATTGTTATTTTAAAGTTCACTCAACAAAAATTGTATTATCGGTTCTTCTTATAAACTATGAGCGAACTTAGTTCGTTCATTCATGAGCTACATACAAATTTTGTTGTTGAAATCGATAGAAAAGCTATCGGAATTATTAATAAGGCGGCAAAACTAATCAAAACAAGTTAAATTATAAAATCATGCCGAAAGTAATATACAAGCAACATTTTCGCGACGCGTGGTTGCAGGACGCGGAGTTAAAAGACTGGATCCGGAAAGATGTGACCGATACAACGAAAGCATATTGCAGCTACTGCAAATGTTGTGTTGCACCTAAGCTGCATGACATCAAGTCACATGCAATGACAAAAAAGCACATGTCGATGAGGAAATATCGTTATTGTTATAATAAAACAAAATAAAAAAAAGCATTGTGTTTTACTTACATACCAACATTCTATTTTTTCGAATTTTATTCTCAATTTAACTTTATAAAAAATTAGCTATTTTTCTAGCAATTTTAAATTTGGTTTTAGCTATTTCTAGCAATATTTTTTTTGCAATTTAGCTATTTCAGCCCATGAAATTCTGGCAACACTGATGACACAACCATGTATAATTCAACCATGGTCCAGCTCTTTTGCTCGCTCTCTTTTTCTGTTGCCTTACGATCAGTGTTGCCGTTTTAGCGTTTTTCCCCCCAGATTTGGCGTTTTTTCAATTGCGATTGCGGGAAAAATTGTAAAGCAGCGGGAAGAAGCTAATTCAGCTTTATTTCAGATCGATTTAGCGTTTTTCAGCGTTTATATATATTAAACTATATTTTCATACATTTGCATTTTCTAAGGCTTTTACAGCACTAACGCATCATCGGTAATATATCGATAGAATTCTTACAACTCTTGCATTGTGGTGTGTCTGATGAAGTGCGAAAAATGTCTTAATCTAAAGTGTATGATGCGTGGCTGCAGGACAGCGAGTTTAAGGAGTGGCTGTGGAAAGATGTTACCGATTTGACACGGGCTTACTGCAGCTATTGCAAGTGCGGTGTAGCCGCAGAATTAAGCGATTTGCGAGCTCATTAGAATTACTAATCAATTAAATTATTTTTGGAAAATAGTCGTAGTGATTATATAGTTCGCTGGTGTAAAATGTATGATTATTTAATGATTAGGACTACAAGTAATCAAAAATAATGGAAAATTACCATAAATTATTAAAAATAATGAAAAATAATTGAAAATCATGGAAAATAATCATTTTAATATTTTCCATTATTTTCCATTATTCCGACTATTTGAGACAATTTTGAGAGAAACAAATTATTTTCAACATCACATTTAATAACAACAATGTTTCTGTACGAGATCGGCTTGTTATTAAATATAATGTTGAAAATAAATTGTTTCTCTCAAAATAGTCTCAAAAAGTCGGAATAATGGAAAATTTAGCTGCACCGTACAAAATGTACCCACATTATAAAGAATGTTTTAGCATGCCACTTTAAGGAAGATCTTCGCAGCGCCATGGCAAGTGTTGTCATGAATACAAAAATCGAAGTTCCTAATGATGATCGGAACATCTCAAAATATCTACTCCGACGAAGAGGCTGTCGGTATAGACGATATAATAAAAAGCTTTGACTAAAAGGATTGAAAAAAATCTAGGGTAATTTTTAGCTTTTTTAAAACGATTTTTGGGGTTTTTTGGCTGTTTTTCTTTGCTAATCTAGCGTTTTTTGCACAAAAAATTATGGCAACACTGCTTACGATTCAGTCTTGTTGCGATCGTTGTGAGCGACGCACATAAGCGCACGATTTTTTTTGCGTTTTATTTTGTCGTAAGGCAACGAGAGAGCGGAGTGAGACTACCTTAATAAGTATGCCTTGGTTTGGGGTCTCTGCTTTTGCGCTTTTCGCCACGCATGCACTAAAGACCATGATACAATTATGCAAGGTAGTCCACTCGGCTGCCGAAGTTGATCGGTTTTTGTCCCCTAGTTTCAGTGCGTGCCTGCTTGTCGAACTGAAAGGTTGTGTGCGGATGGTTATTTTTCAGAGCTTTAGCCCTTAAGTACCAAGCAGATATGTATGTTCTTTAGAATTAAGAGCATAAACAAAAGAATGGCTGTTAAACAACAAAAACAAAGAATAATGTCAAATTCAAAACTAATAAAAATAAAATTATAAACACTACAACTCTTGTCATAACTAAGGAAACTTTTAGCCCCATGCACCGTGCGCGGGTTAATTGACGCGCTGTGTAGCCGTTTCACTCACACTCACTATTCAACGCTCTTTCACTCGCACTTATATCAAGGGACTATGAGATTGCCGAGTGGACTACCTTGTATAATTGTATCATGCTAAAGACTGCTGAGCAGTGCTGCCAATTTTTTTTCAGAAAAAAAAGCTGTTTCTGGATGGTAGCAACGGCAAAAAAAGCTGAAAAATTTCTGAATAAAGCGTAAAAAAAAACGGTTTTTATGGTTTAATTTTTTTTGCTTGGTTTTATTTATAAGACTTTCAGCACGTCGTCTAGTTCTTCGCTACTAGCAGCGGTTTCACAATCGTACGACATGTTCGTACCGATCATGCGAAGATAATTCGAAGGGACTTTATATTCATAGCAGCATTTGCCCAGTCTTCGCAAACCATATCTGTGTGTTATATTAAAATAAATAATATAAAAATCGGTATCATCCTTTCACTCACAATAAAATATTACCTTATGCTAAGAATGCTGTTTATCGTGCTTAGGCTCATTGAGTTCCTTAACTTGGATTTTACCAAGTTAAGCTGGCTAAATACGCGCTCAACCTCCGCGTTGGACCATGGCAATGAAAACATTTGCAGGGCAACAGCTGCCAGTTCAAGGAATCTGCGGTTGCCACCAGAATCCTTGTATTGAAAAACTTCATTCCAAAACTTTGTGCTGTCATTGACGTTTTCCCACTTAATTAGATGAATATCATTGTACTGTCGCTCAATGTCTGCTATTCTATCTACTTGGAGGTGTTCTAACATTTCTGTAATTCCTTTTTTTTTTGGTTGAGAGAATTTTGTCGACGGAAAAAACGTCGATGTTTTTTAAAATTTTAAAATTGTCGGGGAGCCTGAAAATATAATCAAAATTATTTAACGGTCGGTAGAAGAATCTGACAAATTGGTTACCTCTGCTTTAGCTGCTTGATAAGCTCAATCACAAAATTAGAGCAGCGAGCACGAATTTCTTTGTCAAGGCCTGCATCGATATTTAAAGATTTGATTTTCTTTTCAAAATCATATCCTTGGTACATATCGGATTCTGCATGCTCTTCCAAGTTTTCAACTTCCAATATGTCAATTTCCTTGTTAGGGGGAACAATTAACTGTTTTAACGAGTTGATGGCAAACATTAAGTCGTTTAGCAATTCTGTTGCATTTGTTTTATTGCTTTGAAAGCACTTATTAACTTTCTGCATGTCCGACAGAATTGGTTTTAAAAAATTAAATATAAGTGATTAATTGGATCACTATACAATTCATGGAGAATTTGCGACTTATAGCATTTTTCTTTTGTTGCGGCCAAATCAAAATGCAATTTCAGTTCGTCCCATTGGTCTAAAATGCGTGGTACAGCCAATTCAATGGATAGCCACCTGGTGTCGCTCACTTTTGGTATTTTCAATGGAGCCTTAGGGAAATAGCAAACAAATTTTACGTTGAAATTAAAATAAAATAAAATGTTTGAGAAAATACACTGTTGAGAACAACAACGAAACGAGAGACAACAAACACAAAAATATTGAAAAATAATAAAAACAAATGCAATAATGATGTTAATAATTGAAATACAGACGGGCACATTAAAAATAAAATACTCACATTTAAGTACATAGGTTAAACATAAATTCAAGAACATATAACAGGGATATGGGCAAATTTTCACACAAACCTTGTCATCGTTAATGCATTTATAAATTTTACTGTACTCCATTTGCCGAGATGAACTTTTGCAAAACCAATTATATGTTTCGTAAATTAAAAACTCCAATTTCTCAGGCAAATGTTTTCTACAAACTTGGCTAACGGCAAGTTGCACAGAATGGCAGACACATTTAACCAAAATTAGCTGTGGAGCCTCCTTTTTCAATTCCGTGTAGACACTCCTGTTTGTGCCTACCATAACACTAGCATTATCGGTTCCAATACCAATTAGGTTTTTTATATCTAATTTGTATGACAATAATAAATTTTTCACACCATCAACAATGCAAGTAGCATTACCAAATTCTAGTTGTACCAGACTTAAAAAAGTGGAGACGAATTCACCACGAGGAATGGAAAAGTAGTTAATTACCAAACCTAAATAAGTATTTATGTATGTACACACATGCAATACATTAAATTTAATATAACAAAATTAACATAAACAATTATTAAAATAAATACCTAAAAGTTTTGTGACGCTGATGTCCGTTGACTCATCGAGTAAAAGACTGAACTTGGAGTCTCCTATATCGGCGCACAAATCTTCATAAAAATGACGCGCCAAAACATTTTTTATAATGCTGGTGCATTTTGTGCGATGAAGCTTTATTCGCCCGGCCGTTGCACTATCAAAATAGCTGCTGCATAAGTTGCCCAAATGGTCCACTTGTGCCATAGCTGTGTGCTCTGCAATAAACAGACACAACGCTGCTTCCTGCTCGACAGTTTTTGTAGGCAAGCTACCAAAATCAATTTTATTTTTTTGAGCGAAGCCGCCCATCGCACTTGTGTGTTTTTTAGTGCTTGCATGAGCACGCAGATCGCTCAGCTTTGCAGTTATTGTAGTCTTACAATAGCTGCAATAGACCCTTTTTTCGTCCGTGTCATCCCTGCGAAGCCACGCCATGAATTCTTCGCTCTTTATCCAAGCATCACGGCACTTTTGTTTATATTCTTTTGGCATGGCGAAATTTTACCGAAAAAATCACACTTAAGCGGCGCACTATTTATTGTGATTGTGATGACAGTTTGCGTAAAGTAGTGGTGGTGATATTCGCAAATATCGATATAAACGTATGATAGAGCTGCCACTCTTACACACATTTGGTATATTTCTACCAATACTGGTATACTTTTTTCACAGATTTATCGAAAATGGTATATTTTAATACCAAACTTTTTTTGCAAGTGGCAGCCGTGCTGTTTCATGAAATTGGTGGCAGCATCAAAAAAAGCGTAAAAAAGCCACACTGTTTTTAAAAAAGCCAGAATTCCCGCTTCCCGCAATTCACAAATCTTTCCCGCAATTGGGCTTTGGAAAAAGCCAGATTTGACGGGAAAAAAGCTAAGTTGGCAGCAATGCTGCTGAGTGACTGGGTTCTGTGGTACTACAATTTGAGCGAGCTGCCAAAATCTAGTGCACCTCATTGATTGCATCATGGCAGCGCTTATAGCAAAGGCTTTTTCTCCTGCTCGCATATACAAAAATGTGGTAATTGTCCAATGTGTTTAGTCAATCGTTTCGAACTACTTTTTATTGCTTGTAATCAATAATCGCGTGCACCCGACAGCTCGAGTTGAAAAAGAGAGAAACTGTCAACTTTTTGATTATTCACAATGGCATATACATATAGGGTGTTCAACAGCTCCGTTTATCGTTTCATGTTTCAAACTTGAAACGATAAACTCGTGAACGGCATTTTGGGTGTCAATGCGTTTCAAGTTTGTGCAGTCAGCTGTTGTTTGCTTACATTTCTTATTCTTCAATTTTTGTCATTGTGGCTGTTTACCGCGGGCATACTTTATTTATAAAAAATGCGATTTAAAAGTGCTGAAAATATGCTATGCGATGCTTTAGCAAAGCAAGTTATTAGAGAAATAGAGGATATTGAAGGTGAGAAGAGCTCGTTGTTTGAATTAGTTGCTCAATTACATGCTTTCAACATTTGGCGGCCATTAATCATATGTGTTCATACTTTGTTGCACAAAAAAACACCAAATATACTAAAAAGTACTGAACATCGATAGCAAATAACGACTAAATATCGTGTTCTTCCCATCTTTACTTTGTTGAAACTTGAAACACTTTTTGTATACATATGGGTGTTCAACAGCTCCGTTTCATCGTTTCAATTTTGAAACTTGAAACGATAAACTCGTGAACGGCATTTTGGGTGTCAATGCGTTTCAAGTTTGTGCAGTCAGCTGTTGTTTGTTTACATTTCTTATTCTTCAATTTTTGTCATTGTGGCTGTTTACCGCGGGCATACTTTATTTATAAAAAATGCGATTTAAAAGTGCTGAAAATATGCCATGCGATGCTTTAGCAAAGCAAGTTATTAGAGAAATAGAGGATATTGAAGGTGAGAAGAGCTCGTTGTTTGAATTAGTTGCTCAATTACATGCTTTTAACATTTGGCGGCCATTAATCATATGTGTTCATACTTTTTTGCACAAAAATACACCAAATATACTAAAAAGTACTGAACATCGATAGCAAATATCGACTACATATCGTGCTCTTCTCATCTTTACTTTGTTGTAACTTGAAACACTTTTTGTATACATAGGCTGGGGTGTTTCAACGTTTCAAGAAATTTTCTATGTATGTTGTTGTTGCGGGACGTTTCAACTTTGAAACGTGAAACGATGAAACGAGCTGTTGAACACCCTAATAGTATATGTACACACATATTTATTTATTATTTATTTATTGTCAGCTAAGATCAGCTGACATTAAAATGAAATCAAAATTAATTTAAATTAAAAAATAATTAAAATAATTAAATTAAAAATATAGAATAATATATAAATCTGAAAATATAATTAAAAGTTAACGTTAAAGCTCTGGGAAATTCAATAAAAATTGAGTAGTCCAACATTTGTTGCGAGGATTGGGAAAAACCCAGAAAAACCCAATCAGACCAGCGTTAGATTAGTAATTAGTGATTGGATTAGATCAAGCAAAAAGGATCGATCTTTTTAGTACTGGAGATGAGGCCCCCAAGGAGACAAGAGAATAAAGTTTGTTATAGTCAGAACATATAACACGAAATGGTTCATGAATTAAATAGTTGCTGAAGCAACGATCAAGCCTAAGGCGTATAAAGTTACGTGAAGATCTAATTGGGACATTAAATTTAATTCGACTCAAAAGAACTGATGAGTCGATTTCACCATTAAGTAGGTTAGTAATAAATAAAACTCCAGGGATAGTTCTACGGTTTAACAGGGAGGGAAGATTAATCAAAAGGAGCCTACTTGAATACGGGGGTAAGTCTACTCCAGGAACCCAGTTAAAACTTCTAATGGCAAATAGAAGAAATTTCTTCTGCACAGAATAAATTTAATCCTGGTGAATCGAGTGTTGTGGGGACCACACACAAGATCCATACTCCTGGATGGGACGTACTAGGGATGTATAAAGCGTTTTAGTGGTGTAGGGGTCGTTAAACTCTTTCGACCACCGCTTGAAACCAAAGACATTAATGGCCTTATTGACCATAGACGAAATATGAGCGTCAAACTTTAATTTAGGATCAAGAATAATGCCTTAATCTTTAATTTCAAACACGCTGTCAAGTGGTGAATCATCAAGCAAGTAGTGAGCAGTATGATGGGTACTTCTACAAAAAGACATGACTTTACATTGGGAACAATTTAAATTGAGTAAGTTAAAACGACAGCAGGCCGACAATGCACCCAAATCCGACTGTAGCAAGTTACACAGATAAGAATCATTATATGTGAAACATAGCTTCACATCATCAGCAAACATATATACATAAGAGTAAGTAATAACAGCTGGAAGATCGTTAATAAACAGATTAAATAGCACAGGTCCAAGGTGACTACCCTCGGGAACACCAGAGGTAACAAAAAAAGGTTTAGATACAGACGATTTAAAAACTACTTTTTGTGTTCGACCATACAAGTACTCCGAAAGCCACAATACGAGTTTTGATGGAAATCCAATAATATTACATTTTTGAAGCAACAGAGAATGACTAACAGAGTCAAATACCTTACCAAAATCGGTGTAAACAACGTCAGTTTGCATTTTTTCCTAACATGAGGTTAGTGGTAGTAGATTTACGCCTAACAAAACCGTGTTGATAAGGCGATATAATTGAACTACATGTGTGTTGCAGTTGAGAACATATAATTTTTTCAAAGACTTTAGGAATGGCGGACAACTTTGATATGCCCCTATAATTTTTAACGTTAGACTTAGAAGAATTTTTATGGAGTGGAATAATAAAAGATTCCTTCCATACAGCAGGAAACACTGTTGAGTCAACCGACAAGTTAAATAATTTATGTAAGAGTTTACAAAGTGAATCCGCACAGTATCTAAGTATACAACCTGGCACCCCATCAGGACCAGCCAAGTAGCCAGGTTTGATAGAGTTAAGGGTACTTAGGAGCGAACACTCAGTTATAACTGGGACATTTATGCAATTTGACGATTGAACTTGAAAAGGATAGGAATTACTGCAACTATGTAAATTCGTTGAATATACTGATTGAAAATACTCAGCAAATAGATCGGCCACTGCCTGATCAGAACTTGCTTTTATATTATCAAGGTATACTGAAGACGGCAAGCAAGAAGACTTACGTTTAGAGTTAACAAATTTATAAAACTGTTTAGGGTCACGTGAAAAGTTTAGTCTACAACGATTAAGATAATTATTATAACAAGATATGTTAACAGAAAGAAAACTAGATTTTTCCACTAAATACGAAGATAAATCTAAAGTAGTTCCCGATTTTTTAAAATTTTTTTTCCCTTTTAAATCAAGGTGGTTTATTATCACTTGAAGAACAAGTGAGGGGAACACAAATATCTAAAAACGAATTCAAGGTCCTATAAAATATGGCAATGGCAGTTTCTATATCACTACAGGAATAAAGGCGAGACCAATTAGTATGTTGAAGAAGATAATTTAATTTAGTAAAGTTAGTTTTACGAAAGCAACGGGTTCTTAAAGTATTATTAGATACTGAAATAGGGTTAAGAATTTCGATGGATAGTTCTAAGGTTGGATGGTAGGTATCTTCCGGAAGCACTAGATGGGGTATTCTACTAGCATTACTGCAATCGGAGTCCGAAACAAATATTAAGTCCAACATTCTACCACTAGAGTTATGCATTCTGTTAACTTGCGATAGGCCTAACTCCAGTAGGCCATCGATAAAATCATCAGAAGTGACTGGTAATACCGCCGAAGATGTGTCATTCACAGACCATACAACATGTGGCAGATTAAAATCACCAACCACTATCAGACAATCCATATCTGTCAACAATGACGAAACAAGTTGCAGGGCACTTAGATGGGATGAGTAAATGTTAGTATCAGAATGAGGAGGAATATAAGAACAAGTAACATAAAGTGAACGGCCGTTTAGTAATATTTTAACACATTAAAACTCTATGTCCGGAAGATCACGAGAATGAATCTGTTCGGAGGAAAAACAAGAGTCAACAGCAATTAGAACACCACCCCCCTTGCGGGAGGCACGATCGCATCTGTACAAGTTATATTTTGAAGGAAAAACAGAATAATCAGAAATATCGGGCTTTAACCAGGTTTCCGTTAGTGCAACTATATGTGAATCAAATGATAAGCTGTTAACATATAATTTAGAAAGTTTAGTGTTAAGGCCTCTAACGTTTTTATAGGCCAAACTAAGTAGTTTTGTTAGTTTTTTGCCCCCGAGGTGGAGGCAACTGGGTAGCTAACAGGCGGTGAACTACTAATCCTAATGCCCCTATTATTATTAATTCGCCTATTCTCATACTCCTTTACAACAAGCTGCTGCGGCCAGAATTTTTCCGAACAAATTGTCGAAAAGAGTTCAGGCGGCACGCTCAACTTGAAAGAAGATATACTTCGGGCGTGTTTAAATTTAAACTTCTCAACAATAATAAGAGGAGAATCAATTTTATTTTTAACATAAGCTGAAACATCATCCGATGAAGTATCGGATGCCAGCCTGGATACAAATATAAATTTATTAAGTGGCACAACAACAAGAGGCTTGGGAGCCCCGGCTGTACCTACAGTAAGATTACTAGGCACACAAGCTGTCGAATCGGAGGGCACTAGTAAAGGATCGTTAGCTGGTAGAGAGTGAACGGTGGTTAAGTTATTACTAGGATTTCTAGCTGGCGAGTTAAAAACCATTAATGGGCCAGCAATAGGACCCGTTGTGGAATTATTGCTTGGCACCAGTAGTGGCTTGGTTGACAAGACATATGTATGTATACGCAAAATTCATGTACAAATGTGCAGTTACTAGCCCACAGGCGCACAAAGGGCGAATGACGAGATTCGTCATGATTTTATTGTGTTTATTGATTAGATTGTTTACTTCAATTATGATATCATCAACGTTCTAGCTGTCTTCATAAATATGTATTTATGTACAATGTACATATGTACATATATGTATGTACATGCATCACAAGATCACCTTATTACCCATGACAAATGTATTTTTTTTCATCATTTTTTTTATTCATTATACATACACATAAAATTGATATTTTTATATTCGATAGCGAAGGTAGAGAGTATATTGGGTTTGTGCAATGTCCGTCTGTCCATCCATATGTGCTGCAAACTTTGCAAATATCTTTTTCTATGGCCGAGACAGATAAAATGTCAATATTGGAGTTCTTCGAGTACTGGAGGGCTGCAAATCGATCAATTCGATAACTCAAAATCGATAAGTCCTTGGAAACACGCCCACCAATTCCGCTCCAGAATCGCCTATAATTTCCACAGTTTTTGAGTTATAGCCACTGCCGCCTCCTTGAAAACGGGAAAGCGTGTTACTTTCTCAGTTTTTAAGCTAGAGTCCCTAGCCGCATTCCCCCCCCCCCCTCGATTATATCGATGTTTTCCACATTGTTCGATACATCGATGCATTATTTTCAACATCGATGTTTCATTGTGTAGTGAAGATTCAGATTTCGAGTGCGTAATTTAAAATAAATAGTTTATTTTGTTACATAAAATCGTTGTTTTAAAAGTTTCTTACAGCCATACGTTAATAAATAAATAGTGGCGGTTTGTCTTAATAAAATGGAAAAATTTTTGTGCACACTAATGCGTTCCAGCTAGCTCGACAGAATCTGAGAGAACTTTCAGCAAGGCTGGAGAAATCATTTCCCAATAACGTGCGGCACTGACGCCAAAGGCGGTCAACATGTAACTTTTTAAAAAAAAAAATCAATGGATCTCTCAAAGATCTCGCATCTAGATCTAGAAAGATCTAAATGTTATTAGTTTTAAGTTTTAATAACAGGAAAAAAGCTTTAAAAATTGTGAAGTTAAGAAAACTGAACGACTTATTATACTCGATACCGAAGGTAAAGAGTATATTGACTTTGTGCAATGTCCGTCATGGTGTCCGTCCGTCTGTCCGTCCGTATGTTCGCAACTTTTTTTCACACCCTTCAAGCTAGAGACTTGAAACTTTCCAATTCTCTTTATCTATGGGATAGTAAATTAAAGTGTCAAGATGGGGGTTCTACGATAACTGGGGGGCTGGCAAATCGATAAATTCGATAACTCAAAACCGATAAATCCACATATTTCGCACATCCTTACAGCTAGAAGTACCAAATTTGGTAAGAAGATAGCTACTAGCAACCCCCAAAAAACTGCATCAAAAATTTTGGAGCCACGCCCCCCCATTCCGCCCCCAGCCCCCCCGCATTTTGAAATCAGAAATAGCTATATCTCCCACAGTTTTTGAGCTATAGCCACCATTTTGGTGCCAAGATAGGTGATGATGACCCCTCAAAAACTGCATCAAAAGATTGGATGCCACGCCCACCAATACCGCCCCAGCCACCCCCATGTGCCCCAACGCTTCGTCAAAAACGGGAATGCGTGTATCTTCCAGAGTTGTGGAGCTAGAGCCTCCAAATTTGGTGGGAAGATAGTTGGTAACGACCCCCAAAAAACTGCATCAAAGTTTTGGAGCCACGCCCACCCATTCCGCCCCCAGCCCCACCGCATTTTGAAATCAGAAATGGCTATATCTCCCACAGTTTTTGAGCTAGAGCCACCAAATTTGGTGCCAAGATAGGTGATGATGACCCCCAAAAACTGCATCAAAAGTTTGGATGCCACGCCCACCAATACTGCCCTAGCCGCCCCCATCCACCCCAACGCTTCGTCAAAAACGGGAATGCGTGTATCTTCCAGAGTTGTGGAGCTAGAGCCACCAAATTTGGTAGGAAAATAGCTGGCAACGACCCCCAAAAATCTGCATCAAAGTTTTGGAGCCATGCCCTCCATTTCGCCCCCCTTTCCCCACTTTTTACAATTTTCGAGCTAGAGTCACCAAATTTGGTATGAAGATAGCATTTGACATTTCAGAAAGATCTGCATCAAAAATTTGGATTCAACGCCCACCCATACCGCCCCCAGCCCCCCTTTTCCCCACTTATTACAAATTTCGAGCTAGAGTCACCAAATTTGGTATGAAGATAGCAATTGAAATTTTACAAAGATATGCATCAAAAATTTGGATGCCACGCCCACCCTTACCGCGTTTTAGTGGTGTAGGGGTCGTTAAACTCTTTCGACCACCGCTTGAAACCAAAGACATTAATGGCCTTATTGACCATAGACGAAATATGAGCGTCAAACTTTAATTTAGGATCAAGAATAATGCCTTAATCTTTAATTTCAAACACGCTGTCAAGTGGTGAATCATCAAGCAAGTAGTGAGCAGTATGATGGGTACTTCTACAAAAAGACATGACTTTACATTGGGAACAATTTAAATTGAGTAAGTTAAAACGACAGCAGGCCGACAATGCACCCAAATCCGACTGTAGCAAGTTACACAGATAAGCATCATTATATGTGAAACATAGCTTCACATCATCAGCAAACATATATACATAAGAGTAAGTAATAACAGCTGGAAGATCGTTAATAAACAGATTAAATAGCACAGGTCCAAGGTGACTACCCTCGGGAACACCAGAGGTAACAAAAAAAGGTTTAGATACAGACGATTTAAAAACTACTTTTTGTGTTCGACCATACAAGTACTCCGAAAGCCACAATACGAGTTTTGATGGAAATCCAATAATATTACATTTTTGAAGCAACAGAGAATGACTAACAGAGTCAAATACCTTACCAAAATCGGTGTAAACAACGTCAGTTTGCATTTTTTCCTAACATGAGGTTAGTGGTAGTAGATTTACGCCTAACAAAACCGTGTTGATAAGGCGATATAATTGAACTACATGTGTGTTGCAGTTGAGAACATATAATTTTTTCAAAGACTTTAGGAATGGCGGACAACTTTGATATGCCCCTATAATTTTTAACGTTAGACTTAGAAGAATTTTTATGGAGTGGAATAATAAAAGATTCCTTCCATACAGCAGGAAACACTGTTGAGTCAACCGACAAGTTAAATAATTTATGTAAGGGTTTACAAAGTGAATCCGCACAGTATCTAAGTATACAACCTGGCACCCCATCAGGACCAGCCAAGTAGCCAGGTTTGATAGAGTTAAGGGTACTTAGGAGCGAACACTCAGCTATAACTGGGACATTTATGCAATTTGACGATTGAACTTGAAAAGGATAGGAATTACTGCAACTATGTAAATTCGTTGAATATACTGATTGAAAATACTCAGCAAATAGATCGGCCACTGCCTGATCAGAACTTGCTTTTATATTATCAAGGTATACTGAAGACGGCAAGCAAGAAGACTTACGTTTAGAGTTAACAAATTTATAAAACTGTTTAGGGTCACGTGAAAAGTTTAGTCTACAACGATTAAGATAATTATTATAACAAGATATGTTAACAGAAAGAAAACTAGATTTTTCCACTAAATACGAAGATAAATCTAAAGTAGTTCCCGATTTTTTAAAATTTTTTTCCCTTTTAAATCAAGGTGGTTTATTATCACTTGAAGAACAAGTGAGGGGAACACAAATATCTAAAAACGAATTCAAGGTCCTATAAAATATGGCAATGGCAGTTTCTATATCACTACAGGAATAAAGGCGAGACCAATTAGTATGTTGAAGAAGATAATTTAATTTAGTAAAGTTAGTTTTACGAAAGCAACGGGTTCTTAAAGTATTATTAGATACTGAAATAGGGTTAAGAATTTCGATGGATAGTTCTAAGGTTGGATGGTAGGTATCTTCCGGAAGCACTAGATGGGGTATTCTACTAGCATTACTGCAATCGGAGTCCGAAACAAATATTAAGTCCAACATTCTACCACTAGAGTTATGCATTCTGTTAACTTGCGATAGGCCTAACTCCAGTAGGCCATCGATAAAATCATCAGAAGTGACTGGTAATACCGCCGAAGATGTGTCATTCACAGACCATACAACATGTGGCAGATTAAAATCACCAACCACTATCAGACAATCCATATCTGTCAACAATGACGAAACAAGTTGCAGGGCACTTAGATGGGATGAGTAAATGTTAGTATCAGAATGAGGAGGAATATAAGAACAAGTAACATAAAGTGAACGGCCGTTTAGTAATATTTTAACACATTAAAACTCTATGTCCGGAAGATCACGAGAATGAATCTGTTCGGAGGAAAAACAAGAGTCAACAGCAATTAGAACACCACCCCCCTTGCGGGAGGCACGATCGCATCTGTACAAGTTATATTTTGAAGGAAAAACAGAACAATCAGAAATATCGGGCTTTAACCAGGTTTCCGTTAGTGCAACTATATGTGAATCAAATGATAAGCTGTTAACATATAATTTAGAAAGTTTAGTGTTAAGGCCTCTAACGTTTTTATAGGCCAAACTAAGTAGTTTTGTTAGTTTTTTGCCCCCGAGGTGGAGGCAACTGGGTAGCTAACAGGCGGTGAACTACTAATCCTAATGCCCCTATTATTATTAATTCGCCTATTCTCATACTCCTTTACAACAAGCTGCTGCGGCCAGAATTTTTCCGAACAAATTGTCGAAAAGAGTTCAGGCGGCACGCTCAACTTGAAAGAAGATATACTTCGGGCGTGTTTAAATTTAAACTTCTCAACAATAATAAGAGGAGAATCAATTTTATTTTTAACATAAGCTGAAACATCATCCGATGAAGTATCGGATGCCAGCCTGGATACAAATATAAATTTATTAAGTGGCACAACAACAAGAGGCTTGGGAGCCCCGGCTGTACCTACAGTAAGATTACTAGGCACACAAGCTGTCGAATCGGAGGGCACTAGTAAAGGATCGTTAGCTGGTAGAGAGTGAACGGTGGTTAAGTTATTACTAGGATTTCTAGCTGGCGAGTTAAAAACCATTAATGGGCCAGCAATAGGACCCGTTGTGGAATTATTGCTTGGCACCAGTAGTGGCTTGGTTGACAAGACATATGTATGTATACGCAAAATTCATGTACAAATGTGCAGTTACTAGCCCACAGGCGCACAAAGGGCGAATGACGAGATTCGTCATGATTTTATTGTGTTTATTGATTAGATTGTTTACTTCAATTATGATATCATCAACGGTCTAGCTGTCTTCATAAATATGTATTTATGTACAATGTACATATGTACATATATGTATGTGCATGCATCACAAGATCACCTTATTACCCATGACAAATGTATTTTTTTTCATCATTTTTTTTATTCATTATACATACACATAAAATGGATATTTTTATATTCGATAGCGAAGGTAGAGAGTATATTGGGTTTGTGCAATGTCCGTCTGTCCATCCATATGTGCTGCAAACTTTGCAAATATCTTTTTCTATGGCCGAGACAGATAAAATGTCAATATTGGAGTTCTTCGAGTACTGGAGGGCTGCAAATCGATCAATTCGATAACTCAAAATCGATAAGTCCTTGGAAACACGCCCACCAATTCCGCTCCAGAATCGCCTATAATTTCCACAGTTTTTGAGTTATAGCCACTGCCGCCTCCTTGAAAACGGGAAAGCGTGTTACTTTCTCAGTTTTTAAGCTAGAGTCCCTAGCCGCATTCCCCCCCCTCGATTATATCGATGTTTTCCACATTGTTCGATACATCGATGCATTATTTTCAACATCGATGTTTCATTGTGTAGTGAAGATTCAGATTTCGAGTGCGTAATTTAAAATAAATAGTTTATTTTGTTACATAAATTCGTTGTTTTAAAAGTTTCTTACAGCCATACGTTAATAAATAAATAGTGGCGGTTTGTCTTAATAAAATGGAAAAATTTTTGTGCACACTAATGCGTTCCAGCTAGCTCGACAGAATCTGAGAGAACTTTCAGCAAGGCTGGAGAAATCATTTCCCAATAACGTGCGGCACTGACGCCAAAGGCGGTCAACATGTAACTTTAAAAAAAAAAAATCAATGGATCTCTCAAAGATCTCGCATCTAGATCTAGAAAGATCTAAATGTTATTAGTTTTAAGTTTTAATAACAGGAAAAAAGCTTTAAAAATTGTGAAGTTAAGAAAACTGAACGACTTATTATACTCGATACCGAAGGTAAAGAGTATATTGACTTTGTGCAATGTCCGTCATGGTGTCCGTCCGTCGGTCCGTCTGTCCGTCCGTATGTTCGCAACTTTTTTTCACACCCTTCAAGCTAGAGACTTGAAACTTTCCAATTCTCTTTATCTATGGGATAGTAAATTAAAGTGTCAAGATGGGGGTTCTACGATAACTGGGGGGCTGGCAAATCGATAAATTCGATAACTCAAAACCGATAAATCCACATATTTCGCACATCCTTACAGCTAGAAGTACCAAATTTGGTAAGAAGATAGCTACTAGCAACCCCCAAAAAACTGCATCAAAAATTTTGGAGCCACGCCCACCCATTCCGCCCCCAGCCCCACCGCATTTTGAAATCAGAAATGGCTATATCTCCCACAGTTTTTGAGCTAGAGCCACCAAATTTGGTGCCAAGATAGGTGATGATGACCCCCCAAAAACTGCATCAAAAGTTTGGATGCCACGCCCACCAATACTGCCCTAGCCGCCCCCATCCACCCCAACGCTTCGTCAAAAACGGGAATGCGTGTATCTTCCAGAGTTGTGGAGCTAGAGCCACCAAATTTGGTAGGAAAATAGCTGGTAACGACCCCCAAAAATCTGCATCAAAGTTTTGGAGCCATGCCCTCAATTTCGCCCCCCTTTCCCCACTTTTTACAATTTTCGAGCTAGAGTCACCAAATTTGGTATGAAGATAGCATTTGACATTTCAGAAAGATCTGCATCAAAAATTTGGATTCAACGCCCACCCATACAGCCCCCAGCCCCCCTTTTCCCCACTTATTACAAATTTCGAGCTAGAGTCACCAAATTTGGTATGAAGATAGCAATTGACATTTTACAAAGATATGCATCAAAAATTTGGATGCCACGCCCACCCTTACCGCCCTCAGCCCCCCTTTCCCCATCTTGTTTAAACTTCGAGCTAGAGTCACCAAATTTGGTATATAGATAGCAATTGACATTCCACAAAGATCTGCATAAAAAATTTGGATGTCACGCCCACCCATACCGCCCCCAGCCCCCCTTTCCCCACTTATTACAAATTTCGAGCTAGAGTCACCAAATTTGGTATGAAGATAGCAATTGACATTTTACAAAGATATGCATCAAAAATTTGGATGCCACGCCCACCCTTACCGCCCTCAGCCCCCCCTTTCCCCATCTTTTTTAAACTTCGAGCTAGAGTCACCAAATTTGGTATATAGATAGCAATTGACATTCCACAAAGATCTGCATAAAAAATTTGGATTCCACGCCCACCCATACCGCCACCAGCCCCCCTTTTCCCCACTTATTACAAATTTCGAGCTAGAGTCACCAAATTTGGTATGAAGATAGCAATTGACATTTTACAAAGATATGCATCAAAAATTTGGATGCCACGCCCACCCTTACCGCCCTCAGCCCCCCTTTCCCCATCTTGTTTAAACTTCGAGCTAGAGTCACCAAATTTGGTATGAAGATAGCAATTGACATTCCACAAAGATCTGCATCACAAATTTGGAAATCACGCCCACCCTTACCGGCCCCAGCCCCCCTTTCCCCACTAAATACAATTTTCGAGCTAGAGTCACCAAATTTGGTATGAAGATAACAATTGACATTCCACAAAGATCTGCATCAAAAATTTGGATGACACGCCCACCCAAACCGCCCCCAGCCCCCCCCTTTCCCCACCTTTTACAAATTTTTAGCTAGAGTCACCAAATTTGGTATGAAGATAGCCGGTGGCATCCCCATCTGCATCGGAGAATTTTTAAGGCAGCTTAAACCCCTGCCGCATCCGTACCCCTTTGCATTCAGGCCTCTTTTTACCGGTTTTAATTCTGGTATCGAGTATGCCGCAGTCGGTTGCGTCCGACTGCAACGTTTCCACTTGTTTTTATTATTTTTGTTTTTTATAATTTTCTTTACTAATACTAAATTGTTGTGTTCAAATAGTTGTGAGGTGATATAACGAAGAGATTATTTCTGTTAGTTTAATTATAAGAAGAAAATGGGACATAAACTAACATAAAACAGTTGGTTTCAATTAAACAATGATTTTTTTAATTTTTTGAATAAAAACATCGAAAACATGTTGTTTCAAAACATCGGTGACGAAAAACATCGATGCTCTGACTATCGATGATTTTGCACCTAGAGCATTGCTCTATAACTCTTCCAGTTTTATATGTATGTAAATGTTATCGATAGTAACAGTATCATGCGTTTTCCGTTTACATACTGCGATACATTATTTTATACCTGTGGAACATGCGTCGGAATCGGTTGAAAAATGCCGATGACACGAAGACTAAAACTAAGTCAAGCATACAGCTGCGCAGTAAATGCCGTTAAAATGTTCATTTTTCGTAACCGATTTAGATTAAATTTCATCAGATGATCATTATTATACTCGATACCGAAGGTATGGAATATATTGGCTTTGTGCAATGTCCGTCATGGTGTCTGTCCGTCCGTATATGCGCAATTTTTTTCCACACCCTTCAAGCTAAAAACTTGAAACTTTCCAATTATCTTTATCTATGGAATAGGAAACTAAAGTTTCAAGATTGGGGTTCTACTATAACTGGGGGGCTGGAAAATCGATAAATTCAATAACTCAAAACCGATAAATCCACATATTTCGCACATCCTTACAGGTAGAACTACCAAAATTGGTAAGCAGATAGCTACTAGCAACCTCCAAAATACTACATCAAAGTTTTGGAGCCACGCCCACCCATTCCGCCCCCTTTCCACACCTTTTACAAACTTTAAGCTAGAGTCACCAAATTTGGTATGAAGATAGCAATTGACATCCCACAAAGATCCGCATCAAAAATTTGGATGCCATGCCCACCCATACCGCCCCCAGCCCCACTTCGGTATGAAGATAGCAATTGACATCCCACACAGATCTGCAGAAAAAATTTGGATCCCACGCCCACCCATACCGCCCCCAGCCCCCCTTTCCCCACCTTCTACAAACTTAGAGCTAGAGTCACCAACTTTGGTATGAAGATATCAATTGACATTCCACAAAGATCTGCAGCAAGAATTTTGATGCCACACCCACCCATACCGCCCCAGCCCCCCTTTCCACACCTTTTACAAACGTTGAGCTAAGGTCACCAAATTTGGAAAGAAGACAGCTGGTGGCATCCCTATCTGCATCGGAGAATCTTGAAGGCAGCGTACACCCCTGCCGCATCCGTACCGCTTGGCAATCAGGCTTCTTTTTACCGGTTTTAATACTGGTAACGAGTATACCGCAGTCGGTTGCGTCCGACTGCAACGTTTCCTCTTGTTTTTTCCTTAGTTTTAAGATCAAATTTAAAAATTTAAAATCTAATGTCGATTCAATATAAACATATATCGGAAACCGAAAGTGTTCCATAACTTGAAACATACTTAAAGGCTCCGTTACCCGAACTTAACTTGACTTGAACTTGAACTTAAGAAACAGCCGATCCATTCAACCTTACGGACAACACTGCTTGCTGGGTACCCTCAACTTAACTTGACTTGACGTAACTTAACAACCTGCAGAAAACTGAATTTTAAGTTCAAGTTCAAGCTAGTTCACGTTTAGTTCAATTTACGTTCATGTTCTAGTTCAAACAGCTGATTGATGAGCAGCTAAAATGGATGAGCATAGGCTAATTTGTTTGGTACAAGAACAAGATTTTGTATTTAATAAAGCTAGCAAAGATTTTAAAGATCCGGCAAAAAAGAAGACAGCTTGGATATCAATTGCCGCGGAATTGGAATCTCTTCGTAAGTATAATATTATTTACATAGTTGTCTTTGTTGTTTTTTATACTCGATACCGAAGGTAAAGAGTATATTGACTTTGTGCAATGTCCGTCATGGTGTCCGTCCGTCTGTCCGTCTGTCCGTCCGTATGTTCACAACTTTTTTCCACACCCTTCAAGCTAGAGACTTGAAACTTTCCAATTCTCTTTATCTATGGGATAGTAAATTAAAGTGTCAAGATGGGGGTTCTACGATAACTGGGGGGCTGGCAAATCGATAAATTCGATAACTCAAAACCGATAAATCCACATATTTCGCACATCCTTACAGCTAGTACCAAATTTGGTAAGAAGATAGCTACTAGCAACCCCCAAAAAACTGCATCAAAGTTTTGGAGCCACGCCCACCCATTCCGCCCCCAGCCCCACCGCATTTTGAAATCAGAAATGGCTATATCTCCCACAGTTTTTGAGCTAGAGCCACCAAATTTGGTGCCAAGATAGGTGATGATGACCCCCAAAACTGCATCAAAAGTTTGGATGCCACGCCCACCAATACTGCCCTAGCCGCCCCCATCCACCCCAACGCTTCGTCAAAAACGGGAATGCGTGTATCTTCCAGAGTTGTGGAGCTAGAGCCACCAAATTTGGTAGGAAAATAGCTGGCAACGACCCCCAAAATCTGCATCAAAGTTTTGGGCCATGCCCTCCATTTCGCCCCCTTTCCCCACTTTTTACAATTTTCGAGCTAGAGTCACCAAATTTGGTATGAAGATAGCATTTGACATTTCAGAAAGATCTGCATCAAAAATTTGGATTCAACGCCCACCTATACCGCCCCCAGCCCCCCTTTTCCCCACTTATCACAAATTTCGAGCTAGAGTCACCAAATTTGGTATGAAGATAGCAATTGACATTTTACAAAGATATGCATCAAAAATTTGGATGCCACGCCCACCCTTACCGCCCTCAGCCCCCCTTTCCCCATCTTTTTTAAACTTCGAGCTAGAGTCACCAAATTTGGTATATAGATAGCAATTGACATTCCACAAAGATCTGCATAAAAAATTTGGATGTCACGCCCACCCATACCGCCCCCAGCCCCCCTTTCCCCACTTATTACAAATTTCGAGCTAGAGTCACCAAATTTGGTATGAAGATAGCAATCGACATTTTACTAAGATATGCATCAAAAATTTGGATGCCACGCCCACCCTTACCGCCCTCAGCCCCCCTTTCCCCATCTTGTTTAAACTTCGAGCTAGAGTCACCAAATTTGGTATATAGATAGCAATTGACATTCCACAAAGATCTGCAAAAAATTTGGATTCCACGCCCACCCATACCGCCCCCAGCCCCCCTTTTCCCCACTTATAAAAATTTCGAGCTAGTCACCAAATTTGGTATGAAGATAGCAATTGACATTTTACAAAGATATGCATCAAAAATTTGGATGCCACGCCCACCCTTACCGCCCTCAGCCCCCCTTTCCCCATCTTTTTTAAACTTCGAGCTAGAGTCACCAAATTTGGTATGAAGATAGCAATTGACATTCCACAAAGATCTGCATCACAAATTTGGAAGTCACGCCCACCCTTACCGGCCCCAGCCCCCCTTTCCCCATCTTTTACAAACTTCGAGCTAGAGTCACCAAATTTGGTATGAAGGTAACAATTGACATTCCACAAAGATCTGCATCAAAAATTTGGATGACACGCCCACCCAAACCGCCCCCAGCCCCCCCTTTCCCCACCTTTTACAAATTTTTAGCTAGAGTCACCAAATTTGGTATGAAGATAGCCGGTGGCATCCCCATCTGCATCGGAGAATCTTTAAGGCAGCTTAAACCCCTGCCGCATCCGTACCCCTTTGCATTCAGGCCTCTTTTTACCGGTTTTAATTCTGGTATCGAGTATGCCGCAGTCGGTTGCGTCCGACTGCAACGTTTCCACTTGTTTTTTTATATATTGCTTATTTTTTTTCTGCAGCGGAAACGTGTGAGCGGCGCTGGATATCGTTGAGAGAAAGGTTCAACAAAATCGTTCGGCAAATGGATTGTCTATCAGGGAGCGGAGCCAGAATTCAAAAAAAAAATTCATTTCGAATCCATGTCTTTTTTAAGAGGCCACCATATCATCCATTTTATTTAATTAATAATTGTTCTACAAACACTTGTACAGATTTTCGCGCTCAAAGCTGATGATATCAAAACAATGAGAAACAGCTAATCGTTAAGTTCATGCGCACTTGAGCCTTAAGGCTCAGTTACCCGAACTTAACTTGACTTGAACTTAAACTTAAGAAACAGCTGATCCATTCAAATTAACGAAAAACACCGCTGCTTATTATGTTATTATTATTTTTTATATAAAGTATTTTTTTTTTTTTATAAAACCCGCTCAAATCTGATAATATCAAAACAATGACAAACAGCTGTTCGATAAGTTCATGCGTTTTGTTAAGACAATAGCTTGGAGCTATAAGAAAGGCAAAGCTACTGTGAGGAAGTTTGTTTTGGAGACTTGCGAGGAGCTCTGGCGTGTTCTTTCTCCAGTATATTTGACAACCCCAACAATGTCTCAATATAAAGACATTGAAGCGGAGTTCAGGAGGATGTGGCATATGCAAAATTGTGTGGGTGCCATAGATGGCAAACACATCTGTCTGTATTTGTGTTGTTGATAAGCTGAATGACTTCCGTTCCAGCAATTAGCAACGAATCGTAGCTGTCATTGATTTCAAATGTAAATGAAGGCGAATTGGAGTCTGTCGTTGGAGATCCATGTACCAATGGTTGCGACATCATCCAAGGAGACAAAGATTCATTCAAAAAAAAACAATAAATAAAAAACAATTATGTAAATAATATTATACTCACGAAGTGATTCCAATGCTGCGGCAATTAATATCCAAGCTTCCTTTTTTTTAGATGGATCTTTAAAATTTTTGCTAGCTTTATTGTACAAAAATTCATTTTCTTGCACCAAACAAATAAGCTTGTGCTCATCCATTTTGCAATCAGCTGCTGAACTGGAACATGAACTAGAACTTGAACTTGAATTAGAAATTCTGTTTTCTGCAGGTTGTCAAGTCAAGTCAAGTCAACTCAATTCAAGTCAAGATGAGGGTAGCCAGCAAGTAGTGTTTTCCGTAAAGTTGCATAGATCAGCTGTTTGGTTAATTCAATTCAACTTGAATTCAATTCAATTCAAGTTCGGGTAACTGAGCCTTAACTGAGCGTAAACTGAGCCTTTAAATCCGAGTCTCTAGTCTCAAAACCACCATGATCTTCCACCATCAGAAAATGGCGCACCGACATAAAATACAAAACGAAAACAAAGTCAATTAATCTAATACGGCAAGAACGCGGCGGCAGCGCTCGCGCGTTTGAGCAACAGTCCCTGCAGCGTGTTCTTTTATTTGCTTTAACGACAGCAACACAACAGTAAAAAAATAATTGCGCGCGGGGTGTTTTTTTGGGTTTCCCTGAGCAACAAGGAAAGCATGTGTTTTATAAAATACACGCTCAACAGTCGACCACTTGGCACTTGCTGCCTAGCTGCGTTGTTTTTCTTCTTGCTGTCGTTGTATGTGTGTAAGAACCATAAGCAGGGCCGGTTCACTAATAGTGCGGAGCAAGATATATTCAACAAGGTAACACCGTTCGCTAGCTCGATCTCTCTGCATGCTGCTTAAATTTCAGTTTCTTCATCTCGGCGGACAGTTTTTTCTTGTGTTTAAGCAGTTCTGAGAGAGCGAACGCGGGTTCCTAGTTAAATATATCTTGGTGCGGAGTAAAATAAAAATAGGATCAATTTCAGATCCGATAAATTAGCTTATTTTATTTTCATTATGTCTTTATATTCTCTGGAGCACAAGAAACAAACAAACAAATACACATAAAAAGTATTTAGAAGCATACCCATGCATAAAAATGTACTTGAGCTTGAACGTTTGGCTGATCTGCTAAACTAACCGCGTCCGTCCGCACACACGATGACGATGACAGGCAGCAACAATAATAGTAGCAACAGTTGATCGAACATTCGAAAATCGAATGTCGTGCTGTTAAGTTGGCTCGTCCGGCACGGAACAAAACGCAGCCAAAAACGAAAAACGCGAAAGGCCCTTTAACTAGCATAAGTGGTGAAACATAAATAAATAGCCAGCGATAGTCAGAAATCAGTAAAGAACGACATCGGCATCGTGCAACGTGTAGGCGAGAGTGAGAGTTCATTTACAAATGCAAGCTCAAGTGTTATCAGTGTTTCGCCAGCATGTTTTGAATTACAACAGCAGTAACAACAGCAATGGCAAAGTAATTTGTACAATTCAGTCAAAGTGCGCAGCGAATGAAAACGAATGCCATAATATGCTTAAAAATCAAATATCGAAATTACAAAGTGCATAAGCCGTTTCGTTTGCGTGAGTGCCTATATAAAATGAAAAATGTGTGTATATATATACATGTACATCTAAAATTGAAAAAAAAAAAAAAAATTAACTCGTTAGAGCTGAGTGCGAGTGAAGGAAATCCAAAACAAACTTTCTTAACACAAAAAAAAATGTAAATTAAATATTAAAAGCTAAGCAACGTCCCAGTGGCAGCGACGTTTTGTGGCTGCGCGACAAAAAACCAGCTACCACATATACAATAATGACGAGAATAAAAACAACAACAATTAAATGGGCAGAACCCGCTGTTGTAGTTGTAGTTGGTATTGTGATTTTGAGGTCTGCTCATCTTGTGCTTCTTTGCTGCTGAGTTTATAGCAATAACAAGAAATGTGCTTTAGTGAGTAGTGTGCAACAAAAGTGCGCCGTGCAAGAGTAAGAGAACAAGCTAACGTGCCTAGTGTTTGACTATATAACCAAGTGTGCGCTTTGTTTCAATGAGGAACACTTTAGAGCAGTGGTGTCCAAACTCACACAATGAAAGCGT
Source organism: Scaptomyza montana (assembly GCA_018904305.1). Taxonomy (NCBI): domain Eukaryota; kingdom Metazoa; phylum Arthropoda; class Insecta; order Diptera; family Drosophilidae; genus Scaptomyza; species Scaptomyza montana. Next base: position 2,258,147 of record JAEIGR010000021.1, read on the forward strand.
TGCGCTTGTGTGCGAAGCAGTGAAACACGAAGGCAACGTGACGTTTTACTGCTTTACACTGAAAAAATAAAATGCGTGCGATCCAAGCATAAAAAAAATTATAACATCAAAGATAAAGCTACATGCATCGTAATGGTACAATAAACATTGAGCTTTTTACCATCCATATTCTCAATGAAAAATAACTCATTTTCCCAATTGACATCAAACATTTTTTTGCAATGCAGCATAGCGAATGACTGCGCGTTTGTCTTTTGAGCTTCAGCCGAACACATGAGTCGAGAGAGCAAATGCAGCCGAACACGCGCATCGTAAGAGAACAAGCTGCCGAGCGTTCTATGTATAGAATACACATATTCTCTCTCTCTCTATACATGTGTCGGCTGCTACGCCGGCAGAATTTTTCTTGCCAACCACGCGTGGCTGCCTTTTCAAATTTTGGACACCACTGCTTTAGAGTCTAAAGTTTTGACTTTAATTAAATACTTTGAACTTACTTTCTCTACCGCTCAGTATATCTATGTCTACCTGCATGCAACCGAAACGTAAATTAAGCCGGCGCCAGCATACCTGCCGCTAACAACGACGACGTTGAAACGAGCGAGACAAAAGTCTTTCAACGTCATTGACACACCAAAAGGCTAGGCAAACGGCACAAAGCAAAATAAGCAATGAGACCAGAATTGGAAATCCACTTAAGAGCGAAAGAAAATTTCAACGCTGTGAGAACATGCTTATCAGTATGAGAGCATAACTAAAAGAGTGTGTGAGCAAGGGAGAAAGAAAAGGAGAATCTCTTGTATATAGCTGCAGTGGCCACAATTAAGCATGCAACAGTTCTGACGCATCTGTGTGTGTGTGTGCTTGTGTGTATGGCTATGTGTGTAGTTTTGTCTGAGGAATGCCCTGCAGCTAAAATTACGACACATATTTACGGTCTTGGACATGATGCAACTAAAAGGGTGCGCTCATTTGTGACAGCTCACTCAATTTGGGGCACCAGCGAGCCCAGTTGCGCAGCTGTTCTAAGTGCTGTGTGGCGAAAACGAGCACAACAGCAGAGACGCACAACAGTTATCTATCACTTTCGCACTCACTAAGCAAAGCGAAAAGTGAGTGTTTGATCGGTTGGTACCAAGCTGTAGCAAATGAGCCCACCTCTTTAATTCCGCCATGGTCTTGAGCATAGGCAACCCCTGACCTTGACAAAAATTCATAATAGATTGCACCATAAACACACACATTGTACTGATACACTCATAGACCGAAAGATACAAATTCGAAGAGCTGCGTGGGCGCAAATTACATCAGCCAGACTATGATACTTTGCCTCATTAAAACAACGTGCGTTTCACCCACCAATACACGCATACGTGTACATATCTCTGTAGCCATTAAATTCAGATTTTTGATTGTTTTACTCGACCAATTTCCTACCAGTGTTTACATATGTACATACCAATTAAACAAGCATTTTGTTTACTCTTTTTATACTCGTTACCAAAGGTAAAGACTATATTGGTGTTTTGCAATGTCCGTCATTGTTGGATATATGGTTGCAAGTTTTTTCCACACCCTTCAAGCTAGAGACTTGAAACTTTCCAATTCTCTTTATCTATGGGATAGTAAATTAAAGTGTCAAGATGGGTGTTCTACGATAACTGGGGGGCTGGCAAATCGATAAATTCGATAACTCAAATTCCGATAAATACACATATTTCGCACATCCTTTCAGCTAGAACTACCAAATTTGGTAAGAAGAAAGCTATTAGCAACCCCCAAAAAACTGCATCAAAAATTTTGGAGCCACGCCCACCCATTCCGCCCCCCCGCAATTTAAAGTAAAAAAGCCTATATCTCGCACAGTTTTTGAGCTATAGCCACCAAATTTGGTAGGAAGATAGCTGGCAACGACCCCCAAAAAACTGCATCAAAAGTTTGGATGCCACGCCCACCAACAATGCCCTCGCCGCCCCCATCCGCCCCAACGCTTTGTGAAGCTAGAGTCACCAAATTTAGTATGAAGGTAGCAATTGACATCCCACATGGATCTGCTGCAAAAATTTGGATGCCATGCCCACCCATATCGCCCGCAGCCCCCCTTTCCCACTTTGTACAAACTTTGAGCTAGAGTCACCAAATTTGGTATGAAGATAGCAATTGACATTCCACAAAGATCTTCAGCAAAAATTTGGATGCCACATCCACTTAATCCGCCCCCAGTCCCCCTTTCCCCACTCTTACAAACTTTGAGCTAGAGTCACCAAATTTGGAATGAAAACAGCTGGTGGCATCCCCATCTGCGTCGGAGAATCTTTAAGTCAGCGTACACCCCTGCCGCATCAGTACCGCTTTGCAATCAGGCCTCTTTTTACCGGTTTTAATACTGGTTTCGAGTGTACCGCAGTCGGTTGCGTCCGACTGCAACGTTTCCACTTTTTTTTTTATTGTTATCGATAACATGTGTACTTCGAAAACAGAAAGTTTTCGATTATTTCAATATAAAATCTTTCATAGAACTACGTTCACCACAGAATTTTAAGTTGTGACAGTAAATATTTTAACTAGTACATATATATTTTTTTTACAGGTTAGGATATCTTTTCTGCTGCCTGTTACTTATATGTAGTAGAGTCGATTTTCCATTAAACGAATCTTAAAGATACAAGAAAAAAAATCGCTTTGATTAAAGCTACAAAATTCAATATTTGCATAAACTCATTAAAAATATATATATATATATATATATATGTATATATAAACAGGTGAAAACGCAGTGATTATAAATCACATTGTTTAATATGTATACGTACATACATTTATGTACAGTGAGACCCCGCTTAACGCTGCTTCGTTTAGCGCTGTTTCGCATTGCACTCTACTTTGATGGAACGCATCCCCCGCGTTAAACGGGATATTACTGTATATAGTCTATTTTGTCTAAATAATATGTACTTGGCTACAAATATTGAAATTAAGGTCTTCGCATTGACCAGCGTCCTGTAAGCTAATTTTGGATAGAATTTTATAAATATTTATGTTGACGTCAAACTTTTGGAAATTTGTGCACTAGAAAAATAAACTTTCGACATATTGGCAAATTTCAATGTGCCGAAAATATGTGCTTATTCATCTGAACAAAATGGAAATTAGTTTTCGTGATTTTCCATCACTGTGTGCATCACCAAGGGTGAGAGAAATGACTAGCAATACATTCGGGAAGAAAAAAAAATTATTAATTCATATTTGTCTTTGTATCTGCCAGCTAATTTTACATAACGGGGCCCAGCAAGTCCGTAACTGCAACGTAATTCACAAATGATCAATAAAGTTCAAGTTATCGGGCTGTTACGTCCGCGTTCGAAGAGCTTGTGTATAAATCACGGGACTTTAATGCGTGGACGCCACTTCAGTAGAGACGGCACATTAATTTGCTTGCAGAGAAACACTCAACTGTTGTGGAGCATTATAAAGGAATTAAAAGCAAAAGAAGCAATACAAACAAGTATGTACGTCACAGAGCACATAGAATACCAGCAGACTGAAAAGAGAACACTCAACATTAGAGCTGTGTCGTTTCGTTCAGAATAAGTTCATATAAACGGGTAATCGAAATGAACGAATGAACTAATTCAGTAGTTCGTGAACGATATCGTTTATTTATTTTGGCAGAAATCTGAATGTGGTTAAACTTGATTATTGTTGAATTTTCCCAAAATAAAATGTCTAAGAGGATACGTAGTGAGGTATGGAACCATTTTATTGGAAGTAAGGGTGGAAAGACCGGCAAGTGTATTTATTGCAAATCCGTGCTGAGCATAGCTGGCGGGTCTCAAAGCAATTTGACGCGCCACTTAAAGCTGAAGCATCCAGCAGTTACTGTGGGCACCGAACGTCAAATTCAGGAAACCTCTGAAGCTGATCCAGCACCAGCAATTGAGGCTGAGGCAAGTTCCTTGATTTCGGTCAACAAATGATTACAAATTTTATCAGGCGACCACCAACTGGCAGAAAAGTTGAAAATTTTTTATCAATCTAATTCAAATTCGAAAATTTATTTAAAAGGCTCAAAAGTTACAAAACTAATTTATTAAATTCAAAAATGAAACAATGTTCATTCAAACCAACTGAATAATATGACCTGTTCATATTTTATCGTTCATCGTCCAGAACAACTGAACAACTGAATAAAATGATCTGTTCATATTCTATCGTTCATTGTTCAGAACCACTGAACAACTGAATAGAATGACTGACCTAGTTCACAGCTGAAAAATTAACTATTGAACTTATTCAGCAAATTGAACTAAATATACCAACTCTACTCAACAGAGAGTGAGGAAAAAATCTTAAAGAGTGCAGTTGTGGTGGTGTCATATTATCGTCTGTGTCGATGGAAACTAGTAGCTCTACCGATAACACAGGCTCAGCCCCAACCAGACCCAGGCCCAGGCCCAGCAACCACACACTTATACATGCAACAAGCTAAACTCGTTTCAAGTCAGGCGCGGGCAAAAAACAATAAACACTAAAAGAGCAATTTGAATTAAAGTTTTATCTTGATTCATGCTTATACAGCATAGCCTCACTGACACAAACACATCAAACTTGTGTACATACAGGCTTTTATGTATGTACATACAAACAAATTTAGGCAACAATACGTCGACGCCGGGATTCCTCATTTCTTGTGAATTGACTCAGTGCAAAGCAAAGATCAGGCAAGTAAAGCGATTGGCCATAGCTTGACAGCACTTTGTTGTTGTTTGCATTAGTCATGTAGCTTGTACGTATGCATGCATGTATGCACATGCATACGTTTACACATTATATACTGCGGTATTCGTAAGCATATGAATGTCGCCACATGTCTGCTCATTCTCCACTCGTGGGTCTGGAGCGTGAGCGGAGGAGAGACTGTGTCGTGTGTGACGGCTGCGACAACACTAGCGATTTCACGCTCTCGCTCTAAGACGGTCGTCGTCGCTCAAAAATACATTTTCACATACAGGCTGTATGTATACCTATGTATACATACCTATCATGCATGTAGCAATTATTATTTTAAGTATTATCACTTTTTTTCCGCTGTTACGTTTTGTGCTGTGTTTTTACGTTTGAAGTACTTTTGTTGTTATCGCGTCGTCGCCGCTGGTGCTCCCCAGGCCTTCCTTAGTCAGCAAAAATTCGCGTCGTACATACATAGTTGATAGGGGGTTGCGCCTGTGTGCGTGCGCGTCTGTGTATGTACGTAACCAACAGCGAAGGTTCTCTGGCTAGCTGTGTTCCTTCACTTCACGTCACCTGTTGTTTGCGGTGGCTACGTGTTTACTTGATTTGATCATTTTTCAACAGCAACGCCAACGTGAGGCAAACGTATGTTTGACAATTGCAAAAGTGTGCGAATGTGCGAGTATCAATGTATGCGTCGCTTTTTGATGTCGTTTCTCTCCTTTGTTTTTTTTCCCTGTTTCACTCAATTGTTTGATTATTGTACGGTTTTATTTTAGTTAAATTTTTTTTTTTACTCATTTCTACTTGTATCTCTTCTGCTTTGTTGTGTGTACGTGCTTTTGTTTTCGCGTTGCTCTTTCGCCAGTTAGTCGAGTTCCGTCGCTTCTTTTTCTTTAGCACACTCTTGTTCACAGTGATTTGGTTGTTGTTGTTTTATTTTTCTTTTGCCACTTGGGCACTGGTCTTTGAATGAATTTTTCAGCTTGCCTCTTCTAGTTGTCTTTTGCTGTTTCGTGCTCGATGGTCGCTCTTTGTTCGCTGTTAGCTTTCGCGAGCTACTTATTTGATGGACGCGCTTTTACTGCTTTTTTAATAGTTTTCATGCCCAATCTCTTGACTTTATCCTGATTCTAGTGCCATCTCACCGATAACTGTTTCTATTGATATTCATTCCTGTTGATATTCGCAAAGAGCAACTGAATCACAGGTACGATGAGCTTTGCATATTGAACTACATATGTATGTATGTATGAATTTATTTGCCAAGCAAATTTGTGCGAATGTTGGTGTATTGTGTTTGTGCTTGCCATTTTCATCAATTTAATTTTGCAATTTTAGTTCTTATATCCTTAGCCGTTTATAACTGACTCTTTTGGTTTTATTGATAGTCCATATGATTTCCGCGAATTTTAACTACTAAGTATTTTATTTGAGCTTGCGCTGCAGCTAGTATACTGCTTAAAAATGATTAACAATTACTTAGCAGTTGATTTGCCGCTCTGATGACGTACATACATACATACATACATTTTATAAACTAGTCCGACCAGACGGTGAACACTGGTTCCTGTTGTATGGGGAGGGCGGCCAAAAATACTTCTAGTTGAGGTAGGGGCTTGAAACTTACCACAAAATTTTTATAAATTTATAGTAAGATCATGTATAAAAATCAGGCGGATCGGACCACTATATCATATATCTGTCATATGAACGATCGGTTGTGATAACAAAAATAATAGACCAATGGAAAGGTCATTTATGAAAATAACAAAAAAAATAAATAAACAAACAAAACATAAAAATTGATAATAACATATCAATATAAATTAAAATTTTATCGAATAAATTTGTGCCATCTAAAAGATCATATGCTGATTTTAATAAAACTGACTTTTTTGTGCATGGGAGTTTTCTTTGGCCAGTAAGAAATGGATCTGAGCTCAGAAGCAATCTATTTATTAAGTCCGTATTTGTAGCAATGCGTGACATCTTCCGAGTGTGCTGCCTTCTGAAACTTTTAATGTCCTTATTTTTATACCCTAAACCCATAAAATGGGTAAAAAGGGTATAATGGTTTTGTGGAAAAGTATGTAACAGGCAGAAGGAAGCATCTCCGACCCCATAAAGTATATATATTCTTGATCAGCATCAACAGCCGAGACGATATAGCCATGTCCGTCTGTATGAACGCGTGGATCTCAGAGACTACAAGAGCTAGAGACTTCAGATTTTGAATATAAGTTCTCGTATATTATTAGCAGAACAAGTTTGTTTCAAATTATCGATAACTATTCTGGTTTCCGATATACACATGGAATCGATAACAAAAAAGTATAGAATTTGGAAAATGTAAAAATGGGGGTTGAAATAATGGGTAACGATAGAACTTTTCTGAAAATTTCGTCCAAATCGGTTAAGAAACACCGGAGATATCGAGTTTAATCGATTGAAGTTAAGTCAGCATACCAAAGTCTTATATAAATTTAATATGTATATAAATATATAAATTTTATATTTAGTGCAACTGGGTTCAGGGTATCTTCTACTCGGGCTCTCCCGACTAGAGCCTTCTTACTTGTTTGATTCTGCAGCTTCTTTAGATAACTCCCCGATTGGCAAAAGTGCATAATTTATAACATCTGGAGCATGAACCAAATCTTTGTGAGGGTGGCAGATAGTACCAGGGATACAAATTGATAAGCTCTTTGGCAGTGTCAAGTGAAAATTCTCCAAATTTGTTTACGTTGATCTTGTAACCAGATGCCATACTTTGCAGCAGTGTTGCACACCAGACTATTACATTTTCATTGATTCCTGTAATTTCGGCTGCCATTTTCGGGTTATTGAAAAATGCTCTGGCCGTATTGCCATCATTTGAATCGTGTAAAGGCACAGCGATAAGAGTCGCCTTTTAAAACCAAATTAAAAAAATAAAAGCATTAATAATTATAATTTTAACTCAATAAGAACACAAAACATGAAAGACAAAGCACAACAACAAGACAAAGCAGCAGCTTTGCAAGGAAAATTTAACTTTGAAAAAAAAAAAGACGGCGTTAGTATATTGTAGATTATGCACACATCTGCAAATATCTGCAGCTAAGTTAAACTCTCTTATTACCTTAAGACACATACAAATACACTGAAAAAGAACACAATATGGGAATCTTGGGGGAACACAACTAAAACTCCAACTAAACATAAAAAAGACGTTCCCAAAATACACAAAAAATATTAAATCGATTTTAATTATTTAATTTCACTTAAACAATTTGAGGATTAATTTAATTCTTAATATGTACATTTAAAGCAAATAACTTCAGCTTCAAAATGCATTTTAAATTATTGAAATCGAATAACTCCTGCGAATGTTTGACTACTTTGAAATGCAATTTTGTTGTGACGAAAACCTAACTTAAGTCCGCTGCGCTGCAAAAATGTACACATAATCGCGCTTTGCATTCTATTTTTAGAAAGTCCCGTTAGATTTCCAGACAAAACCGGTTTGCCATCAAGAAGTTTGGACATTCAAGAGACAGTTTGTATACATAGTTTCCAAATATTTTGTGATTGATTTTTTGATTTATGGCCTATGGGCGAAACCACTGTGCGGTGGCGCCTTTTTTCAAATACATACTTTGCACTCATGTACAACTGTATGTTAATATGTACATACATACATATGTGTGTACATGTTTGTGTGTGAACATATTTTGAATTTTGCTTCTTTGTTGCGTTGCTATAAATAACTGTAACTTGCTTAACGATGAAGAAGTTAGCATTATATGCAGGAAAAAAAATTAACGCTTAAGTCGAGTACGCTTAACCATGATACAATTATATAAGGTAGTCCACTCGGCTGCCGAAGTCGTTCGGTTTTTGGTCCCCTAGTTTCAGTGCGTGCCTGCTTGTCGAACTGAATGGTTGTGTGCGGACGGTTATTTTTCAGAGCTTTAACCCTTAAGTGCCAAGCAGATACGTATATTCTTTAGAATTAAGAGCTTAAACAAAAGAATGGCTGTTAAACAACAAAAACAGTGAATAATGTCAAATTCAAAACTAATAAAAATAAAATTATAAACACTACAACTCTTGTCATAACTAAGGAAACTTTTAGCCCCATGCACCGTGCGCGGGTTAATCGACGCACTGTGTAGCCGTTTCACTCACACTCACTATTCAACGCTCTTTCACTCGCACTTATATCAAGGGACTATGATTTTGCCGAGTGGACTACCTTGTATAATTGTATCATGCGCCTAACAGGGAGCATGATAAAATGGTTCTGTCGTCGTGATGAGGCGCTCTCTCGTTGAAATCTCTATTGATCAACTCACTCAGTCACTCACACCAACAATGCTATATGCATCTCACTCGAAAATTTTTCCGCGACGAGAGCACCTTATCTAACTACCCTTTAAGTGCACAAAACTACTATTCGGTGTGTTTAAGAATTTCATATAAAGCACCAAGGTATACTTAAGTAGGTAGTCGCACTTCCTCTCTTGCGTTGCCTAGTATAAATGAGTACAAAAGAGAGCGAGAGAAATGAAATGAATGCTTGCATATACATACATATTTATGTGTATGACATTTTTTCCTGTATCTAAGACCAATATGATTGATTAAATGTAACAAGAGGAATGATTATTTTAATTAATAATAATAAATAAAATAATAATAATAAAAAGCAATATGGCGGCATAACGGAAATCTTGTATATAAGCGCAAAGCAGAACACAAAAAATTCGTGCGTGGAGATGCTTCGCTCACAACGCTTGGTTCGAGACTGAACCACTAGGCAACAGTCAAAGAGGGCGACGGACTGAGTGCGACTACGTATTTAAGTATACCTTGTAGAGGACGATTAATTTCAACTTTTTTTTATCGATAACCATAGTCATTAGCTGTTTATTTTACAATTGCTAAAGCAATCAGATGAAAAACTTTTCATGTGTGTGTATATTTATAGATACTATCTGGTAAAAAATATGCTCATTGCGCAGATTGTGTTTAGAAATACCATATAATCGCTCGTTGGCAGTTGTGGGAGCTCCTTACACACCTTACACATTAACCGGCAAACGCCAAGCATACTTTATTCAAAATACAACTGCAATTATTAATGCAACTGTTTAGTTATGTAACTGATGTTAAGCTCAAAGCAATACTCTTCAAATTTTCCTATGGTACTTCGAAATTGCCTAATTGCAGAAAAAAGGTGAGGGGCTAAAAATTTGTCTGAATGTGTAATACATACCTCAGTAAAATTGATATTTGTGCACTATGTTTTCTTATATTTTTTCGAAACTTTTACTCAGCCGATTTTTTACTGATATTTTTTTTAAATAGGTAAATGATACTTAAACTTAACACGCCCAATGATTTTTTAAATATTGTTTATTTCTATAGAAATTATTTTATTGAAAAAACACTTTTATAGAAAATTGATATACAGTAGACGCTCGGAAATTAGAACCAGTTGGTTCCCGGGGTAATTCTAATTTCTGAATTATTCTAATTTCTGGACGTTTTTTTTGCATACAAAAGTGTACAAAATTGTAGTGCATTTAGTGTAAAATCTGTGATAAAACTATTTTTTTATCTATCTATCTATTTATTAATTATAACAAGAAAACAAAAAATATAAGATGTTTTTTTTTATTAAAAATATATGTATGTACATTAAATCAAAAATAGATGGAACATAAATGTTCACTGCAATTCCATAAATAGTATATGAATGAATGGCGTGATTGAAGCTACATTACTAGAGAGAATCTCGCCACAAATTTTTAAAAATCGGATACCGTGTTGCAATTTAAATTTGGTAAACCATCCATGGCTTGGACTAAATGACTTTTCGATGATTTTTTCTTTGACTGATGATAGGTTCTCTCTTTGATTTTATATATGTAGGTGATTGAAGATGGTGTCACATTAAAATCTTCAAGCTTTTCTAAGAGTTTAAATTTTAGTTTCCACCGATAAAGTATTTTTCTTACGTTTATTTAACATTTTTCGTGACATATTTTTACTTTTAAGCAAACACTGCCTAAATACGTGCACTCGTATCAAATTTCACCCAGAAATAAGCCAAAAATGAATACGATTGCGACAAAACAACAATAAATACATAAAATAGGGACTCCCCTTTTTATTTTTATTTTGCTTTAGTAAAATGAAACGAAATTGGAGAGTTTCTGTGCTAAAAAAAAAAGGGAAAACAATTTACGCTCTGAAATTAGAATTTTCAATTCTAATTTTAGAGCGTGTAATGTATTGAAAAAACTGATTCTAATTTCTGGACAATTCCAATTTCCGAAGGTTCTAATTTGTGAGCGTCTACTGTATGTGCATTTTTGAAAAAACCGCAAATTTAGGGAAATAAACTTATTAAATTTACTATGATAAATAAATAAGCATGAAATGCAACCTCCTTTGCATTTTTTCAACCAATTCCGATCGGGGGGGTATTGCATTTACTAGGTTTTGTAAGGTTTTCTTGTCGACCATTGCCCATTTCTAGAAATATACCATTTTTAAGTCCTTTAAGGACGCAAAATGCTTTCCGCCCTCATACACTTTTGCTGTTAGGATGCCCTAATGGTCCTCAATTCGATTTAATTCCAGACTTATAGTTGCCTCTGCAATAAAGGCATATTTACTGTATTAAAAAACGACATCGTATGCTTTGCAACGTATATAGGAGCGTTATCCTGTTAAAATATCCAGTCCTCATCATGGAACTTCTCCCTAAATGATATAAGTTCACCCTCAAGGAGTTCCTTGTACATTTGGACATTCATCCGTTCCGGCAAACTGCTTTCCAATAGAGCTAAAGCTGCGAATACGATCAGAGAGCCACAACCAAGGTTCCGCTTATGGCAAGTCAGACGGGGATGTCTTGGGGTGTTTTTAGTGAAAAAAGTTTAATTTTGACTTGCCAGATGGTAACCAAAAGTATTGGCGGGATCCAAGACATACCCGGCAGACTTGCCATAAGCGGAACCTTGGTGGTGGCTCTCTCATGGTATGGGCGGCTTTTAGCTCTGCTGGAAAGTCCCCTATTTGCTTTGTGCCGGGACGGATGAACGCGCAAAAGTATACGGAGGAGTTCCATGGTGAGGACTGGGTATTTCAGCAGGATAACGCTCCAATACACGTTGCAAAGCATACAATGTCGTATTTCGATGCAGTAAATATCCCCTTATTGCAGTGGCCGGCAATAAGTTCGGATTTAAATTCAATTGAGGACCTTTGGGGCATCCTCACAGCAAGAGTCTATGAGGGCGAAAGACAATTTGAGTCCTTGAAGGACTTAAAAGTAGCCATTGTCCAGCAATGGGCAATGATCAACAATAACACCTTGCAGAGCCTTGTAAATTCGATGCCGCGCCGATTGCAATTGGTTGAAAAGCACTAAAGAGGTTCCATTTCGTATTAATTCATTTATTTAAGTTACTTTAATAAGTTTATTTCCATAAATTTATGGTTTTTTCAAAAATGCACAAATATCAATTTTCTATAAAGGTTTTTTTTCAATAAAATAATTTCTAAAAAAATAAACAATATTTGAAAAATCATTGTGCGTGTTAAGTTTCAGTATCATTGACCTATTTAAAAAAAATATTAACAAAAAATCAGCCAAGTAAAATTTTCGAAAAATATATAAAAAACATGATGCACAAATATCAATTTTACTGAGGTAGTTGAAATTTTACGACGCTCTCTTTAACCATACCCATATGTACATACAGTGACTCACAGCTTAAATGATGCAGGGTCAAATAAAAAGTTTAAGGTGCTATATATTTTTAACCAGAGGAAAAACAAAAAATGTTTAAACGCCAATTTATTTTATGTTTTATCACATTTAAAAAAGGAACTTTATTTGTTTCTAAAATATTGCTAAGTTTTATATATACACTAAAAACTAAAAATACATCTAAAATATAGGTCACAGCTTAAAAGATGCAGACACAAACCAGTTATATTTTTGCCGAATTAAAGGTTAAATAAGGATTTTAGTACTTAGTATGTAATCCCTTAACCTTTACAATAGCCCTTAACCTATTATTCAACGAAGAGACCATCTTCCAAGTGGTTTCCGGGCATATTTTGCTCCATTCCTCCAGCAGAGCATTTTTAAGGCCCTATTTGCTGGAAATCCGATGATTCCGGATGTTGTTCTCCAGCATAGTCCACAAATTTTCAATAACATTTAAATCTGGAGACTGGGCCGGAGGAATCATGACGTGGGGGCAGTTCCAGGTAAGCCAGGACTGCACTATTCCGGACGTATGTTTGGGGTCGTTGTCGTGGTAGAACCGGAAATCACGTCGGATTCCTAACTTTTTGGCGCTTTGGAGCAAATTTTCTTTAAGAATATTGAGGTACATAGTCTTATCCATCGTCGACTCAAAAATCGCCAAGTTTCCGACGCCGGCTGCCGACTTACATGCCCATACCATCACACTTCCTCCGCCATGCTTAACTGTCGCCTTAACATTTTTTGGATCCATTTCAGTATTGGGCTGTCGCCACACAAAATTTCTTTTGGAACACAGTAATTTTTGCAGACGAGTCCAAATTCAACCTTTTTGGGTCGAACAAGTGAAATTTTGTAGTTTGAGCTGTGTTTTTATTTTTTCTTTTAAAAACAATAGCTTTTCATTCTTTCTGTATTGGTGTCGCTCCTAACTTGTTTAAGAAAATTTGAAGAGCCTTAATGCACATTGCAAACCGGTTGTACGACCTTTTACAAATTTTGATTGTTTTTAGCACCTGCACCTTACTTGCAAGTTGCAGTTTGAAATCAGAATCGCCTACAACTTCCACAGTTTTTGAGCTAGCGCCACCAAATTTAGTGCCAAGATAGGTGATGACGACCCCCGAAAAACTGCATCAAAGCCTTGGATGCCACGCCTACCCATACAGCCCTAGCCGCTCCCAGCCGCCCCAACGCTTCGTTAAAAACGGGAATGCGTGTACCTTTCATAGTGTTTGAGATAGAGTCACCAATGTTGGTAGGAAGATAACTGAAATCAGAAAAGCCTATATCTACCACAGCTTTTGAGCTAGAGCCACCAAATTTGTTGCCAAGATAGGTGATGCCGACCACCTAAAAACGGAATCAAAACTCCGGATGCCACGCCCACCCATACCGCCCTAGCCACCCCAGCCGCCCCACGGGAATGCGTGTATCTACTACAGTTTTTTAACTAGAGCCACATAATTTGGTATGGAGATAACTGGTAACGACCCCCAAAGATCTGCATCAAAAATTTGGAACCACGCCCACCCATACCGCCGCCAGCTTCCTTTCCACCACTTTTTACAAACTTTGAGCTAGAGTCACCAAATTTTTGGGAGGAAGATAGCTAGTGGCATCCCAATCCCTCCCGCATCCGTACCCTATTGTAATGAGGCCTCTTTTTTCCGATTTTAATACAGGTATCGAGTATAACCAGTTGGTTGCGTCCGACTGCAACGATTCTACTTGTTTTTTTTGCAGCTGTTTTGTATTAGTAATTCACCCGTCAAAAAAATAATTTTTTTACATTTTGGTATTTTGAAGTTATCCTGATAAGGTTTTTAACATTTGTCAAACATCGGTCTTTATGAAAAAATAACAAAAGAGCCTCCATCAAAATTCATTAAATAGTTAGTAAATTTTATTTAAATAAGAATACATATTTAATAAAACAAAAACAAAAATGATAATGCCTCGCTTTTTCGCATAGAACAAAGCGATGCTGCGGGAAAACTGTTTTCTTGCATTTATCGTATTAAACGGAGTTGATATTGGCATTCTTCGCCAGCGAAAAAATTAAGCGACTGCACGAAGATGCATCAGCTTCGGTTTGAATTGGTTTATTTGTTAAATTCATTCAAGGAGGATATGCCGAGCATGTTGCAAAGCACTGCAACTGGCTATCGGTTGACTTTGCGCTTGCACCTATAAGTGACTAACACTACATCCTTTACTTCGAAGGGGCATTTTGTCGTATTCTTCGAATTTATAATTTCTGGCTTTTTATACTCGATACCGAAGGTCAAATGTATATTGGGTTTGTGCAATGTCCGTCATGGTGTCTGTCCGTCCGTCTGTATGAACGCAACTTTTTTCGACACCCTTAAAGGTAGAGACTTGAAACTTTGCAAATATCTTTATCCATGGCCAGGACAGATAAAGTGTCAAGATTGGGTTCCACGATAACTGGGGGGCTGTCAACCCGCATTTTGACAGTTTTTGAGCAAGAGCTACGAAATTTGGATGCCGTATAGCTTACAACAATAATGATCGAAAAATTAAAGTAGTATTGTAAAAATAGCGTGCGCTTTGTGCTATATCGAGCGCAAGACGCTTTTTTCGATTATTATTGTTTTAAGTTTAATTTAAACCTTATTTTGTTAATTTTAAGTTCAATGTTTCAAAAAGCGTATATTTTAGTTTATTTTAAACTATATTTATTTTTAAACTTTATTTATTTCATAAGATGTTTTTAAATGTGGTTAATTTAAACAAGTGGAAACGTTGCAGTCGAACGCAACCGACTGCGGTATACTCGTTACCAGTATAAAAACCGGTAATAAGAGGCCTGATTGCAAAGGGGTACTCTGCCTTAAAGATTCTGCGATGCAGATGGGGATGCCACCAGCTATCTTCCTTCCATGGATGTATGGGTAGTTGTGGCATCAAAAATTTGGCTGCAGATCTTTGTGGAATGTGCATTGCTATCTTCATACCAAATTTGGTGACTCTAGCTCGAAGCTTGTAAAATGTGGTGAAAGGGGGGCTGGGGGCGGTATGGGTGGGCGTGGCGTCCAAATTTTTGATGCAGATCTATGAGGAATGTCAATTGCTACCTTCATACCAAATTTGGTGACTCTGGCTCAAAGTTTGTAAAAAGTAGGGAAAGGGGGGCTGTGGGCTCCAAAACTTTGATGCAGATTTTTGGGGGTCGTTGCCAGCTATCTTCCTACCAAATTTGGTGGCTCTAGCCTCTCAACTCTGGAAGATACTCTTTACCTTCGGTAACGAGTATAATTAGTCGGATGGGAATAGCCGTTCTGATTGCTGATTTCTAAAAAGTCGTTTTAAGAAAAGTGCGCCCAATGTTTTATGCTAAGAAAAGTCCACCGGCGCACAGCTTATTATCTCAGTGAAGTCCAAATGAAAAGAGGTTTGTTAATGTACTATTAAAGCATTTTTAAATAAAGATTGTATGGAGCTGGGCATAGTGATGGTGTTATTTGACTTTCTTGTTTTTTGATGTTTACCTTCGGTAAAGACACACACACACACACACACACTTAGAGACTAACATAGCGGACTTCTTTAATAAGAGAATGAACTGACGAATGATGAACCCAAATTCAAAAAGTAAACCCCAATTCAATAAAATATTATTTTTGTTCTAGAAAACGTTCTCATAGCAATAATACAGGTGCAAACACACCAACAAATAGGTATTAACACATCGCCCGTGAGTTCCAACACTCATTGATGTTTTTTTTATCAAATTGTTTATTAAGTAATACGGGGTAGGCCAGGAACCCCTTTGTGTCCTTTTTTTCTATTCATTCAGCCAAATTGGGCGCGCCGGCTAACTATAGTTAGATGTCAGTTTGTTATTTTACTATAGGACACGTTTGTATGTTTGTACATATGCAAAATTTCGCCATATTTGCTATTTTTATACTCGATACCGAAGGTAAAGAGTATATTGAGTTTGTGCAATGTCCGTCATGGTGTCCGTCCGTCTGTCCGTCTGTATGTTCTCAACTTTTTTCCACACCCTTCAAGCTAGAGACTTGAAACTTTCCAATTCTCTTTATCTATGGGATAGTAAATAAAAGTGTCAAGATGGGGGTTCTACGATAACTGGGGGGCTGGCAAATCGATAAATTCGATAACTCAAAACCGAAAAATCCACATATTTCGCACATCCTTACAGCTTGAATTACCAAATTTGGTGAGAAGATAGCTACTAGCAACCCCCAAAAAACTTTTAGAGCCACACCCGTTCCGCCACCAGCCCCTCCGCATTTAAAAGTCAAAAAAGCCTATATCTCCCACAGTTTTTGAGCGTTGTTACCAAATTTGGTGCCAAGATAGGTGATGATGACCCCCCAAAAACTGCATCAAAAGTTTGGATGCCACGCCCACCAATATTGCCCTAGCCGCCCCCATCCGCTCCAACGCTTCGTCAAAAACGGGAATGCTTGTAGCTTCCAGAGTAGTGGAGCTAGAGCCACCAAATTTGGTATGAAGATAGCTGGCAACGACCCCCAACAATCTGCATCAAAGTTTTGGAGCCACAACCATTCTGCCCCCCTTTCCCCACCTTATACAAACTTTGAGCTAGAGTCACCAAATTGGGTATGAAGGTAGCAATTGACATTCCTCATAGATCTGCATCAAAAATTTGGATGCCACGCCCACCCATACCGCCCCCAGCCCCCTTTCTCCACATGTTACAAACTTTGAGCTAGAGTCACCAAATTTGGAACGAAGACAGCTGGTGGCATCCCCATCTGCATCGGATAATCTTTAAGGCAGCGTACGCCCCTGCCGCATCTGTACCCCTTTGTAATCAGGCCTCTTTTTACCGGTTTTAATACTGGTTTCGAGTATACCGCGGTCGTTTGCGTCCGACTGCAACGTTTCCACTTGTTGTCTTCTATACTTGTGACCAATTAGCATGCGCCGGTTGCTTTATCAGTTGCTTGTCGCTCTGCTGTCTGATAAGATTGAGAGCTTGATTAGCTGCGATAGTAAATGTTCATGTATGTATGTGTTTACTTTATATGTCTATCAATGAAAAAGTTAGGAGGCTCTTGTCGAAATAGCACAACTGCGCTTAAAAACAGTTATATAATAAATTTAATTTGAATTGTGCTTTACGATTTTTTGCAGATGACAAAAAATCGCGCAACAAATTTGGTGTTACTATGGAACGTGCAACGTCAACAAACGCATCGAAGCATTACAGAAAAGCGACCAAACAAAACAAAAACAATAAAGTAGGCAACACGCGACGTGCAACAGCCGCAGCAACCACAAAAACAGCAGCCCCAAGAACTAGAAAGCAGACATATCGCAGTAGTAGCAGCAGCAAAGAAATTGCTGTAAGGACAACACAAATATTATACAGCACCAACACAACAACAACAGCAGTAGCAACAGCAACAACAGAGCTAATAATTGAAAGCAAGAGCACGCAAGATAAACTTAGTGAGCTGTCGGCCAAAATTACCGACAGCAGCAGCAACAACAGCCACCACAGTGATAATAGAATTAGTGAGAAAAATTATGAATTTAAGTTTAAAGATAGAGCGA
Source organism: Scaptomyza montana (assembly GCA_018904305.1). NCBI lineage: Eukaryota > Metazoa > Arthropoda > Insecta > Diptera > Drosophilidae > Scaptomyza > Scaptomyza montana. The sequence goes on from JAEIGR010000021.1 coordinate 2,276,229, forward strand.
ACGTAAGTGATAGTAAAATGACGCTACAGCATGTGGCAAACAGCACAACAAGCGTTTCAAAAACAGCACCAACAACAGCAACTACAACGATCAACAGCAGCAGTATCATCAATAGTAATGTGGTGCCCTGCAACGCAATAACAGTAATCAGCAATGATACGACCACAGAGCAAAGAGCAACAATTGCTGATGGATGGACTAGCTCAACCAATTTGCGTTATTTGCACAAAAAGTTTAAGCGCTTAGCCAGCACCACCGAGGCGGAGAATGGCGATGTTGCTGCAGTGCGCACCACATCGCTATCATCAAATAGCTCGTTGTCACCACCACCACCACCTCTGATGCCACCAGTGGTGATGCCATCGAATCCTCTGCTTAATGGGAATATGGCATCAACGGCTACCCCCTTTTTGCCGGCAAACAGTGAATTTTGTGCCAATTTGGAATTTACCAACAACAATAACAATTTTCATGATGAGAGCAACAACAACAAAATTGTAACACTTGCTGGTACACCAAGAACACGCACTCCTCTCAGCAACAGCAACATTGACTATGCTAACAATGCAACACTGTCATCAGCAATATTTGCACATCATCAGCAACAGACACAGCCGACGACAGCAACGCCAGCACCAACATTAGCAACAACAACAGTATCACAAACAGCAACAACACTAGGCGAGAAAAGTAGTCGCTTTATGTGCCCATTTTGCAGCATGAGCTGCGCAAAGCCATCGGTGCTGCAAAAGCACATACGTGCCCATACCAACGAGCGGCCTTATCCATGCGATAATTGCGGCATCGCCTTCAAAACGAAAAGCAATCTTTACAAGCATTGTCGGTCGCGTTCCCATGCGGCACGCCTACGGGGCTTAGATGTCCCAGCCAACGAGGCTGATGGTCTCTCCGACCAGGATGGCGATGGTGAACTGAGCAACAGTAGCTCTGAGCTGCTAAGCGTTGAAATTGTGAGTCGTTTAAAACATATAATATTCGATCTTAAGAAACTTTGCATAGAACAAAGCGATGAAATTTTGGATTCTTATAGCTATGTCCGTCCAACCGTATTTTCGACAGTTTACATGCAACAGAGTGCCTCACTTTTTAAGCTTTCGAGCTATAACTTTCGTCAAGGTTTTTTATACTCGATACCGAAGGTAAAGAGTATATTGAGTTTGTGCAATGTCCGTCATGGTGTCCGTCCGTCTGTCCGTCTGTCCGTCTGTATGTTCGCAACTTTTTTCCACACCCTTCAAGCTAGAGACTTGAAACTTTCCAATTCTCTTTATCTATGGGATAGTAAATTAAAGTGTCAAGATGGGGGTTCTACGATAACTGGGGGGCTGGCAAATCGATAAATTCGATAACTCAAAACCGATAAATCCACATATTTCGCACATCCTTACAGCTAGAACTACCAAATTTGGTAAGAAGATAGCTACTAGCAACCCCCAAAAAACTGCATCAAAAATTTTGGAGCCACGCCCCCCTATTCCGCCCCCAGCCCCCCCGCGTTTTAAAGTCAAAAAAGCCTATATCTCCCACAGTTTTTGATCTATAGCCACCAAATTTGGTGCCAAGATAGGTGATGATGACCCCTCAAAAACTGCATCAAAAGATTGGATGCCACGCCCACCAATACCGCCCTAGCCACCCCCATGTGCCCCAACGCTTCGTCAAAAACGGGAATGCGTGTATCTTCCAGAGTTGTGGAGCTAGAGCCTCCAAATTTGGTAGGAAGATAGCTGGCAACGACCCCCAAAAATCTGCATCAAAGTTTTGGAGCCAAGCCCACCCATTCCGCCCCCAGCTCCCCCGCAATTCGAAATCAGAAAAGGCTATATCTCCCACAGTTTTTGAGCTAGAGCCACCAAATTTGTTGCCAAGATAGGTGATGATGACCCCCCAAAAACTGCATCAAAAGCTTGGATGCCACGCAAACCGACACTGCCCTAGCCGCCCCCATCCGCCCCAACGCTTCGTCAAAAACGGGAATGCGTGTATCTTCCAGATTTGTGGAGCTAGAGCCACCAAATTTGGTAGGAAGATAGCTGGCAACGACCCCCAAAGTTTTGGAGCCACGCCCACCCATTTCGCCCCCCTTTCCCCACCTTTTACAAAATTTTAGCTAGAGTCACCAAATTTGGTATGAAGATAGCAACTGACATTCCACAAAGATCTGCATCACAAATTTGGATGCCACGCCCACCCATACCGCCCCCAGCCCCCCTTTCCCCACTTTTTACAAACTTCGAGCTAGATTCACCAAATTTGGTTTGAAGATAGCAATTGACATTTCACAGAGATCTGCATCAAAAATTTTGATGCCACAACTACCCATACCGCCCCCAGCCCCCCCCTTTCCCCACCTTTCACAAATTTTGAGCTAGAGTCACCAAATTTGTAAGGAAGATAGCTTGTGGCATCCCCATCTGCATCGGAAAATCTTTAAGGCAGCGTACACCCCTCCCGCATCCGTACCCCTCTGCAATCAGGCCTCTTTTTTCCGGTTTTAATACTGGTATCGAGTATGCCGCAGTCGGTTGCGTCCGACTGCAACGTTTCCACTTGTTTTTTGTTGCAGTAACAAAACGTCGGGTGGTCGATATACGAAAAACATGGCACAAACGCCCACGATATTTTTCACAATAATACTAGCATTTTTCGATCATTAATGCTTCAAGCTTTTTTTTTTTTATCTTTTTAGTTCAATGTTTTAAAAAGCGTGTTTTTTAGCTTTTTAAACTACAGTTGCGAAAATTGAGGTGGTTGCGAAAACTTAGGTGAAATTTTCTGGTGGCCACGAACCCTTTTTTAATACATATATATATGCCTTCGCTTACCTTTAAAATTAAATTAAATCGAATAAGACTGTGCTTAAACAAGGATTTCATATTGTTTTATTTATTTTTTGAAAAATTGAGAAATTGAGTCTGTACTTTTTACAATTTCTATAGAAATAGGCAAATTACGCACTTTTTGTTTTAGAAACCAACCATTTCTCCATATTATAATATTCGCAAGCTCTTTTTGCAACACGCTTTCCTGGTCCGGATTCCACATTTTTGATAAACTTTCTTAGGGCAGTGTCATTACGTTTAATCCTAGTTATTGAGAATTTATACACTTGATATTCCTGGTATATCGATTAAAAAGCAATGCCACTGTCCACGTTTTTCTAGGATTCCACATTTTTGGGCTATTGTAAGTTTATTTACATGTTTAATTACTGGCACATTGAACGCAGTATGAGTGAACCAACCGATTGAAAAAAAACCGAATATTAATGTTATCCACTGTACATAGGTACACGCATCATGCGTGGGATTCCCCAGTTTATATTTCTCGACAGAGACGAATGAACAAAAAAACCGAACTAAAACATACTATTTCCTAAGGAAGTTGCGTTAAATGAGGTAATTTTTTTTTTTTTAAGTTGCGTTAACAGAGTCAACAATGTTAAGAATTTGGGTGTTGCAATAATCGAGGAGTTGATTGTAACGAGGGTGGCGTTAACCGAGGTCGTACTGTATATTTATTTTTAAATTTTCAGTTCAATGTTTTTAAAAAGCGTATTTATTTTGACTTGTTTAAAAATGGTGCAAAGAATTCACTTTAAAATGATTAACTATTTGTTATAAACGATTTTGTGGTTTTCGTAGAACAATTGAATGAAAATTACAATGTGCGCGATGGTGTCTGTCCGTCTGTATGAACGCAACTTTTTTCGACACCCGTAAAGCTTGAACCTTTGTCGAGATTGGGTTTCTACGCTTTCTGTGGGGCTGGGAAATCGATAAAATGTTTAGATAAATAAGAATATAGCTACTGGCGACCCCCAAAACAATGCATCAAAAATTTAGTGCCGCGCCCACCCATTCCGCCCCAGTCAACCCGATTTTGACAGTTTTTGAGCAAGAGTTCCCAAATCTGGTGCCAAGATAGGTGATGACAACCCCCAAAAAAACTGCATCAGGCATCATTGTAGGCCACGCCCACTTCTTCCGTCTCAGCCGTCACCAGCCGTACCACCTTCTTGTTGAAAACAGGACAGCGTGTATCTTTCTCAGTTTTTAAGCTAGAGTCACACAATTTGGTAGGAAGATAGCTGGAAACGATCCTCAAAAGATCTGCACTAAAACTTTTGTTGCCACGACCCCATGATTTTTCTTTGTTTATTGCATAATGACCTTGACTTACAATACTTAAATTGCTATCAATAACATACTAGTTGCAAATTTAAAACATAAAAAAATGTGAATTTTCATTATCAAATTTGAATTTATTTTATGCAGCTGAGTCGAACGGATTCGCCATATGATGAGGCCATGGCCTCGCCCACGCCATCACCATCGACTCTGTCGGCTGCAAAAAGCACGTATCTGCAACAACCACAAATCCAGCAGCATATGCAACAGTTGCCGCTTGGCTCACCAGCCGCCGGAACACTGCCGCCAGCTTCACCAACAGACACATTGCACTCAGCCACTGCGCAGCAACGCCTGTCGCTCGATTACAAGCCATATAAGCCCAAGTTTCACAACGCTTCGCTCTATGCACCCGGCAGCATGAGCAAGGATCACCAACAGCAGCATGCAATGCACCAGCAACAGCAGACGCTGCTCACACAGCAGCAGCAACACAAACTGTCAACCCAGCAGCAGCAGCCATCGCTGACGCATCCCACGCTCTCGCCCAGCACTCACATGAAGCTCAACAATCACATAAATTCACATCAGTTGCAGCTGCAGCTACAACACCAACAGCAGCAGCAGCTGCACGCACAGCAATCCCTGTTGCTAGCGGCGACTGCCAATCCTGTTGCGCTGCCGGCCCTACCTCCGCCGCTGCCGCTACCTACGGGCGTCTTTTATTTGGGTCAGCCGCCATATTATAATCCAACTGCAGCTGCGATGCATCAACATGCGCTCGCCATTCAGCAGTTGCAGATTCAGCAACATTTTCAACATCAGCACCAGCATCACCAACAGCAACATCAGCAGCAGCCACAACAGCATCATCATCAGCAGCAGCAGCAAAACCAACAAGAGAAACAGCAGCAACACGTACCACTGCAGCCGCAGCAACAGTTGCAAGTGAAGCCGCAACAGGTAAGTCTATTTATTTATAAAAGAGTTGTGAACTGTCATTTTCCTCTTCTTAGCTGCGGTCAAGTAGCCAACAGGCAGCAGTGATTGCAACAACAGATGGATTGCCTGCACCTGCCACACCCACTCCCCCTGCTAATTTAAGCAGTTTTGGTTCCTCTAGCGGTGGCATGCAACTTGTAAGTAAATATGTCTGCCTGCAATAAACATATCCCTTTTCCAACACCTGATTTATCGTTAATTGTTTTTAGAATGTGGAAAAAGTGCAAGAGCACATATCCAAGCTTATCTCACAGAATGAGGCCATAGTGGAAAACAAAGAAATATTGCTACAGAAGAAGTATCCCAAGCAGCTGAATCGCTCTCGCAGCTTTAACTGTGCTACCAATAGTAGCACCAACAGCAGCAGCAATATCAGCATTAGTAACACAACAGCAGCACACACCAACAACAGCAACCATAATAATAACAACAGCAGCAGTCAGCAGATTGGAGGGGCAAAAGTTAACCTTGCACATGCTATAGTACAAAAACAACAGCAGCAGCATATGCAACATCAGTTGCAACAACAACAGCAACAACACCAATTGTGTGTGCAAAATCATCTGGAGCCTGTTAACGGACTTGTTAAGCGGAACAGCGCTAGCAGCAGCGCTGCCAGCAGTGACAGTGCCAGCTTTCAGAGTTCAAGCACACCAACGCCAAATATGAAGTTTCAACAGTTTCCGCCACAGCCTCTGCAGCAGATGCAGTATCGCCAGGATCCAGCATTGCCAGTGCCTAAGTTGGAGCAGCAGCAGCCGCTAGCACCCAATCACGCCCAGCCACTGAATTTATCAGCCAAATACAAGCCATCCATTTCAATGTCATCAAAACAAACAGGAACTGTAGGCCCAACATCAGCAGTAACTACACTTGGTAGGATCACAACCACAGCTTTGCCTGCGCCACCAAATAATTCAATTATAAAGAATTTACTGCTAAATGCACGGGGCTTGGCTGTGCCGATTGGAGAGGGCGACGATGCCGTCTACTCCTGCCCCATTTGTGCCAACGAGTTTCGCAGCGCGGACGAGTTGAAACACCACAATAGTACCTACTGCCAGGATGCTAACAGCAGTACACCAATCAGTCCTGCATCATCACCCAGCACAAAATTCTTTCGATCCAATTCCATAACGTTTAGTCTGCCAGAGCTTAAGTCGCACATGGCTAACTCTAAGAATCCGCTGTCACTGGCAAAGCTTGCCTGGTCACAGCTAAAAACTAAGCCCAGCAGCCTGGTACTGAGTCGTCTCAGTGCAGCTCAATCTCCTGCCCGCACCTCAACAGTAACAGCAGCCATCAACAGCAGCAGCAGCAGCAATAGTGGCAGCAACCATAACAACAACAGTCCTAACATAAACAAGAGCAGCAACTTAACAGTAACAGCAGCGGTAATCCCGCCTAGCATTGATTCGTCAAACGTTGGATTGCGCTTCGTGGACGCACCGCTGCCATCGCCTGGTCCATTGCTTGGTAAGACAGCGCTGGTGGACTATGCAGCTCCTCGAAAGGCACCCCATGCACAGGTTATCATAACAAAAATGCATGAGGATCGCTTGGAGGACATGATCGTTGAGACGCCGTTAAAACGAGCAAAACTGAGTGGCGAGAATCCAAATACAGCATTTACATTGTCAGCGGTAGTTGCTGATATGCTGTTTGGTAGCAATCAGGAGCTGCAACTTAGCGCCAAGGAGGATCGTCTGCGTCGCTTCACCTCTTCGGGCGGCTCCATGATACCCATCTCCGAGTGCCCAGAGTTGGACCAGAGTCCAAAAATGATCCGCACTCCTTTGCTGTCCGGTGGAAGCTTCCAAGAGATGTCGCCACGCCTAAACGACACGAAGGAGCGCAAACTGCCCACTATTCATAGTAATAATGGTTTACTGCTCAATAATACTTCATCTACGCCGCAGCTTTTTCAATTTCCACCAATCAATTTGATAACTGCTTTCAACCCCCTCACGCTTCCCCCAATGAGCAATAGTGACAGCAGCAACACCACCAACAGTGGCAGCAACGTTGGAGTTGGAAATGCAAGCAACTCGATACCCTATGTTCCGGGCATACCAGGACCAGGTAGCTTATCCTTGCTTCCGCCGCCACATCAATATCAGCGTGGAAGTAGCCCCAATCGAAAGCATCCAAGTCCCAATGACAATCCGCTGCTCCCTGCAGGTGTTGAGAGTCCGTTAAAGGCGCTCTCGCCCTTTGGTGGTGTTCAGAATCTGCCTAGCGAATTCAGTCGTCAACCGCCGACGCTAACGCAGCGCAATGCTTTGCAATGGAACAACAAAAACAGTATCAATAATATGCCAGCAATGGCTGCGGTTGACAATACGTTGACCAAGAAGCTACCCTTCAAAAGTTTGGGGCAGCAAGCCCAGCTCCAGCTCCAGAACCTAACGCAGGCTACGCAGGAAGTGCGTCACTTTAATTTTGATAATTTGAACAATAGTACGCAGGAGGCGCTGGCGCCGTTGCACGTCGATACACCCGATGACGCCGTTATTAAAACAACAAAAATTACAACGACGACAGCGGTAATAACAGCCACATCAACATTTAGCACTAGTGCCAAGTCAAAGTTTCTTCGACCCACTAGCCTCCCACTTAAACCGGGCACCTTTACACCAAAGCGACATCATGGAATTACGCCCACAGCGAATACACTGCCACTTATCTCACCAGAAACTCCACGACCCTCCAAGTCATGCGTGCAGCTATATCTGAATGGTCATGCATACACATATTTGGGACTCAAGTGCAGCACAAAAATGTTCTACTGTACAGTGAACTGTCCGCAGCCCTCGTATGTTGCTGGAATGCACATGTTGTCGATGTACAGCGTGTGGCAAGTGTGCGAGGAGAATCAGCCGCATCCGTTGGGCCTCAAGCCCAAACAGGTGATGGCTTTGTACGATTCCAGGCAGAAGAAGCTCGGCGCAGGTAGCTCCACAGCGATGGCGGGTGAGGGCAAGTTGCACTATCCTCTGGTCAGTTCGCAGCTAATTGTCAGCACGTGCTCCATGTCAGTGAACGGAAAAAGCAAGCCCTACCAGCACCAGCTAAAGCTGCCGCCAGCCATTGGCGCTCTGAGCGAGGCCAATGTGGCAGCCAAGGCTAGCGAGGAGGCGGCTGCCAAGAAGCTGGATTCGGGTCAACTTTTGGTCGGGGGCTACGAGTCGCATGAGGATTATACGTACATACGTGGACGTGGCAGGGGTCGCTATGTTTGCTCTGAGTGTGGCATCCGGTGCAAAAAACCGTCCATGCTCAAAAAGCACATACGCACCCACACGGATGTGCGTCCATTTACCTGCAGTCACTGCAATTTCAGGTGAGCAACATAAAATATGAGAAATGTCCTCTTATTAACCTATATAACCTTATTAAGATAAACACAAAACATATATAATTACTGTTTAACAGGACTGCAAATCGGCTCCGAACCAATCGCAGTTCTTGGGCTGGGGATTTCTGAAGCGTTCCGTAAACTTTACCACTTTTAAATGTTTAGACAAACCGGAACCGATCCAAAATTTGTGTAAATCAGTTCTGTTCAAGAGATTAATCAGATTTTGTAGAACCATATACGGTTAACGATTAAAATTTGTATTAAATAATTTTTGTTGAAACAAGCTATGCTATTTATATTTATTCAGTCTTTATTTTTTCTGTGTGAACCAAAGTTTAAAGGTGGTAAATAGTTCAAAAACTACAGTCGCACTTTAAATAGCGAGAAAAGCTGAAAAGAAAGAAAAACAATGTTTGTGACTTAAGACTCTTAGGCCTGCCGCACACCGGAGCTAACAAAACGTTTTTTGTTGGTCTTTGTTGGTCCGACAAAAAAACTAATAGTATTATGTGTTTTTGTTTGTCGGTCTTCGTGTGCGGCCGGCCATAAGAAGCAATAGATTCATGTTCGGTTCGACATAAAAAAAAAAGTCTAAAGACGTTTTGTTGGCTCCGGTGTAGAGATGGGCACGGGCCTCAAAGAGGCCGGCCCGGCCCGGGCCCGAGAAAATATTTGGCCCGGCCCGGCCCGGGTTATTTTAAAAGCCCGGCCCGGCCCGGGCCCGGCCCGGCATAAAACATCAGATAATAATATTAAAAGGGTAATAATAATATTTTTTTTTTTATTGTTTTTTTTTTAAAAGTTAATTTAAACAAGTGGAAACGTTTCGTCGGCGAACCGACTGGGTTACTCGATACCGTTAAACCGGTAAGGGCCTGATTGCAAGGGATACGGATGCGGGGGTGTCGTGTAAGATTCTCGGGTGGGGATGCCACCGCTTCTTTACCAATTTGGTACTTTAGCTCGAAATTTGTATAAGTGGGGAAAGGGGGCTGGGGGCGGAATAGGTGGGCGGGCTGCTTTTGATGAGTTTTGGGGTTGCTGTGCTTCTTTCCAATTTGGTGTTCTGCTGTGGATGTGGAATTGTGGTTTAAGATTGGAGTTTCAGTCTTGCTTGAGGGTGTGGAAAAGTTGCGTTCTACAGCGGACGGCGGACGGACCCGCGGACATGCAACTTCGGTTGTATAATAAAAATTTAATATTTTTAAAACATAAGTTTGTCTGGTTTTGGTGGGGGCGGCCGGTTGTCGGGCCTGACGGGCTTTTGGCCGCCGGGCCTGTTTTTGAGTTGGCGCGAAGCCCGATGATTTTGGGGGCTTTTCTCTCCGGTGTGCGACCGGCCTTAATATCATAAAAACGCATACGAGATTATATGTACAAACTTTAAAAAATTGAAGTACTTGGGGGTATCTTTATGGGCCCTTCACATGCTTAAAGAATAATATTGATTAAAAAGTCTAGCCGTGAATTATGTTGATTCTTATTTTGAGCAAAAAATAAAAATAAACAATAATCATTATTTTTATGCTCGATACCGCAGGTAAAGAGTATATTGGTTTGTGCAATTTCAGTCCTGATGTCCGTCCTGGTGTCTTTCCGTGTGCATGAACGCAACTTTTTTCGACACCCGTAAATCTAGAGACTTGAATCTTTGCAAATATCTGTTTCTATGGCCGGGACAGAAGGTTTCTACATTAGCTTTCTAAGTCTACTGGGCGGCTGGGAAGTCGATAAGTTCGATAGCTAAAATTCGATAAATCCACATATTTCGTACATTCTAACAGCTAAAGTTACCAAATTTTGATAAGAAGATAGCTAATGGCGTCCCCCAAAAAATTGCATTTTGGAGCCACGCTCACCCATTTCGCTCTCAGCCCCCTCCCCCACCTTTTATGAAACCGAAACGTCTATATCGTTCACAGCTTTTGTGCTAGAGTAGGAAGAAAGATGGTAACGAACTGGTATGCGTATATCACAAAATTTGGTAGGAAGATAGCTGGTGACATCCCCCAAAGATCTGTAGCGAAAATGTTTTAAAACAGTTATCGTATTTACCGCGGACGGTTTCTTCCCACTGCAATGTGTCCACTTGTTTAGATATTTTTGTCAAAAATAATGACTCAGTTTAATAAAATTACTCAAATATCATGATTATCATTGAAGAAATACGTAGAAAACTGAGACGTTATCATTAACGTGTAATTTTTTTCATATATAGCCTAAAATAATTACGGTCTTTGCTGCTACTCATTGCTTGCACTTTTTTATTTCCCTCCCGATCTAAATATGTTTTGATAATTCAACTTTCTAATTTTGTAGCTTCAAAACAAAGGGCAATCTCACCAAGCACATGCAGTCGAAGACACATTTCAAGAAGTGCATCGAGCTGGGCATCAATCCGGGTCCAATGCCCGCCGACGGTGAGTTTCTTGATGTCGATGTAGACTTTGATCAGCAATCATCCACATCTGCTGGCGGACGCACCTCCTCGGTGGCCGGTGAATCCGATTCCGAAGACTCCAGCGACGAGTTCGAGAGCAGTGGTTAGTAAATATAGTCATTTATACATACATGTGATAAAAGATATCTCATTTCGCTTATATAGACACTGATGAGTCCAAGTCGCGCATAAAGGAGCACGAGGCAGCTCGTGGACTGCTATCACTTTCGATGACGCCACCGATACCGCTGAGCACTTCACCTTATCCTGCATCGGTGCAGGGGACACCCGGGCCGGCTGCCAGTCCGGCCAACAGCATTGACTCTTCGGCAGGTAGCGCGGCTGGTGGATCGCAACCGAAGCGTCATGTGTGCTCATTTACTTCGCCGAAACCTCCATTTGATTACCAGAAGCAGGAACAGTATTACTCAAATCCCGAGGAGTCGAAGCCCAAGCAAGGGTTTCCCAATGACGAGGGTAGCACGCCAATGGATTTAACCAAGCCACGCACAATGACTAGCACATTAGAGGCCTCTTCTCTGGTTTCAGAGCAAGTGCTGTCGCACAAATCGAATGCACAGCAGATTCGCGATGTTATTTTTGGAGCGGGCAACAACGAGAGCGGCTTCATGAAAACGCTTATATCAGTGTCGGACAAGGTGCGCATTTCTGCTCAAATGGTGGAACAGGGCAAGAGTAAGAGCGATGGCAATGATTTCCTCCTACAGACATATATCAAGGAGCAGGCGCTGCAGCATGCCAAAATGAAGCAAAGCCAATTAAGTCACAGCTATCTAGTGACCTCCGCTTCCACCGCCACATCCTCCTGCATCGTAAGCAGCTTAGAGTCAACGCCTTATGCTAATAGCAAAGGTCCTTTGATTATTACGGAGATGCCGATTATTGAAGTGCATGAGAGCAAGACACCAGATATGTTATCGCCTGTAAATCCTATCAAATACGCAGAGGAGTGTGAGAAAATTGGAATAATATCGGATCAGGAGAAGTTAATCATAAAACCCATACCATCTGTGTTTGTATCTGCCCCTGCGCCTGGCGCTGTCTCTGTTTCAATCAGCAAATCTTCAAGCACTGAGACCCAACAGCTGCACAATGCCAATCTGCCCGCAGCAGTGCAGAAACCAGACGCCACCGATTTTAGTGGCATTTTAAGTAAAAACAATAAAAGCAGTGAATCAACTGTGCAGTCACGGATTGTAGTTGTAGGAGAGGATGGATTTAAAAAGACACCAAACAACACAAGCAGCAATACCACCGAGTTGCAACCTTCAGCAACAGCAACTGGATCAACTTATCAAAGTCGTGTGGTGCCACCGCCACCTCCAACGATTGCAAGTGATTCGCGACCCACTTGCATTGTATGCAACAAGACATTTCAGCGCCAGCATCAACTGACGCTTCACATGAACATCCACTACATGGAACGAAAGTTTAAGTGTGAGCCATGCAGCATCTCATTCCGTACGCAGGGTCATCTGCAAAAGCACGAGAGGAGCGAGGCGCACAGAAACAAAGTGATGATGACTTCGACTTTCGGTGTGCCAACCACATCAAATCCTCGACCTTTCGAATGCACCGATTGCAAGATTGCGTTTCGCATCCATGGGCATTTGGCAAAGCATTTGCGATCAAAGACGCACGTCCAGAAACTAGAGTGTCTGCAAAAACTGCCATTTGGCACCTATGCTGAAATTGAACGCGCTGGCATCAGTCTGACCGAGATCGATACAAGCGACTGTGAAAATTCACTCATCTCATTAAAGCTGCTCGCACAGAAGCTGCTCGAAAAGGATCCCACCAAGTTGAGTGGCTACACAACGCCATCAGGGATGCTGCAATTAGCTTCGGACACACCTGCTGGCGGCCAGGACAGTGCTTCTGAGGATGGCTTCAGTGCGGCGAACAGTGCAGCTGCTTCGGCAATCGCCTCCTTGGACAACGACAGTGCAGGCAACACACCACAGCGAGCCAGCTCCATGTCCGAAGATGAGACGATCCCCAACAGTCTTAGTAACGGACTCGGTCACAGTCAAGGCCACGGTATAAAACGCCGCCTTCCAGGCGGTAGTTTCAGCGGTAATGGCAATGAGAGCGACAGTCCGCAGGATCTAGGAAGCGGCAGCAACGAGAAGCGAGCGAGAAGCAACACAAACGAACTGCCGTTGCCTGCTTCGATGGCAACGGGTAGCAACTGACAGTATATGTATATGCTGCAGCGTACCTGAGAGTGGCCTTGTCAACATCAACATCATCGCCAATTCTACTACCAGGCCACATATGTCTGGCCACAATATCGGACAGAATTGTCACGGGGCAACGGGACAGACAAAAACTTTAACAAGCGCATATCAAATGTTTAAGCATATCCCATTTGGGCACACAAAAAACTGAACACACGCGCACAAAACTGGAACTAAACAGTTCAAAAATATATAATTATTGATTTGGGGGTTCAGTTTCAAGTTTATCTAAAAGGTACTCTTGCCGCGTGTGTGTGTTTGAGTAAGTCTGGATATATATGTATACTATACTATATGTATGAATTGTATAAAAACCAACCATAGTTTGCAATTATTTGGTTTAACTGTAATCAATCCTCATTTAAGAAATGTTAAACTCTTAAATACAAAAACATATAAAAAAACATATAAAAAACATATATCTAAAAGGACAAATATATATTCATATGTATATATATATATATCTATAACTTTTTCAAAATGCTAAAAAAAAAACTTCTCATGTGCTGTGAGTCGTATTTATACAAAAAATCTATTTACAAAAAAAAAGGAAAAGCCCACCACTCCCGCCTGACCCTTTTACATACCAACTATTCTTTTAAAGTTGAATAAAAACTTAACGTTCATTGTTTGTTTTAATTCTTAGATAAAAAACCACGAGACAACGAGACTCATTTCATTTGTTTATTTTAATTCATATTTACATATATTTTATAAACAAAAGCAAAATCGAAAATGAAATAAAAATGTAGAAAAAAAATACATTTTACTATAGATAAATACTATGTTGTCATATATGAATTAAGTTTTTTAGGCAAGCATAAAAACACAAAACAACAACAAAATTTGTGGAAATTAATAAAAACAATTGTACAAAAATTGGCTAACAAATATAGCAAAGTATAATACATAATGGATATAAAATTATATATTACATGGTAAATAGTATTTTTCATTGTGTATGCTTATGTATGTATGTCAAGCTCCCACAAAATCAACACAAAATAAAGTGATTTATTACATTAATTTACGATATGTCAAAAACTAAGCATGAAAATTTTACAAACAGAAACGAAAAAATAAAAAAATAAATAAATGAGAAATCTCAATTTTGTTGTTTACCAGCCTTAAAAACGTTTTTGAAAGTACATTTATTCCTGAAAAAACTTTAATTTAGTATATTACAGATCTGAAGATAATCAATTCAAACTTACCCGCAGAAAAGACGAGCCCAGAATAAAAGCGCGCTCCTTGGAGCTAAGCTTTGCATTGCTAAAGTAAATGTTAGTAGTGTACTGCGATTTGCTAGCCAGCCATTTGTGGTCAATGGAGGCGCGCAATTCACCACCAGAGTGAATCTGTAAAACAAACAGAAGATCAAGATGTAATGCGATGAAAAATTATCGTGAAAAAACAAAGTTAATTTAAATCCGGTCAGTCGTCGACTAATCCTCGAAACGATCGGTTTTGTTCTTGTCGCAGTAAATCGCAGTTAAGCTCACAGCTTATCCATTCTCTAAGCGCCTTTTCTCTTTCACCTCTTGGCCAACTAACGCGAACACAGTCTAATCACAAGTAAGCGAAAAAAACTAAGCCATGCCCCCTGGCCAAAACATCTAAGCAAAAAAAACTTTAAATTACTTGATAACTTTTGATAAGTTTTTGCATTTTTATGCTCGTTACCGAAGGTAAAGAGTATAATGCGCGGATTCACTTTGTAAGCCCTTAAATAAATTATTTAACTTGTCTGTTGACTCAACTGTGTTTCCTGATTTATGGATGGAATCCTTCATAATTCCATTCCATAAAAATTCTTCAAAGTCAAACGTTAACAAGTAAGAAGGCTCTAGTCGGGAGAGCCCGACTAGAAGATACCCTGAACCCAGTTGCAATAAATAAATTAAATCAAATTTGGTGCAATGATAGCGAATAGACGTGTTTGTTAGTGCGCTGCGTTATTTTCACTTATCCCGACTAATTTTACGTATATAAATTGGTTAACGAACCCTAATAAAAAACTTTCATATTGGTTCACAAAGTGGCAGCATATCTGTTCCATATATATAAATAAATAATACGAAAAAGTATAAAAACTTCTTTCCTGGCTTAGCGCGGCAAAAGTTAACATCAAAACAACAATAACAATCTGTGAGAGTTACTCTAATAAGCTGTAAGCCGAAACACTCGAAACACAAAACACAAAAAAACAAAAAAAAAAAAAACTGCATAAGCATAAGCACAAAAAATAATCGCGAGTGAGTGAGAACGCAATGTCGAAAACAGCCGCGAAACGTGTGCGAAGCGAGTCGACCGCTGATATTGCTGGCCGCACCTCTGATGCACTTTCTCCACTGCTGGTTGAGCTGATCAATGCACGGTTCTCTGAACAGGCGAAGCTCATCAGTATGAACATTCGTGAAGCTGAGGGGAGAATTTTGAAGGAGCTCGACACCAAGCTCAATGGCATTGCAGGTGAGCTTGAGCTACTAGCCAAGAGAGTCCAGCATCTTGAGGATGAAAACATTCAGGCACTGCGGGAAAGGGTGTCGGATCTTGAAGCAAAACTGGGAGCTCGTCAGTTGGCAGAGGAGAATGCCAAAATTGCAAATGATATTCGCATTCATGGTATCCCAATGAGTGAGAATGAAAACCTGAAAACCATCATGCACAACTTATTCTTCTCACTCAATCTCACTTCCCCGCCGCCGAGAATAAGTGAGGTGTTTAGAATAAAAACGCGTGGCCCGACACATACCGTTTTAGATCCGATTGTGATCGTAACGTTTGTCAGCTTCCGAGATAAAATGGTACTACTACGCGCCGCGGGAGCACACCGACGGAGCTCTAAGATGCCACTGACTCTAAATCTCTTGGGACTGAACTCTCAAGCGCCCTTTTACATTAATGAGCAGCTGTCAAAGCTCAACTATCAAATTTTTAAAGAGGCGCTTAAGCTTAAAAAGCATAAAGCTTTCTCAGCGGTCTTTACGCGCTCCGCTCAGGTGTACGTCAGGCAAGGCGGAGGCAGCGAGTGCATTTGCATTAAGAGCATGGAAGAGCTTTTATCTCTTTCTAATACCGGCGTGGTGGACAACACTAGCTCTTCAGATCTGGCCTCTTCATCTGTGGGGAACTTATTTCGTTCCCAATAAACATCTGTATTTTGTAATTATTTGTATTTTTAATTATTTTTGTATCCCAAAAACTCTTATTTGTCAACATTTACATTTTAGTGAGTTAGGTATTAGCTTTAATTCTCTTTGGTGCGTTTCTAAAATTAGGTCTCATCTTATATGTTGGATAATATGATTGATCCAATGGCGAACAGTAATGTTATGCTTAGAATTCTAGCTAAGCAACACCGTGGGCTTAACATTTGCCATATTAATGCTCAAAGTTTAGTCAGAAAGATGGATGAGTTTAGATATATGTTTGTTAAGTCAAATGTTGATGTAGTTTGTGTATCGGAGACATGGTTTATGACTCAAATGTGTGATCTGTTAGTTTCATGTGAAGGTTTTACTGTTTTTCGTGCAGATCGTGTTGGACATGGAGGGGGCGTGGCAATTTTTGTTAATAATAAGCTGCGATCCAAGCTGATGTGTAAGCATGAAGAAGGAAGTACAACGGAGTTCATATTTGTTGAAATAAGCTGTCCACAGTATTTTCGTAAAATGCTTATTGGTTGTGTTTATCGTCCGAATCGTGCAGCGTCATACTCTAATATAATTTCGTCGATTTCTATGTTAACTGTTTCATATATTGACATTGCGATCCTTGGAGATTTTAATAGCAATGTGTTGTACCACAATGATCTCACCAACAATATGGAATCACTTGGATTACACCTAGTCAATACAACTAATCCAACCCATTTTACTTCTACTTGCAGTACACTCTTGGATTTGATCTTTGTTAGTAATTCATTAAAAGCCCTTATGTATGACCAAATTTCTGTCCCTTGCTTCTCCAAACATGATCTTGTCTTTGTGTCGTACGATGTTTGTATTAATAAGTTGGACCTGACATATACATATAGAGACTTTAGAAATATAGATATGAACTTTTTATCTGACGAATTTAATAAATATGACTGGACCTTAATATACAACATGACCACAGCTGACGAACAGGTTGAATATCTGCAGGGTCAAATAATAGATCTGTATAATACTTGTGTCCCATTAAAATCTTAACTTCCCCAGCCTCGTGAGAAGCCCTGGCTAACACATTTTGTTAAAAGAGCTATACTAAAAAGAAATGAAGCCTACAACAAATAGAAGAGATTTAAGACTGACTTTTTGTATGATACCTTCAAAAGTTTACGACGTGCAGTTGTTAAATTGATTAATAATGGTAAGAAGCGATTCTATTCCCAGAAATTCCAACAATCCATCTCGTCAAGAGATAAATGGAGAATTATAAATGAAATTGGAGTGGGAAAGCAAAATGTTAGAACCAGTGTCGAAGTTAATGCTGAAGAGCTTAACCAAAAGTTCGTCAACTGCGCTGTACCTGAGGCCCCAGCCAATGAATACCTTAACTGTGATCCTCCTAACCGTGATATTAGCTTTAGTTTTAGGTGTGTCAGAAATTATGAAGTCCTTGAATCTATGTTAAATGTCAAATCAAATGCAGTTGGACTGGATGATATAAATCCTAAATTTGTCAAAATTATAATTCCGTCTATCTTAAATCAGGTTACACATATTATGAATACAGCAATCACTACTTCCGCATTTCCAGAAAAATGGAAACTTGCTAAGATTATCCCTGTCCCTAAGGGTAATGGAGATTTCAGACCAATCTCAGTTCTACCTTTTCTATCCAAAGTGTTTGAAAATTTACTAGCAAACCAAATAAATGAATATATGGTTACCAACAGTCTTCTCAGCAATGACCAATCCGGCTTTAGGAAAAACAGAAGCTGCACTACAGCAATCCTTAATATTGTTGAGGATATACGTAGAAGCATGGATGATGGCAATGTAACGTTCTTGACACTGCTTGACTATAGCAAAGCTTTTGATACTGTCAACCATGACATTCTATGCACCAAAATGAAGAAGCTGTATAGTTTTACAGCCACAGCCGATTCCTTATTACGCTCATACCTAGTAAACCGTCTTCAATCTGTTGTCACACCGTCAAGTTCGTCGTCATTTCTGTCTCTGAGCCGTGGAGTGCCACAAGGATCGGTTCTTGGGCCGTTACTATACTCGTGTTATGTTAATGATTTGCCCAATGTCTTTTCTGAATGTAATGTCCATATGTATGCTGATGATGTTCAGTTGTATTGCTGTAGTCCATTGTCCAGAATTGATGAATGTGTAAATGTAACTAACAGAGAACTGGTCAAGGTGAGCGAGTGGTCACGAAGTAATGGCCTTGGTATAAACACGTCCAAAACTAAGTGTATAGTAATATACAAAAAGTCCATAGACACCCTAAACTTGGGAAAAATTAAAATTGACCATAATTCTATTGACTACGTAGACAGGGTAGCTAACCTAGGCATAACGTTTAATAAGACACTGACTTGGAGTGACCACATAATTAAATCCATAGGTAGAACTTATTCAGCCTTAAGAACTCTATACCTGACACAGCATCTCCTGCCAATTAATATTAAACTCATTGTTGCTAAGACATACCTTATACCAACTCTCTTTTATGGAGTAGAAATTTTTTCAAACCCTGACGCTGCTAGTAAGCACAGGCTCAATGTTGTGTTCAATAGTATTACGCGTTATGTGTTTAATTTAGGAAGAAGAGACCATGTTACACCATATGCATTCAAAATATATAACCTTAGCTTGAAAAACTGGATTCAGCTTAGAGCATTAATATTGTTACACAAAATTATAAATACAAAAGAGCCCAGTTATCTTTATAATAGATTGATTTTTTTAACTTCACGTCGGACAAATAATTTAACAACTGTACGTCATCGATTATCTGTCTCTGAACACCAGTACTATATACACACTGTTCGCCTGTGGAACAACCTACCACACGACCTAAAGATAATTAGAAGCGCACCACAATTTAAAAGCAGCCTTCTGCTGCATTTACAAAATAATATCTAACTGAAACAATTCTAATATATATAAAACTAAGCTTACTAATGCTAATCTTCTTAAGGGGAAGACTGTTCTTCCAATTTCCTTCTTTTCTTGTTTTGTATAATTTAAATTATTTGTATTATTTAAATTATCTGAATAATTTAAATTACTTCTCTCTATTTTCTTCTTTTTCTTTTCTCTGCTTTGTTACTTTTAATTAATCAATTAATAATTTTGTTTTAGTGACTAGTGCCTTAAATTTAAGTTTCTTGGAACTTGTAGCACTAGGATGTTAATCAAATAAATAAAATAAAATAAAAAATAAATAAATTTATATAAGACTTTGGTATACTGACTTAACTTCAATCGATAAAATTCGATATCTCGGATGTTTCTTAACCGATTTGGACGAAATTTTCAGAAAAGTTCTATCGTTACCTATTATTTCAACCCTCATTTTTACATTTTCCAAATTCGATATTTTTTTGTTATCGATTCCATGTGTATATCGGAAACCAGAATAGTTATCGATAATTGAAGCAACCTTGTTCTGCTCATGGTATAAGAGAACTTATATTTATAATCTGAAGTCTCTAGCACTTGTAGTCTCTGAGATCCACGCGTTCATACAGACGGACAGATGGACAGACGGTCAGACGGACAGACGGACATGGCTATATCGTCTCGGCTGTTGATGCTGATCAAGAATATATATACTTTATGGGGTCGGAGATGCTTCCTTCTGCCTGTTACATACTTTTGCACAAAACCATTATACCCTTATTTACCCATTTTATGGGTTAAGGGTATAAAAATTATGGGGGTATATCCAAGTTGTCTACCATTCCAAAAGTCTTTGAAACACTTATATGTTCTCAACTGCAACACGGATCTAGATCAATTATATCGCCTTATCAACACGGTTTTGTTAGGCGTAGATCAACTACCACTAACCTCATGTTAGGAAAAAATGCAAACTGACGTTGTTTACACCGATTTTGGTAAGGCATTTGACTCTGTTAGTCATTCTCTGTTCCTTCATAACTTAAATATTATAGGATTTCCATCAAAGCTCTTATTGTGGCTTTCGGAGTACTTGTGTGGTCGAACACAAAAAGTAGTTTTTAAATCGTCTGTATCTAAACCTGTTTTAGTTACCTCTGGTGTTCCCCAGGGTAGTCACCTCCTTTGCTATTTAATTTGTTTTTTAACGATCTTCCAGCTGTTATTACTAACTTTTTTGTATATGTATTTACATTGAACTGTCCCTAGCCCTAGTATGTTGCTGGAATGTTGTCGATGTACAGAGTGTGCGAAAAAAATCAGCCGCACCTGTTGGGCCTCAAGCCCAAACAGGTGATGGCTTTGTACGATTCCAGGCGGAAGAATGGCGGGTGAGGGCAAGTTGCACTATTCTCTGGTCAGTTCGCAGCAAATTGTCAGCACGTGCTCCATGTCAGTCAACGGACAATGCAAGCCCTACCAGCACAAGCTAAAGCTGCCACCAGGCTAGCGAGGAGGCGGCTGCCAAGAAGCTGGATTCGGGTCAACTTTTGGTCGGGGGCTACGAGTAGCATGAGGATTATACGTACATACGTGGACGTTGCAGGGGTCGCTATGTTTGCTCTGAGTGTGGCATCCGGTGCAAAAACCGTCCATGCTCAAAAAGCACAAACGCACCCACACGGATGTGCTTCCATTTACCAGAAGTCAATGCAATTTCAGGTGAGCAACATAAAATATGAGAAATGTCCTCTTATTAACCTATATAACCTTATTAAGATAAACACAAAACATATATAATTACTGTTTAACAAGGCTGCAAATCGGCTCCGAACCAATCGCAGTTCTTGGGCTTTTGGGATTTCTGAAGCGTTCCGTAAACTTAACCACTTTTAAATGTTTAGACAAACCTGAACTGATCCAAAATTTGTGTAAATCAGTTCTGTTCAAGAGATTAATCAGATTTTGTAGAATCATATACAGCTAACGATTAAAATTTGATTAAACTTTAAATTACTTGATAACTTTTGATAAGTTTTTGCATTTTTATACTCTTTACCGAAGGTAAAGAGTATGATGCGCGGATTCACTTTGTAAGCCATTAAATAAATTATTTAACTTGTCTGTTGACTCAACTGTGTTTCCTGATTTATGGATGGAATCCTTTATAATTCCATTCCATAAAAATTCTTCAAAGTCAAACGTTAAAATTGATAGGGGTATACCCAAGTTGTCCACCATTCCAAAAGTCTTTGAAAAAATAATATGTTCTCAACTGCAACACGGATGTAGTTCAATAATATCGCCTTATCAACACGGTTTTGTTAGGCGTAGATCAACTACCACTAACCTTGTTATCAAAGGGTTTCTGGAAAAAATGCAAACTGACGTTGTTTAACAAGCTTGTTGGCACCGTGTGCGACCGGCCTTAATATCATAAAAAAACGCATTCGAGATTATATGTACAAACTTTAAAAAATTGAAGTACTTGGGGGTATCTTTATGGGCCCTTCACATGCTTAAAGAATAATATTGATTAAAAGTCTAGCCGTGAATTATGTTGATTCTTATTTTGAGCAAAAAATAAAAATAAACAATAATCATTATTTTTATGCTCGATACCGCAGGTAAAGAGTATATTGGTTTGTGCAATTTCAGTCCTGATGTCCGTCCTGGTGTCTTTCCGTGTGTATGAACGCAACTTTTTTCGACACCCGTAAATCTAGAGACTTGAATCTTTGCAAATATCTGTTTCTATGGCCGGGACAGAAGGTTTCTACATTAGCTTTCTAAGTCTATTGGGCGGCTGGGAAGTCGATAAGTTCGATAGCTAAAATTCGATAAATCCACATATTTCGTACATTCTAACAGCTAAAGTTACCAAATTTTGATAAGAAGATAGCTACTGGCGTCCCCCAAAAAATTGCATTTTGGAGCCACGCTCACCCATTTCGCTCTCAGCCCCCTCCCCCACCTTTTATGAAACCGAAACGTCTATATCGTTCACAGCTTTTGTGCTAGAGTAGGAAGAAAGATGGTAACGAACTGGTATGCGTATATCACAAAATTTGGTAGGAAGATAGCTGGTGACATCCCCCAAAGATCTGTAGCGAAAATGTTTTAAAACAGTTATCGTATTTACCGCGGTCGGTTTCTTCCCACTGCAATGTGTCCACTTGTTTAGATATTTTTGTCAAAAATAATGACTCAGTTTAATAAAATTACTCAAATATCATGATTATCATTGAAGAAATACGTAGAATACGTACGTTATCATTAACGTGTTATTTTTTTAATATAGCCTTAAATAATTACGGTCTTTGCTGCTACTCATTGCTTGCACTTTTTTATTTCCCTCCCGATCTAAATATGTTTTGATAATTCAACTTTCTAATTTTGTAGCTTCAAAACAAAGGGCAATCTCACCAAGCACATGCAGTCGAAGACACATTTCAAGAAGTGCATCGAGCTGGGCATCAATCCGGGTCCAATGCCCGCCGACGGTGAGTTTCTTGATGTCGATGTAGACTTTGATCAGCAATCATCCACATCTGCTGGCGGACGCACCTCCTCGGTGGCCGGTGAATCCGATTCCGAAGACTCCAGCGACGAGTTCGAGAGCAGTGGTTAGTAAATATAGTCATTTATACATACATGTGATAAAAGATATCTCATTTCGCTTATATAGACACTGATGAGTCCAAGTCGCGCATAAAGGAGCACGAGGCAGCTCGTGGACTGCTATCACTTTCGATGACGCCACCGATACCGCTGAGCACTTCACCTTATCCGGCATCGGTGCAGGGGACACCCGGGCCGGCTGCCAGTCCGGCCAACAGCATTGACTCTTCGGCAGGTAGCGCGGCTGGTGGATCGCAACCGAAGCGTCAGGTGTGCTCATTTACTTCGCCGAAACCTCCATTTGATTACCAGAAGCAGGAACAGTATTACTCAAATCCCGAGGAGTCGAAGCCCAAGCAAGGGTTTCACAATGACGAGGGTAGCGCGCCAATGGATTTCCCAATGACGAGGGTAGCGCGCCAATGGATTTAACCAAGCCACGCACAATGACTAGCACATTAGAGGCCTCTTCTCTGGTTTCAGAGCAAGTGCTGTCGCACTAATCGAATGCACAGCAGATTCGCGATGTTATTTTTGGAGCGGGCAACAACCAGAAGGGCTTCATGAAAACACTTATATCAGTGTCGGACAGGGTGCGCATTTCTGCCCAAATGGTGGAACAGGGCAAGAGTAAGAGCGATGGCAATGATTTCCTCCTACAGACATATATCAAGGAGCAGGCGCTGCAGCATGCCAAAATGAAGCAAAGCCAATTAAGTCACAGCTATCTAGTGACCTCCGCTTCCACCGCCACATCCTCCTGCATCGTAAGCAGCTTAGAGTCAACGCCTTATGCTAATAGCAAAGGTCCTTTGATTATTACGGAGATGCCGATTATTGAAGTGCATGAGAGCAAGACACCAGATATGTTATCGCCTGTAAATCCTATCAAATACGCAGAGGAGTGTGAGAAAATTGGAATAATATCGGATCAGGAGAAGTTAATCATAAAACCCATACCATCTGTGTTTGTATCTGCCCCTGCGCCTGGCGCTGTCTCTGTTTCAATCAGCAAATCTTCAAGCACTGAAACCCAACAGCTGCACAATGCCAAACTGCCCGCAGCAGTGCAGAAACCAGATGCCACCGATTTTAGTGGCATTTTAAGTAAAAACAATAAAAGCAGTGAATCAACTGTGCATTCACGGATTGTAGTTGTAGGAGAGGATGGATTTAAAAAGACACCAAACAACACAAGCAGCAATACCACCGAGTTGCAACCTTCAGCAACAGCAACTGGATCAACTTATCAAAGTCGTGTGGTGCCACCGCCACCTCCAACGATCGCAAGTGATTCACGACCCACTTGCATTGTATGCAACAAGACATTTCAGCGCCAGCATCAACTGACGCTTCACATGAACATCCACTACATGGAACGAAAGTTTAAGTGTGAGCCATGCAGCATCTCATTCCGTACGCAGGGTCATCTGCAAAAGCACGAGAGGAGCGAGGCGCACAGAAACAAAGTGATGATGACTTCGACTTTCGGTGTGCCAACCACATCAAATCCTCGACCTTTCGAATGCACCGATTGCAAGATTGCGTTTCGCATCCATGGGCATTTGGCAAAGCATTTGCGATCAAAGACGCACGTCCAGAAACTAGAGTGTCTTGCAAAAACTGCCATTTGGCACCTAGGCTGAAATTGAACGCGCTGGCATCAGTCTGACCGAGATCGATACAAGCGACTGTGAAAATTGACTCATCTCATTAAAGCTGCTCGCACAGAAGCTGCTCCAAAAGGATCCCATCAAGTTGAGTGGCTACACAACGCCATCAGGGATGCTGCAATTAGCTTCGGACACACCTGCTGGCGGCCAGGACAGTGCTTCTGAGGATGGCTTCAGTGCGGCGAACAGTGCAGCTGCTTCGGCAATCGCCTCCTTGGACAACGACAGTGCAGGCAACACACCACAGCGAGCCAGCTCCATGTCCGAAGATGAGACGATCCCCAACAGTCTTAGTAACGGACTCGGTCACAGTCAAGGCCACGGTATAAAACGCCGCCTTCCAGGCGGTAGTTTCAGCGGTAATGGCAATGAGAGCGACAGTCCGCAGGATCTAGGAAGCGGCAGCAACGAGAAGCGAGCGAGAAGCAACACAAACGAACTGCCGTTGCCTGCTTCGATGGCAACGGCTAGCAACTGACAGTATATGTACATATATGCTGCAGCGTACCTGAGAGTGGCCTTGTCAACATCAACATCATCGCCAATTCTACTACCAGGCCACATACATACATATGTCTTTCCACAATATCGGACAGAATTGTCACGGGGCAACGGGACAGACAAAAACCTTAACAAGCGCATATCAAATGTTTAAGCATATCCCATTTGGGCACACAAAAAACTGTACACGTACACACACAGCCCTCAAAGTGGAGACTATAAAAACTGGAACTAAACAGTACAAAAATATATAAATACTAGTAAGTGGCCTGCTTACTTCGCTGCGCGGATAATTTATATAAATTTTAGCAATAGAAGATAGATACAAAATAAATAAGTTAGAAAATATTTCACAAAATATTTAAGCAAAGTATTTAATATTCTCTTTTCCACGCCACCATTGAGGTAGAGAATATTGTGGTTTCCCCAGTAGGCCTTATCCACTTATTGAATTTAATTTGCAATTATTAACAACTTTAAGAGCTTCTTTATAAACGACATTGGTTGTTTTTCCGTCAGGTGCTAATACAAATAATCTTTCTGGTGAACTGACTCTTGAGCAGGCTACATAAAATTGGCCATGAGAAAAACAATCGTGTCTTAAGTCTAGTCCGGCTAATTTAAGAGTTTGTCCCTGTGATTTATTAATTGTTAAGGCAAAGCAAACTTTTAAAGGAAATTGCAGGAAAGGCAGGCCAGTCGGATTTAATGAATTAAGAAACTCGACGGGGTAATGAACTGCATCTTCGATTTCTGTCACAGAATCAATAGAGTTATATGTCATTTCTTCACTTTGAAATGATTTTAATAAAAACTCGTTTATTTCCAATGCATTGTCATTTCTCGCAGTCAAAATAGCACGTTCTGAAAACCATTCGAGTGATTTTTTAGAGATATTTGTAATACCCGGAAATATTTTTAGAGTTAGCTCTTCAATACTTTTCACAACATGACACAAAGTTGATGGTAAAGTTATTATGCCATCATGGGTTGGAAATAATCCATTTCCTATTTGAAGAAGCATTTCTGCAAATTCACCAGCTATACTATCACCTTTTAAGTGCACTCGCATATTCTTCGTTAATGCAATTTTCTGTATTTTGGGCCACAAAATTGAAAACTTTAAGCACGCATTTATTTCATCTGCTCTTGTTCCTCTGGGGATCACTGGGAGAGTTTGTCAAAAATCACCAGCTAAGAGAACAGTTATGCCACCCATTAAGTATTCACTATCTCGAATGTCTTTCAAAGATCGATCTACAGCTTCAAAAGCACCTTTATGGCCCATAGTACACTCATCCCAAACAATAAGCTTGCCAATGCAATTTTTTTACTTTGCCGTACCTTTGCCAATAATAAATTTAAAAGATACGTTTTACCTGTTCCACCAGGTGCATCTAAAAAATAGATTTCTCCCTTTTCTGCATCAACGCTATATAGTATATTTTCGTATACTTGTTTTTGCTCAGCAGTAAGGAGTAGCTCATTATTAACAACGAAATTATCGCAATTTTCATAATTTGTTTCTCTATGTTATTCAATATTTGGAACAATTTCCTCGGATCTAATTGGTAGTGGAAGTCCATAGTAAGTCAAGTTTTGACCACCAATAGACAGTACAATATCTTCAATGTAAATAAGACATTTATTTAATACATTATTCACAATACTTTGATCAATATTTCTGTCTTGTGAAAAATGAAAGGCTCTTAAAATATCTTCTGAGAAACTCTTTTTATAAGTATTCCAAAGTTTAAGTTGCAAAAAGTTCTCTCAGTTTTGTAGGATTTTTATACTCGATACCGAAGGTAAAGAGTATATTGAGTTTGTGCAATGTCCGTCATGGTGTCCGTCCGTCTGTCCGTCTGTATGTTCGCAACTTTTTTCCACACCCTTCAAGCTAGAAACTTGAAACTTTCCAATTCTCTTTATCTATGGGATAGTAAATTAAAGTGTCAAGATGGGGGTTCTACGATAACTGGGGGGCTGGCAAATCGATAAATTAGATAACTCAAAACCGATTAATCCACATATTTCGCACATCCTTACAGCTAGAACTACCAAATTTGGTAAGAAGATAGCTACTAGCAACCCCCAAAAAACTGCATCAAAAATTTTGGAGCCACGCCCCCCTATTCCGGCCTCAGCCCCCCCGCGTTTTAAAGTCAAAAAAGCCTATATCTCCCACAGTTTTTGAGCTATAGCCACCAAATTTAGTGCCAAGATAGGTGATGATGACCCCTCAAAAACTGCATCAAACGATTGGATGCCACGCCCACCAATACCGCCCTAGCCACCCCCATGTTCCCCAACGCTTCGTCAAAAACGGGAATGCGTGTATCTTCCAGAGTTGTGGAGCTAGAGCCTCCAAATTTGGTAGGAAGATAGCTGGCAACGACCCCCAAAAATCTGCATCAAAGTTTTGGAGCCACGCCCACCCATTCCGCCCCCAGCTCCCCCGCAATTCGAAATCAGAAAAGGCTATATCTCCCACAGTTTTTGAGCTAGAGCCACCAAATTTGGTGCCAAGATAGGTGATGATGACCCCCAAAAACTGCATCAAAAGCTTGGATGCCACGCAAACCGACACTGCCCTATGCTGCATTTACACTAGTTGATAAACAAGTCAACGTTGATATCAACTTTATCAATCCTAGTGTGAACAGCTATCAACTTGATCAACTTTTGCGTTGACAGTAGATTGACAATGCGAAAATCATCAATTGTTGCTCTGAGTGTAAACATAGTGTAAACACTTTGTGTCAACAGTTGAAGTCACAATCGGCGCGTTGACAACACAAAATTAGGTTGAGCTCATGTTCATTCTTTTGCTTTGTGTTGACAAACTTTATGTACATATTATAGGTGGCAGCACTTCGCTTCGCCACCCGTTTTTATTAATGTTGTCTGCTTTTTCAACTGTGCAGTCTATAAAAAACAATAATTAGTAATAAAAAGCTATTTAAAAATACAATTTTATTTATTTTTATGCATATTTATTGAACCATATTTTAAAGACAAGGTTTCAAATAAATTGAACTTGTTGCGCCAGCAATTCCGTGCAAGTAAAAATAATTTTCTTTACATTTAATTATTTATATTTTATTAAGGGCAATGTCGTTTATTTTAGAATGCACATAGCAAGGTACAATCGACCAAAAGTGGTCAAGCTGCTGCTGATCGGAAGCCGCCAAATAAATTTTATAGCGCAAATGATCGGAAAAAACCACTTTCCTCTCGATCCAAATATAGTTCTTGAACCCACATAGCTCGCTTGCGTTTTTTTTAGCTCTTGCTTTTCCTCGTCCTCAAGAGCTAGAATCAAAACCACTGCTGCCGCTATTTTCATCTTCTTCGCTGTTGCCATTGTTTTGATTTTATTCTAAAGTAAACAAATTGCTTATCAATTAGTTTTAAGTTACATATGCATTAGTACTTACCACTTTTTTACTTTTTTCAATTAACAAAACAACACAATATCGATTACAATCAGTTTCGATACATTCACAATATCGACGTCAACGAAAAATGCTTAGCAACGTGAATGTCAACGAATGTGGATATCAACTGGTGTAAATTACTCTCAACTTCAATATCAACGCGTTGCACAGTGGTTGCGCTTGTATGGGGACCGCGGCCATAAATACTTTTAGTGGTGCTATCTCTCTGAAATTTTTACCAAAATTCTAAAAAAAATACTTTAAATATATAATAATAAAATTGGCGAATTCGTAAGACAATAGCATATAGCTGCCATAGGACCGATCGGTCAAAAAATCAGTTTTTACGAGAAAAACTTTGCTGTTGCAAGTGATATTTAGTTTTATTTATATGTATATCAAGTTTGATCAAAATTGGATTCTATATTCACAGTTAAACAAAAGAAGAAAGATGCGCATGTGTAGCGAGGTGGACAAAAAAGGGAAAGTCCCTTAGAAACATTGCGTAAATTACGTTTAACTTGTATCTTCTAATAATTCATTTGTAGTTGCCAGATGTTTTGATTTGTCCTTTATTGATAACATCCTTTGGCCTGATAAAATGGGTCTGATCTCAAAGAAGATTTCTTATTAAGTCTGTATTCGTTAAAATACGAGACATTTTTCTGGTATGTTGTAGTCGGCATTTTTTTATCTCTTTATTGTTTGACTCTGCAGCTTCTTCTGAGAGCTCCCCAATCGACACCAACGCATGCTCTATGACCTTTGGACCATGAATTAAAATTTTATGGACTGTTGCTGGAAGATGGTACCATGGATATATTTCAATTAATTGTTTGGCCGTATCCAATGCATATCGTTCAAATTTTTAACATCTATGGTATAACCTGATGCTAAGGCTTGCAATATCGTAGCGCATCTGACTATTAAATCTTCAGCGATTCCAGTGATTTCCGATGCCAAGCTCGGGTTACTGAAAAATTTCCTGGCTGTATTGCCATCGTTGGATGTTCCTCTGCCACCATCTCTTGGCTTATCAACAATTAAGCCCATTTTATCCCGAAATTCCGCTTGCACTCTTTCCTTTCTTTTCAACACTTTAGGCTTGAGTTCTGCTGATCTTACTTGCCAGAGCTTTACTTCCAATTTATAAGAAAGGTGCAAAAGTACTCAAAGAAGCGAATGTATGAATGCAGTGGAGATAAACCGAACTCGAAATACTTTTCCTGCACTTCTCTTGTAAGACAGTTTTCAATATTGTTCATCTCCGTGGGCTTCGCACCACATATAAAGCAATTCATAGAGGGTGTGTTGCTTAGCGAGTTGCACACTTTACCATCTACCATAGTAAGTTGAAGGGCATGCCTTATGAATAATTTTTATCGGCAATTTTAAATTCGGTTGGCTTTAAGTCGCTTATTTTCTTCTTGAAGTACTGTTCTTCTTCAACGGATAGTGCGATGGTCTCTTTTTAAATTGAAGTCTGATTGGCCTACAATATCGTGTGGATGATGGCCTGGGATTTTTCCAAATTATTTTAGAGTCAGTTTCAGTTACAAGCTTAAGTGGCACGTACGATGTTACAAATAGACTTTTATCATCGTCGTTACAGTTGGTAAACTTTTGCTTGTATTCACTGTGACCTGTGCTGCCATCAAAACCCCATTTTCCAATCAATTTTAAATTTTTTCCGTTTCATCAATACAATTTTCAAGCAAACTTTTTGAAGTTGGATGATACTTAGAGCTGTGTTATCCAGAAGACTTTGCAGATCGACCTCTGCAAATGTTTCTTCCACTATAATGTTCCTTGGATACCTTAATGTTTTGTGCTTAAGAATTTTCTCATAGCTGGCAGCAAATCGAAGGAAGCTTCAGTATTTATGAAGGAACGTATAAGCAAATATTGGTGTTTTGATAACCCAGTTTCCATTAAAAGCGATAATACCTTTTCAACATTTGCTTCCCGACACTTAAGATTCGGTTGGAAATCGGATGAGGACAAACGAAGCTGCAGACTCGTCATGATTTCGCAACGCAGCTACCCGGCGACGTTTCGTCCTTTTTGAAGACTCAGCAAAATCGATCTTGGGGCGTCCACGATTATCAGTCCGGTTCATTTGTGGAGGATCACAAATACGCTTTAAAATAATTGCATCCTTTATGTTCAACCATTCGGTTGATATTTCACAAGCAAGCTTTTAATCCGTTTGTACTGAACCCAATAAGCAATGATTTTTTGCAAATGTAATTAATGCATTTCTTAACTTTGCTAAACTCGACTTTGAAGCCCTTGTTTGTAATGCTTTTTGTATCAATTGATTACATTTGTAGTTTTTAGCATTTGTCCCTTTTTCTGCCCAAAGATCTAATATATACATGCGTGAAACACACAACTATTAGAAGAGCCTGTAAAAACAAAATGAAATGCGACATGGCGAAAAAATTTAAATAATAATAATAAAACATATGCCACATTGTATACAAACACATGACGAAAACAAAGCAAAATCACAAAACAAATAACAGCAGCCCATTTCGCAGCAAATAACCTTGAAAAGTTCCGGACGGCTTTAGTTAGTAAACACAAATTAGCAACTATTAGCGCCAAATTTTTCATTATATTACCTTAAGACATTGAAAATACTGTAATAATACT
This sequence comes from Scaptomyza montana, assembly GCA_018904305.1. Lineage (NCBI taxonomy): Eukaryota > Metazoa > Arthropoda > Insecta > Diptera > Drosophilidae > Scaptomyza > Scaptomyza montana. The sequence goes on from JAEIGR010000021.1 coordinate 2,307,405, forward strand.
CACAATGGGGGAACCGGGGTAACACAACTAAAACCATAGGTAAACATGAAAAGACGTTCACAAAACACAAAAAAGTTTAATCAATCAAAACTACCGAAAAAATTTCATTGATCAAATCATTTTACAATAACTATATATAAAAGTAAATACCTTCAGCTTTAAAATCCATTCTAAATTATAAAATCGGAGCACTCTGTGGAGTTTGATTTTTAGGTGTGCTATTGCTTTAATAATCACAAAAGCTGCTGCGCTTTGAATTGCCATGTTCAACTGTAATTCTATTTTTGAAGTCCCGTTAGATTTCCAGAAAATCTGGTTTGCCATGATAAACTTTGCATTTGTGGACAATTTGGTTTTTCGTACATATTGTAAACCGGTTTTTTATTTTGCTATGGCACCCGGCGTTGGCATCTTGCGCGTTGCTCAACTCGAAAATTAGTTGGCAACCCGACTTTTTTGTCAACTCAGTCAACTAATGTAAACACAACAAATGCGTTGACGTTGGATATCAATTGTTGATAGAGCTAGAATTGACGCTGCATCAACTAGTGTGAATGCACCATAGCCGCCCCATCCCATGAAGATAGCAACTGACATTCCACAAAGATCTGCATCACAAATTTGGATGCCACGCCCACCCATACCGCCCCCAGCCCCCCTTTCCTCACTTTTTACAAACTTTGAGCTAGAGTCACCAAATTTGGTATGAATATAGCAATTGACATTCCAAAAAGATCTGCATCAAAAATTTGGATGCCACGCCCACCCATACCCCCCCAGCCCCCCTTTCCCCACTTTTTACAAACTTCGAGCTAGATTCACCAAATTTGGTTTGAAGATAGCAATTGACATTTCACAGAGATCTGCATCAAAAATTTTGATGCCACAACTACCCATACCAAATTGGTAAGGAAGATAGCTTGTGGCATCCCCATCTGCATCGGAAAATCTTTAAGGCAGCGTACACCCCTCCCGCATCCGTACCCCTCTGCAATCAGGCCTCTTTTTTCCGGTTTTAATACTGGTATCGAGTATGCCGCAGTCGGTTGCGTCCGACTGCAACGTTTCCACTTGTTACATATGACAGCTTCGGCTATAGTTGAATCCCAGTGCTTATCATCTTCTAGTAATCCTAGAGCTTTACACGCCAATTGAAATGATGCGTATGCTATACCATTAACGGTTTTTAAATTTAAAAATGAGATTGGGCCCCTTACAAAATGTTATAAAAGTCTTAAATAAAAACATTCTGTATTATTGGGATGAATAGTGTAAACTCTTCCCAAAGCTGAATCTCTTTTAACTCCAGGAAAATTTGGCACATCATGCCCTCGTTTTCTTCTTTGAAATTCTTTATTGTTCCATGTAAAATACGATGGAACTTCACAATATAGAAGCGTTCTTGCAAACTCATCACGTTCGGAAAACGTTCATGTATGGGAAATGCAAGGATTCTTCATACCGCTTCTGAGCTACTTATATAACGGCCACTTTCGTACATATTAATTTCATTACGTTGGTCTTCAAGAGTAAATGATGCTTGATCACTGCCCTTGTTAACATATTTACAGATGTATTTAATAGACTTTACAGAACTACATTACTCAACATTTATGTGAGCTTCAAATGTTCTCAATAGTACACAGTTATAAGGCACAACCCAACGATTATCTATGCAATTACCATTTATATTAGTAATTGCATTACCACCATCTTCTATCGCTCTTCTACGATATAGAGGGTAACTATCTTTTCCAGTCACAGTTTCTTTAAGTAATTGTCGAGGAAACCTTTTGGTACATTTTCCATTTTTCATGCATGGCGATTTATTGTTAGATGCACCGCAAGGACCATGAATCATATTTGACTTAACAATGTTAAATAACAAAGGATCCTCATCTGCGTTTGGTATTTCGGCACAGATAATTTAATCGATTTTGTCTGGTCTTATTTTATTTTCTAACCAAAGTAGAATATGTATATGTGGTAAGCCCCGCTTTTGCCATTCAACAGAGTACATGAAACATTGCACGCTTCCAAACAAAGAACCTTTTGTCAATAGTGACATTAAAGCTTTAACTTTTAAATGAAAAACTCGAGCTATAATATCGTGACGATCATGTGGCTTTTGACCCGATAATAAAACACTTTTTATGTCATACCATTGTGGATTGCATGTGGATGTTATGCAAAGATCTGGTCGCCCATAATGGCGAACATATGTCATAGCATCTTGAGTCTTTTCATGCATATATCGTGCAGAGCTTGTAAAAGAAGATGGTAAAATTACCATCTGACCAAGTTGAGCTGCGACAACATCTTGTTGGCCTATTGCATCTTGTAGATGTATATAGCTATCTGCTCTGAGTTTCGCTTGGTTGTAGCGAATATAATTTAACCTTTCTGTTTCAATTTTAGCATACATATCAACCAAAAACTGACTAAAAAGGGAACGACAATAAATTAAATGATTTATCTCAGATTGACGAATCATTATTTTATAGCTGTAAAAGCTTAACGCAGATATCTTTTTTTTGGTTCCTCTTTTTTTAATAATGGATTCCATTGTGGTATATCCACTGAATAGCCATCTTCGCCATAAGGAAATAGCAAAGGGTACTGTAAGGCATCGTATGATCGATGCACCTCACTTATACGATGTTATTTATTATTATGGCTTTCAATAATAATATCGCGCTTTTCAAATTGCTGACCAACAATAACTAAAGCTACTTCGCTTGATTGAGGTGCATAGTAAAGCCCTTTGTGAGCACCAGCGGGTGTTCGATCAGCATGTATAATAGACATCTGCATGAGTGGCAAAAAAATCACATTCAAATGCACAATGCTCAAAATGAGTTGAGTGAATTTGAATGCAAAGTCAAACTGGTGTGAGTGAGTAGGCTCGCTTACGTACGACTCAGACGCACAAAGAATAGAGAAAGAGAAACGAATTCAATGGAGTGAGTACATAGAAACTCATTCGAACGATTCGAATTGCAACTGTAAACAAGTGGAAACATATGAAGCAATGAAATGCGTTTTTATATTCATATTCTTGGTTTTTTATTAAACTTATTTCTAAATTATCAATATAACTAACTTAAATTTGAATGCAAAAACATTATTTTGTTAATGTTTTCCGGATTGGTGGCGATTTGACAACGCTTTTCTGTAATTAAAAAGAAGAAGAAGAAAAAGAATACACTGAATACATACGCAACAACTCGAATCAGTCGAATATTTTTTGCATTACCACTTGTCTCATTTCGCTTTACGCTTCATTCGTTCTCTTTCATTTCGTTGAAGATCATAAACTATGAAGCAAAACGCGAACTCATACTCATACCATGTCGTTTCATTTCTTGCATTCCCCTCATTCTATTCGATTCTTCTCGAATGTATTCAATGAACGGTATGATGTGAGTGGAATCATGCAGATGTCTAATGTATAACCAATTTATAGTCTTTAGTACTTGTTGGTATTTTATTGAGAGCCATTTTTAGATCTTGCACATAACGATTATGCTGATGAAACATACATTGAAGATCCTTTACTACGCTACAATCAACATTTGAAATATTTTTGCAACGTAGTTGAGCTTCCTTTTCATCATCACCAACAAAATAAATTTGAAGAAACTGCATTTCTTCATTTGGCAAAGGTCGGACACTACCAATTAAGTGATACACTTGTCCTTGGACTTTAAAGGTTGACCAACTTTCATTTATAGTTTTTGTACTTCCAAAATAAGTCATTTGAAAGCAGCTGTTATACTTTCTTATACGATCAATGAAATGATCATGCTTGGGATGTCCACCAATTATTAAGCAAACTTTCATTTTGTGAAAGTTTAGCTTTTCCTGCCTTGCAACAGATACCCAAAGGCTCATTTTTCCATTTTAAAGCATTACAATGTTTGCATATCAAATTCATACTACCAAGTTGAGTCATTTTATCTGACTTGTAAGCTATTTCAAAATCATAGTTTAAGCCAGACATGGCTTTAACACTCCATGCACGCAAACGCCTTTCTTGACGTGCATCAGGATTATTAGCCTGATGTCTTCTCACTGCAACTCTATGAGCTTCAGGATTATTAGCCTGATGTCTTCTCACTACAACTCTAATAACATCAGGATTATTAACACGATATCTTTTTGATGCTTCTATGCGCTTACCCCTATTGATATCACTAATTTTTTCAAATGAACGTTTTTTAACCTGTTTTTCTGTTTTGAATCGACTACGTCTTTTAACAGGATTTTTAACATTTTCAGTTATACATTCACTTGACGTATCAGATTCTTGAGTTAATACTTCCTCTAAAGAAATATAAACATCAAAATGTCCATTCATTAATGGACCGGTAAAACGCAATCTTTTTACAGGATGCATATTATTTCCGAATGCTTGTAATAAATTTCCATTTTGAAAAACTTGAAAATTTACAGCATAAATTTCTGCTGCTGCTTGAAGCTCACATGCAGTACCATAAGTATTTGAATTTGACATATCGTACTCATATTGTTCAGAAGAGCTATAACACTCTCCATTTAAGTTTATGCTGAAGCAAGCAAAAATTTGCCAGTTGGTTACAACATGTTCAACAATATTTTGGCGTATGGTGCCATGGAAGCCTTGCCTACCAAATAAAAGGCAGGAAATAGATCTAAAAAGGCAGGCTCCATCACCAATTATAGCAACAACTGAATGCGGCACCAAAACACCACTAATATCTAAAGTTTCAATAGACATATATTAATTTGACTGTGAGTCAATTGACTTCACTGTAAAACGATTGTTACAACGATACAGCGTCTAATCATAAGTATAAAATTCAATAAAATTGAATATACCAACTTATACTTTTAATAGAATATTCAGACTGCTTAGTTTTATTTGATTTTTAAATGCACTTAAGCAGAGTCTATATAAGTATTATATAATATGCAAAATAGAAGAAAACTATAAATAAGGTTGCTTCAATTATTAAGTCGAAAATCTACTTAATATTCTTGGTTTTAAAAAACAACAAAAGAAATTAAAATACGTTGATCTTTATTTAAATAATCAATAAAATTTTTTTTATAACTTATCATTACATACGAATTTTAAATGAACGTATATACATACGAATTTTAAATGAATGTATATTTATATAATACGAAAATCAGAATATTAAAAAACTCACTGATCCAAAAAGAAACATTCGTTGTTATTATCCTTATCCTTAATATAAACAATATTAAAAAATTCACTGAAACGAAAAGTAACATTCTTTCTTCACATTAAATATGAACTAAAATGCATAACCCATTCCCTTACCATTGTATGTAAAAACATAATGTTGGAAAGAGCATTACAGTTATTCTAAGCAGCAGATCCCGAGCTCATACATACAACGCTTGCACTTAAGAGCTATGTATGGGTGGTGTAAATTAGGCAATGCAATTCCCTTAACTGCAGCCTCTTAGTTATGGTTAGCTTAGCTTAGTGAGTGCGGAGGATATAGGGATATTAAGATTTATGTTTGACATGCAAAGCGCGCATAAACAAAAGAGTAAGCGTAAATGGGCAACAACAAAGATTCATGATTGCATTCAAATTATGTTATACCTAGCGGCAGTCATAAGAGAGACGCGCGCGCTGATCAAGCTTTAAGCCGCTCTTTGTGTTGCAGCATATATTCGCTCAGCTGTGCATGCTGCTTACAGTGAGTACCATTTACAGTTATATTTCTTCTTTTTTGTTCTTCTCTCTGTTATCTGTGGCTACAAAATATAAGAAAACTTTGTTTTGAAAGCATGTCTCAAATATTACATTATTTTTATACCCTGAACCCATAAAATGGGTAAAAAAAGGGTATAATTGATTTGTGCAAAAGTATGTAACAGGCAGAAAGAAGCATCTCCGACCACATAAATCAGCTTCAACAGCCGAGTCCACATGTCTGTTATTTAGAAAATGTAAAAATAGGAGTTAAAACAATGGTTAACTTTATAAATTCTGTGAATATTAATAATCCAAATCGGTTAAGAAACACAGGAGATATTTTATACTAAAATGAAGTCAAGAAAAAATCACTTCTGCAAGTCATTTTAATACACGGCTTCAGGGTATCTTTTAGTCGGGATTTCTCGACTAAAGCCTTCTTACTTGTTTTCAAATTCGCTCATTCTCGTGTTGTGCTGACAGTCGGCAATTCAACACCTGCATCATGAATTGAGCGCTGTTGGTCCAAAACCCAAAGAGGCAGCTTAAAACTTGAACACGCTCGCGCATCGGTCTTCATGTTCGGCGCTAGATGACAAATTATTTTTAAATCTCGCTTCGATCATGCGCCTTCGTTGTTGTCTTTTTCGGCTAACTCGCTTATGTATGCGCGCGCTCTGCAAGTCAAACAAAGAGCACGCACTGAATCAACGCAAAACATATCTAAGAGGCTGCAGTTAAGTGAATTGTATATTGCCTTTAGCTTTAATTAATTAATTAATTAATAAAATAGAGAACGAACGTAAATGAGCAACAACAAATTAGCATGATCGGAGCGAGATTTCAAATTATCTGATTATCATAAGAGCAACACGCGCGCTTATGTGAACGCCCTTTGCTTATTCGAAATTGTATATCAATAATATATCAATAATGTTAGTGTGTTACAGAGAGCTGCAACGGGTATGTTCGAGTATGAGCGCTCACTCTTGTCAAAAGTTGAATCAGATCAGATCAGAGTGCGAGGTCGATCGGGTACGATCGAGTATGTGCGTTCGCAGTTCTGAGGGTCTCGATCGGACTCGAACGAACCATCACAGCATACCCGCCATCAAGCAACTGGTATGATCGCTTTACCCACGATCAATTCGAGTTCGAACACTCTGCGTTCGACGTGACTTAGAATGATTGGATTAAACGCAACAAAAGGCTCGAGTGCGGACCCAGAGTCTCGAGTGCGGACCCAGAGTCTCGAGTATCATACATGTGTATGTTCAATGATCTGTATGAAAGCTAAATAAAAGGCACAATATGGAGACATACAATTAAAATAATAAGTTGGTTCATTTAATTAACATTTTCCAATACATTGATAACAAAAGAAACGTTTTTTCTTAAAATAACAACTCAAAACACGAAAATAATAAAAAACAAATGCTCTCGCTAATTGATTTTAGCTCCATATTAAATTTTGCACCCAAATTTAACCAAAGACAATATGTAACTGATTGCTCTCAACAGCTCTCAGCATAGGCGCATGCCAAATATAAAAATACAGTTCAGAGTTTACCGCTATTCTAAAATTCTTCGTACATACAGTGGCTCGCAGCTTATACATTTTTACATTTGCTAATTCTGTACTCGAGTCTCGACTCGAGTCAGTCGAGTGCCGTTACTCGTAGGTATGCAGTGAGCGAACGTACTCGAACAATGAAGACTCACAAATTCGATCATTTTCGATCACATGCATGCTCGGATACGTTGTGCACGAAATGATTGTTCATCTCATACTCATGATACAATTATACAAGGTAGTCCACTCGGCAAAATCATAGTCCCTTAATATAAGTGCGAGTGAAAGAGCGTTGAAAGCGTTGAAAAGTGAGTGTGAGTGAAACAGCTACACAGTGCGTCGATTAACCCAGTTCGACAAGCAAGCACGCACTGAAAATAGGGGACCAAAACCGAATGACTTCTGCAGCCGAGTGGACTACCTTGTATAATTGTATCATGCTCATACTCATACCAAAACGATTCACTCCGAGTATCGCACCCGAAAACGTATAATCACAACGATCACGAGTAAGCACTCGAGTGTGAGCGAACATGTTCTACCCGTTGCAGCTCTCTGGTGTGTTACGTTTTGTCTAAGTTATATAAGCAGCAAGCAGGCGAATCCACCCCCATAACATATTCTGGTGTGGGAAATTTTTCTAGACGCACCAAGTTTTGTTATGTTGTTGTTGTTTTTTTTTTAAATCAATGACACCAACAAAAAGTAGCAGTGCGGGCCCAACAACAACACTGACAACAACAACAAACGCTACTTGGGTCGTAAATCAATTGTCAAAGGCACACAAATTTGAAAAAAAAACAAGTGGAAACGTTGCAGTCGGACGCAACCGACTGCGGCATACTCGATACCAGAATTAAAACCGGTAAAAAGAGGCCTGAATGCAAAGGGGTACGGATGCGGCAGGGGTTTAAGCTGCCTTAAAGATTCTCCGATGCAGATGGGGATGCCACCGGCTATCTTCATACCAAATTTGGTGACTCTAGCTAAAAATTTGTAAAAGGTGGGGAAAGGGGGGGCTGGGGGCGGTTTGGGTGGGCGTGTCATCCAAATTTTTGATGCAGATCTTTGTGGAATGTCAATTGTTATCTTCATACCAAATTTGGTGACTCTAGCTCGAAAATTGTATTTAGCGGGGAAAGGGGGGCTGGGGCCGGTAAGGGTGGGCGTGACTTCCAAATTTTTGATGCAGATCTTTGTGGAATGTCAATTGCTATCTTCATACCAAATTTGGTGACTCTAGCTCGAAATTTGTAATAAGTGGGGAAAGGGGGGCTGGGGGCGGTATGGGTGGGCGTGACATCCAAATTTTTTATGCAGATCTTTGTGGAATGTCAATTGCTATCTATATACCAAATTTGGTGACTCTAGCTCGAAGTTTAAAAAAGATGGGGAAAGGGGGGGCTGAGGGCGGTAAGGGTGGGCGTGGCATCCAAATTTTTGATGCATATCTTTGTAAAATGTCAATTGCTATCTTCATACCAAATTTGGTGACTCTAGCTCGAAATTTGTAAAAAGTGGGGAAAAGGGGGGCTGGGGGCGGTATGGGTGGGCGTGGAATCCAAATTTTTGATGCAGATCTTTCTGAAATGTCAAATGCTATCTTCATACCAAATTTGGTGACTCTAGCTCGAAAATTGTAAAAAGTGGGGAAAGGGGGGCGAAATGGAGGGCGTGGCTCCAAAACTTTGATGCAGATTTTTGGGGGTCGTTGCCAGCTATCTTCCTACCAAATTTGGTGGCTCTAGCTCCACAACTCTGGAAGATACACGCATTCCCGTTTTTGACGAAGCGTTGGGGTGGATGGGGGCGGCTAGGGCAGTATTGGTGGGCGTGGCATCCAAACTTTTGATGCAGTTTTTGAGGGGTCATCATCACCTATCTTGGCACCAAATTTGGTGGCTATAGCTCAAAAACTGTGGGAGATATAGGCTTTTTAACATTAAAATTCGGGGGGGCTGGGGGCGGAATGGGGGGCGTGGCTCCAAAATTTTTGATGCAGTTTTTTGGGGGTTGCTAGTAGCTATCTTCTTACCAAATTTGGTAGTTCTAGCTGTAAGGATGTGCGAAATATGTGGATTTATCGGTTTTGAGTTATCGAATTTATCGATTTGCCAGCCCCCCAGTTATCGTAGAACCCCCATCTTGACACTTTAATTTACTATCCCATAGATAAAGAGAATTGGAAAGTTTCAAGTCTCTAGCTTGAAGGGTGTGGAAAAAAGTTGCGAACATACGGACGGACAGACGGACAGACGGACGGACACCATGACGGACATTGCACAAAGTCAATATACTCTTTACCTTCGGTATCGAGTATAAAAATGTGCACTGTGCGAAGTGATACATGTACATAAAATTATGAAAATTATTTTCAAGCGCATTGTTCACTTAATTGTGTATGCACTTATTCATTAAGAAGCGGAAATCCGTTTCTTTTTTGCAAGTGTACAACCTTTTTTTATGACTTTGCTTGTGCGACGCGAAGGCGTCACTGCGTATTTGTTTTGTTTTTGTATTCTCGCTCGCGATCAAACTCTCAGCTTGTGCGACAATCAGGCTACAGTAGTGGAATGGGTACTTGTGGTAATTGTAATTTGTTTTTAAAATGGGTAAAAAGTGCTCCAAATCGTATGGGAGGTACTTGAAGGAGTTGTACAAATAAAAATTCCCATCTTAGTGCTCACCTCCTACCTGCATAAAAAGTGTGTGAAAATTTCAGCCTTCTAGCTCTTTTCGTTTAGGCTGTGGCTCTTCCATTCTCATCAGGACAAATTTTTTTATATATATAGATTATATTTTGAATCATACTTATATATATTGTATCATACATCGATAGTATAATTAATGCAAATACTTTGTACTCGGTATAAGATTGCTTCTCATTAAATGGTGCGACCGAGCACACGCGAAACTAATATGGCGTTTATACTACAGCGAGTTTGCTACCGATATCGTTATCGACGCAACAACGCAGAATTGGTGTTCACATTGGCACAAAAGTACGTTATGCGTTAAGTGAACAGCAGCTGCTTTGTTTTGATTTCGCTGCTACAAAATAATTTAACGAAAACAATAATATGAATTCAAGCAGTCTTTTGGATTTATTATGTTCAATGGAGCAGAATAATGAAATTTTGACAAAATGCATGAATATGGCGGGAACGTCTGCAGCAACATTTGATTTGCTGGGTGACCCAGCATTTGGACACTTGTGAGAAAAAAATAGTTTATTCATGCCAATAATCTTTTATTAACATTTTACTGTTTTCCTTAAAATATGCCAAGCCACGATATGGATGTTTTTGGGAGAGTGACGTTCCAAATAATTCGGACGCATTTTTTAAGGAGGGCTTCCGTTTAGAAAGGGAAGCATTTGATATCCTGGTTGGTCGTCTCATTGATCTGAGAAAGAAGGACACTTCTTTGCGTTTGGCAGTGCCATTAGAAAAACGGAAGTTATAATCAGACTTGCTGATGACTATCTCCCGGCAAATTTCTTAACACAGGAGAAAATAGAAGATTGCGTAAAAGGGTTTGAAGACCTTGGCCAAACAGTGCTTTGGGGCAATGGGTAAGATATTTGTAAATGTTATTATAAACAAGTGGAAACGTTGCAGTCGGACGCAACCGACTGCGGCATACTCGATACCAGAATTAAAACCGGTAAAAAGAGGCCTGAATGCAAAGGGGTACGGATGCGGCAGGGGTTTACGCTGCCTTAAAGATTCTCCGATGCAGATGGGGATGCCACCGGCTATCTTCATACCAAATTTGGTGACTCTAGCTCAAAGTTTGTAAAAGGTTTGGAAGGGGGGGGGGCTGGGGCGGTATGGGTAGTTGTGGCATCAAAATTTTTATTGCAGATCTTTCTGAAATGTCAATTGCTATCTTCATACCAAATTTGGTGACTCTAGCTCGAAGTTTGTAAAAGATGGGGAAAGGGGGGCTGGGGGTGGTTTCGGTAGGCGTGGCATCCAAATTTTTGATGCAGATCTTTGTAAAATGTCAATTGCTATCTTCATACCAAATTTGGTGACTCTAGCTCGAAAATTGTAAAAAGTGGGGAAAGGGGGGCGAAATGGAGTGCGTGGCTCCAAAACTTTGATGCAAATTTTTGGGGGTCGTTGCCAGCTATCTTCCTACCAAGTTTGGTGGCTCTAGCTCCAAAACTCTGGAAAATACACGCATTTCCGTTTTTGACGAAGCGCTGGGTCGGATGGGGGCGGCTAGGGCAGTATTGGATGGCGTGGCATCCAAACTTTTGATGCAGTTTTTTAGGGGTCATCATCACCTATCTTGGCACCAAATTTGTTGGCTTTAGCTCAAAAACTGTGGGAGATATAGGCTTTTTTGACTTTAAAATTCGGGGGGGCTGGGGGCGGAATGGGGGGCGTGGCTCCAAAATTTTTGATGCAGTTTTTTGGGGGTTGCTAGTAGCTATCTTCTTACCAAATTTGGTAGTTCTAGCTGTAAGGATGTGCGAAATATGTGGATTAATCGGTTTTGAGTTATCTAATTTATCGATTTGCCAGCCCCCCAGTTATCGTAGAACCCCCATCTTGACACTTTAATTTACTATCCCATAGATAAAGAGAATTGGAAAGTTTCAAGTCTCTAGCTTGAAGGGTGTGGAAAAAAGTTGCGTTCATACAGACGGACAGACGGACAGACACCATGACGGACATTGCACAAACTCAATATACTCTTTACCTTCGGTATCGAGTATAAAAAAAAAAAATTAATTGAATATCGCCCATAGATGGCTGCCACATTGAAGTGCGACCAAAGTCTGAGCATGCCGTGGACTACCGCAACTACAAGTGCTATTCGCCTTTGTAGACTACCGGTAAGATTATATTTATTTCGTATTAAAAATCTGAAATATTACAAGAATTGTTTTTGTGAACAGTTATCGGTTCACCTATATTAGCAACGGGAAGCTGAAACTGCACATGGGAATGTCCAACCGGAGTTTGAAGTATTCCTGGGCAATATGAATGCTAGTGCCGAGGCAGTTCGTCAAGCTTTAGCTTTAGTTTTTAAATAATAATGCAAATTAAATAAACAGTTCAAATTCAAGCAGCAGTGCATTTATTAAATATTCTTATTTAATTAATACTACCATTATTTTAAATTTTATTATATATTACTCCTCATGACGGGCTCTAATGATACTCAACACTTCTTTTTGAAAGTTGGCTGAATCCTCCGCCATTCGCTCCATTATCGCCAATTTGCGCTCCTCTATGGCAACTAATTTTGCGGAGCTGTCAACTCGGCGTCGCTTTGCCCCTGAACATAACGGCTCTGTCATCAAGTTGTCATCACTGCTAGGCTCCTCTTCAATTAACCGCGAGAAGTCTGTAAGAATTGTATGTATTATATTAAATATATGCAATAGTTTTAATTCAATATTTTACCTAGGCTATCGGCTATGGGATGGTAGCCCACAATGTTCGACATGTTTAATGTACTGGCCACGCTTTCAAAATACTCCCACGAAGAAGGCGTGCCACCAGAAGGTCCCATCTTTGCACATTCAGCCCTATAAATACATTTATGTAAATAAGTAATTAACATAAGTTAATCAAAAACCTGTCTTTTTTTAACTTGACTGTATCTTTTCATAAGGTTTTCCAGTTTATTTTTAATTTCCATGTGCGATGGTCCATAGTCCTTCATCTTCTCCGCCATTTCCTTATACATATGGGAGTTCTTCCTGGCTCCGCGAAACCCATCAATGTTTTCCTGCCAAAGTTCTATTAGAGCTTTTGTGGCGGCAGTCGACCACAAAAATCTCTTGTCATAGCCTTTAATTAAGCTAAAATGTTCTTTAACCCATTTACATATAATATTTAAAAAAAAACAATTGCTTACCATTTTGTTGCGACATCTTAACAAAGAATTGTTATTTTTTGTTTATGTTTGCCGGCAAACTGCTAAATTGAATCAGTGGTGATAGTTGAGAACCAAAGAGAATGGAACTTATATAGAGTCTTCATGAGGCCAAATTCTGACTGCCAGTTGGAATATGGAATCGTGGCGACACCTCTCTCTTTCGCTGCTTTTTTCTCTGCCAGCGCATTTCGTGCCCGATTATCAAGCCACTCGGCTTGTCGACTGTGCTACGCTTATTTTCCCTCATAGCACAGCCAGCCAGCCATTCTCTGTGTATACGCCCATAGCCAGCGATTTTGCAGCGCACAGCTGCTTGTTATATTGCCTGTGTATGCATATGAGCGTCATATGATCATATGGTTTGCCTATTCCTTATCGCTTTTTGCGACGTTGCCATAGTGAAGCTATGAACTATACCCACATACATATATGTTTGCAGTTTTGCTGGAATATATGTAGGCTTTCTACACATTTTGTTTGGGCTGGCTAGTGTTAGTGTGTTAGTGATTTTGTATTTCTACATGACATATTTAATTGTATGCGTAGCATTTTTTAGGCAATTCATTGACCTTTCTCTACTATATTATCAATTCAATTTGGTGCAGAATTTGTATTTTGCCTACAAAAACTTAAAACCAAGACCTTCCAAGCAAGTAAAATATCATATTTTGTGCTGATCGACCATTTGAGTAACAGCACTAAGAAAAAATATTATAGAGCAATCATTGCGTACGGGGCTTGTTGGGAACTCATGAGCTGTACATTTGTGAAAAAAACTTTCTGAGTGCTCCCATAGCACTTCGGGTGTCGAGCCGAATGGAAGCTCTCGCGTTCTTGCTCAGAATTATTTTTGTTTGCGCTTAGACGCAGAGTGGCAGCCGAATGAGACGGTCAGTCCACGCAGCTCTGCTGTTTATATGCGTGTGAGATTTGCGTGTATGGTTTTGTTATTTTTGCGTGTGATGGTTTTGTTATTTTTGGGGTGGGATTTTTAAATTTGAACAGCGCTTGAATGTGTGCGCTCACATTTATGCATTAATGGTTATTTGTATGCATGTCAAGTGTACAAGAACCTGTCTCAGTTTTTATGATATTTTTATTTATTTTTACAGGTGTATACATTTAAGACTTTCTTATTTTGTTTATTAAAAAGCACATATGAAATAATTTTAAAATTTTGCCATATTTTTTATTTATTTAATTATATCTATGATTGATGATTACATAATAAATTTCTTATTCTATTAACATATAATTAAGTCATATTAAAACAATACATTTAAGATAAAGCATTTTTCACAAGCAGCAACAAAAATGTGTAAACACCCAAAAATCTATGAATTCATTTTTGTATGCCCACAAACAGCAACACAAGAAAATGCTATTTCGAAAAGCTTATTTGCTACGTTATCAAGTTTGCCGCTCGAAGAGTTACTCACATTGAAATATGTTATTTTATTAGACATCTTTTAGCAATTTCTCAATTGTTAGCTTAGTGCCAACGTACTATAATCAAAATATACAACTATAACAAATATATTATTAAATTAAATATCAACAATAGCACTTATATTATATTAGGCTATCCAACACTCAACATTCGTCTGTTCATATTCTTATTCAACATGTTCGCTATTTAAGTCTATTAGTGTGCGTGTGTATTCACAAAAGAAGCAAAACAGAACTGCCGTACAAAATATAAAATCGACAATTTCAGACTTCTGCTTGAATCTGCTTTATGCAGTCCAACTTGGAAGGGTAGTATAAACTTAATATGAACTTTTTCAAACTTGATAGCAAAACGTGAGATACTTTAATATTATTTATGTTCATATTTTTTATTTTGTATATCGAAAATAAACTAAAGTAAATATTTGAGTTTTAATTGGCTTTTATTCAATATTGGTACAAAGGGTATTTTTACTTCGTGCATTTTGTGTTGAAGCACTGGTTTTGTTATTTTGGAAATGGAAGAGAAGAACAAATTTTGTTTTTTATGGCTGTGTGCGTGCACATGAATATACATATTCTATGCGTATGCATGTGTGCGCTTTGTTGATCTGCTGGTGGCCGTCAATAGCAATATTGCGTCATATCAAGTCGACTCATAGGTCTATTAAAATATGACCCCATAACATTTGTAATGGCCTCCTCGTGGTGTTCCCTGGGTACCGATTGACAATTTATGTGATTCGGGAGCCAATATGAGCGGCGATCATAGTATTTATATACATATAAACATATGTTTATATTTAATATTATTTAACATAATTAATAATAAATATAGTTGCCCACCCAAAAGCCCTGCACCAGCATGCAAATGTATGTACATACATGTAAAAATCATATTGTAGATATTGAGAAAGGTCAGGTTTTGCTATTGACGGCCACCAGCAGATCAACAAAGCGCACACATGCATACGCATAGAATATGTATATTCATGTGCACGCACACAGCGCATAAAAACAAAATTTGTTCTTTCTTCCATTTCCAAAATAACAAAACCAGTGCTTCAACACAAAATGCCGAAGTAAAATACCCTTTGTACCAATATTGAATAAAAGCCAATTAAAACTCAAATATTTACTTTAGTTTATTTTCGATATATAAAAAAAAAATATGAACATAAATAATATTAAAGTATCTCACGTTTTGCTATCAAGTTTGAAAAGTTCATATTAAGTTTATACTACCCTTCCAAGTTGGACTGCATAAAGCAGATTCAAGCAGAAGTCTGAAATTGTCGATTTTATATTTTGTGCGGCAGTTCTGTTTTGCTTCTTTTGTGAATACACACGCACACTAATAGACTTAAATAGCGAACATGTTGAATAAGAATATGAACAGACGAATGTTGGTGTTGGATAGCCTAATATAATATAAGTGCTATTGTTGATATTTAATTTAATAATATATTTGTTATAGTTGTATATTTTGATTATAGTAGTTGGCACTAAGCTAACAATTGAGAAATTGCTAAAAGATGTCTAATAAAATAACATATTTCAATGTGAGTAACTCTTCGAGCGGCAAACTTGATAACGTAGCAAATAAGCTTTTCGAAATAGCATTTTCTTGTGTTGCTGTTTGTGGGCATACAAAAATGAATTCATAGATTTGGGTGTTTACACTTTGTTGCTGCTTGTGAAAATGCTTTATCTTAAATGTATTGTTTTAATATGACTTAATTATATGTTAATAGAATAAGAAATTTATTATGTAATCATCAATCATAGATATAATTAAATAAATAAAAAATATGGCAAAATTTTAAAATTATTTCATATGTGCTTTTTAATAAACAAAATAAGAAAGTCTTAAATGTATACACCTGTAAAAATAAATAAAAATATCATAAAAACTGAGACAGGTTCTTGTACACTTGACATGCATACAAATAACCATTAATGCATAAATGTGAGCGCACATTCAAGCGCTGTTCAAATTTAAAAATCCCACCCCAAAATAACAAAACCATCACACGCAAAAATAACAAAACCATCACGCAAATCTCACACGCTATAAACAGCAGAGCTGCGTGGACCGACCGTCTCATTCGGCTGCCACTCTGCGTCTAGCGCAAACAAAAATAATTCTGAGCAAGCGAGAGCTCCATTCGGCTCGACACCCGAAGTGCTATGGGAGCACTCAGAAAGTTTTTTTCACAAATGTACAGCTCATGAGTTCCCAACAAGCCCCGTACGCAATGATTGCTCTATAATATTTTTTCTTAGTGGTAACAGGCAAACAGCAAAATGAACAAGCGTCAATGTAAGCTTATTCATATGAGCGTATTTCTTTATACGTCTTCATTTGTTTTTATTTTGCTTCTTTTTCGCTTTTGGTTGTCCTAGCTGTAAAATAACAAAACACATGAACTTATCAATATCAACATACATATAAAAATATATAAGTATATATGAATATGCGTTCGCCTATGCTATGCCTATGCGAGAACGCCAGGAAAATATTAGCAAAGACTTCTCGCTTGTCAGCGACGCTGTTGCTGCATAGCCGATCGCCATCGATCGCCACCGATCGTTACCGATCGCCATAGATCGCCATAGATCGCCATAGATCGCCATAGAACGCCAGCGTTCGCCAAGAGACAAAATAAAGACTTCAAAGACTTGCAGCAACAGGCGCACAGCAAAATAAAGAAGCGTCAAACAAAATTTGCTTGCCGATCAGCAGCAAAATGTAGAATAGACACTAAGTCTGGTTTTTGGTGAACATTGGCGATAAGCAGCAAAATGATATGAGTGTATGCAGCAAAATGTATATACATATATGACTATGTAAATGTATGTGAAACATTGGCCGACCCTTTATTTTAGTTCTTAGTTTATTTTCTTTCATTCTTTATTTTCTTATATTCCGAGTTTTCGGCAAATGAAATCGACATATGCACAGCTGAATACACTTACGCAATTTGTGCGCATCGCTGCATAACTGTGTGATAGTTGCGATGGCAAAATTGTTGGAAAGTGTCATAGAGCTAAAAACCATGAAGAGTATGAATGACCAGCAATGCAAAACTGATATTTGCCTGCCTATTTTACTAGACGCTTGTTCATTTTGCTGTTTGCCTGTTACTCAAATGGTCGATCAGCACAAAATATGATATTTTACTTGCTTGGAAGGTCTTGGTTTTAAGTTTTTGTAGGCAAAATACAAATTCTGCACCAAATTGAATTGATAATATAGTAGAGAAAGGTCAATGAATTGCCTAAAATGCTACGCATACAATTAAATATGTCATGTAGAAATACAAAATCACTAACACACTAACACTAGCCAGCCCAAACAAAATGTGTAGAAAGCCTACATATATTCCAGCAAAACTGCAAACATATATGTATGTGGGTATAGTTCATAGCTTCACTATGGCAACGTCGCAAAAAGCGATAAGGAATAGGCAAACCATATGATCATATGACGCTCATATGCATACACAGGCAATATAACAAGCAGCTGTGCGCTGCAAAATCGCTGGCTATGGGCGTATACACAGAGAATGGCTGGCAGGCTGTGCTATGAGGGAAAATAAGCGTAGCACAGTCGACAAGCCGAGTGGCTTGATAATCGGGCACGAAATGCGCTGGCAGAGAAAAAAGCAGCGAAAGAGAGAGGTGTCGCCACGATTCCATATTCCAACTGGCAGTCAGAATTTGGCCTCATGAAGACTCTATATAAGTTCCATTCTCTTTGCTCATAACAGCAATACTGTGTGTATGCACTGCTAGCCAGCGATTTTGCTTCGAGCAGCGACTTGTTCGATTGCTGTGCCCCCGTTTTTTTCCTTGTATTCATTATATGCGCGTATTTTATTGCTTATCCTATTGCGTCGACCTAGCACGCATAGCAAATGAGCGAATTAATACCAACATACATATCTTCTATATATATAAAAGAGTTTGTCCTAAGTGATTGTTGACATTGCCACAGCCTTAACGAAAAGAGCTACAAGGCTGAAATTTTCACACAATATTTTATGCAGGTTGAAAGTGAGCACTAAGAAAGGAATTTTTATTTGGACAACTCCTTCAAGTACCTCCCATACGATTTGGAGCACTTTTTACCCATTTTAAAAATCAAATTACAATTACAACAATTACCCATTCCACTACTGTCGCCAGATTGTCGGACAAGCTGAGAGCTCGATCGCGAGCGAGAATACAAAAACAAAACAATGGGCAATGACACTTGCAAGAAGCGTTTGTTTTTTGTTGTTGTTGTTGGGCACTGCTACTTTTTGTTGGTGTGATTGATTTAAAAAAACAACAAACAACAAAACAAAACTTGGTGCGTCTAAAAAATTACCCACACCAGAATATTTTATGGGGGTGGATTTGCCTACTTGCTGCTTATATAACTTAGACAAAACTAACTAACATTATTAATATGTTACTGATATGCAATTTCGAACAAGCATAGGGCGTTCACATAACTGCGCGTGTTGCTCTTAAGATAATAAAATAATTACAACAATTACCCATTCCACTACTGTCGCCAGATTGTCGGACAAGCTGAGAGCTCGATCGCGAGCGAGAATACAAAAACAAAACAATGGGCAATGACGCCTTTGAGTCCCGCAAGCAAAGTGTCATAAAAAGGTTCGTACACTTGCAAGAAGCGTTTGTTGTTGTTGTTGGGCCTGCACTGCTACTTTTTGTTGGTGTGATTGATTTAAAAAAACAACAAACAACAAAACAAAACTTGGTGCGTCTAAAAAAATTACCCACACCAGAATATTTTATGGGGGTGGATTTGCCTACTTGCTGCTTATATAACTTAGACAAAACTAACTAACATTATTAATATGTTATTGATATGCAATTTCGAACAAGCATAGGGCGTTGACATAAGTGCGCGTGTTGCTCTTAAGATAATCAGGTAATTACAATTCTCGCTCCGATCATGTTCCTTTGATGTTGCTCATTGACGTTCACTCTCTATTTTATGTGCGCGCTTTGCATGTCAATCATAAAGTTTAATAACCCTAACTCCTCCGCACACACTAAATTAAAGCTAAAGGCAATATGCAATTCACTTAGCTGCAGCCTCTTAGATATGTTTTGCGTTAATTCAGTGCGTGCGAAGAAGGTAGCGTTACTACGCTCTTTGTTAGACTTGCAGAGCGCGCGCATACATTGTAAATGCATGCATACATTGTTGACTTCTGAAGCAAGCTAAAAGAAAGCAAAAAATGTTCACCAAATATATACCGTGCAAAAACAAACACACTAACAAATAGAAACTTAAGAAAATGTAATCTACATCAGCAGCAGTAGCATGCATTGCAAATAAAATCTTACAAAATTGATTGACTGAACTTCCCGCATATACATATAATATATACATACATATAATTGGGTCAGAAATACTTCCATCTACCTGTTACATACATTTGCACAAAAGCAATATACCCTCTGGTCTGTAGATCAAATGGTCATTCGCAAAGCAATAGCGTTCTGTGTACACATCGAGAATAGGCAAATGCAAAGAAAATACAAGCTAAACACTTGCAAGTTGCTTCGAAATACAAAGCACAAAATTTTAATACCCTATGTTTTAAAATTTCATAAATAGCCATTGCTAACAATTTGTTTTCGGTATTTAATTAACAAAATAATTTTATTTTTATACAGATTGTTTTTATCAATTATTTAATGCCAATAAGAAAGGTGATATGTATTATGAATAATACATTTCTATATATTGCATTTATTAATTAATAAGTCAATTAAGTCTATACCACCCTTTTTTACTAAGCAGCCGCAGCAACAGCAGGAGCAAAAGCATCATAAACGGCAGCAAGCGAATGCAATGCAAAGTGCGGTACAACTAATCTTTGTCTCGCACTTCGCACACCTTGCGAAAAAAAATTCGCGACTCCGTTATTTCGTCATTTCTCTATCAGCTGTTTGTTTTTAAATGCTCTTTGTGCGCACGCTCTGCATGTCAAACATAAATCCTAATATCCCTTCCTCCTCCGCACTCTCTAAGCTAAGTTAAGCATAACTAAGAGTTTGCATTTAAGGGAATGACATTGCCTAATTTGTACCACCTACACCTAGCTCTTAAGTACAAGCGTTGTATGTAAGATCTCGGTGTGTGTTGTGTAGAGGAATAACTGTAATACTCTTTCCCACTTTATGTTTTTACATACAATGGTTAGGGAATTGGTTATGCATTTTAGTTTATATTTATTTTGAAGATAGACAGTTACGTTTCGATTCAGTTCATTTTTAAATATAGTTTGTATTAAACGATAACATCGAAAGTTACTTTTTAAATCAGTGAGTTATTTATTTTTCTGATTTTCGTATTATTTATATACAATCAGGGACTGCAAATAATGATTTTTTTTTTTTTTTTGAATAAATAAATCATTCACTTATGGTATCTTTGGGACAGCGAGAAATATACCAATATTCATCTTTAAGGCTCATTTATGCATTTTCACCATGATTTAAAATTTTTCAATTTTTATAGATTTACTCACAAAATATTGATTAATTTTGAGTTATACTTACAACTCAATCAATAATCATTATTTTTTATCAAAAAACTAAAACTCATGAAATAATGATTATTCGTTGAGTTTTATTTTTTGCTCAAAAATAAAACTCAAGTTGTTATTTCGACCTTTTCTTAGGGAATAATCCTAAACATGATATATATTCCTAGTCAGTAAACCAAGACAAACCATAACAATCCATTTTTAAATTAAAAAAAAATCTCATTTGCTCTTAAATATCACTGAAAAAAATTTGTATATACATTTGAATTTGAAGTTTGCACTTAAAGTTGTGTGCAAAGAACCATTTTGTCCACCTATCCATATTAAATTAACGATTTTAATAGTAATCACTGCACTATGACCTGTACTCATTTTGTGTCGTGCGTAAAGTAATTGCCATACAAACATTTTCTTTTAGTGCAGTCTCTTTTACAGAAAAAACAACAAAATACATTGACTAGGAATATATATCATGTTTAGGATTATTCCCTAAGAAAAGGTCGAAATAACAACTTGAGTTTTATTTTTGAGCAAAAAATAAAACTCAAAGAATAATCATTATTTCATGAGTTTTATTTTTTTGATAAAAAATAATGATTATTGATTGAGTTGTAAGTATAACTCAAAATTAATCAATATTTTGTGAGTAAATGAATATAAATAAAAAATAATCATTATTTAATAAGTTTTAAAGTAAAACTTATAATGATTACGGTCCCTGTATACAATTCATATAAAATACGTATTTAAATGATAAGTTATAAAAAATATTTAATTTAAAACATTAACGATCAACGTATTTTAATTTCTTTTGTGGTTTTTTAAACACTAGAAAAATAAGTCGATTTTAGACTTAATAATTGAAGCAACATTATATATAGTTGTCTTCTATTTTGCATATTATATAATAGTTATGTAGACGCTGCTTAAGTGCATTAAAAAATCAAATAAAACAAGTGGAAACGTTAAAGTCGGACGCAACCGACTGCGGTATACTCGATACCAGTATTAAAACCGGAAAAAAGAGGCCTGATTGCAGAGGGGTACGGATGCGGGAGGGGTGTACGCTGCCTTAAAGATTTTCCGATGCAGATGGGGATGCCACAAGCTATCTTCCTTACCAATTTGGTGACTCTAGCTAGGGGGGCTGGGGGGGTATGGGTGGGCGTGGCATCCAAATTTTTGATGCAGATCTTTTTGGAATGTCAATTGCTATATTCATACCAAATTTGGTGACTCTAGCTCAAAGTTTGTAAAAAGTGAGGAAAGGGGGGCTGGGGGCGGTATGGGTGGGCGTGGCATCCAAATATGTGATGCAGATCTTTGTGGAATGTCAGTTGCTATCTTCATACCAAATTTGGTGACTCTAGCTAAAATTTTGTAAAAGGTGGGGAAAGGGGGGCGAAATGGGTGGGCGTGGCTCCAAAACTTTGGGGGTCGTTGCCAGCTATCTTCCTACCAAATTTGGTGGCTCTAGCTCCACAAATCTGGAATATACACGCATTCCCGTTTTTGACGAAGCGTTGGGGCGGATGGGGGCGGCTAGGGCAGTGTCGGTTTGCGTGGCATCCAATCTTTTGATGCAGATTTTTGGGGGTCGTTGCCAGCTATCTTCCTACCAAATTTGGAGGCTCTAGCTCCACAACTCTGGAAGATACACACATTCCCGTTTTTGACGAAGCGTTGGGGCACATGGGGATGGCTAGGGCGGTATTGGTGGGCGTGGCATCCAGTCTTTTGATGCAGTTTTTGAGGGGTCATCATCACCTATCTTGGCACCAAATTTGGTGGCTATAGCTCAAAAACTGTGGGAGATATAGGCTTTTTTGACTTTAAAACGCGGGGGGGGGGGCTGGGGGCGGAATAGGGGGGCGTGGCTCCAAAATTTTTGATGCAGTTTTTTGGGGGTTGCTAGTAGCTATCTTCTTACCAAATTTGGTAGTTCTAGCTGTAAGGATGTGCGAAATATGTGGATTAATCGGTTTTGAGTTATCTAATTTATCGATTTGCCAGCCCCCCAGTTATCGTAGAACCCCCATCTTGACACTTTAATTTACTATCCCATAGATAAAGAGAATTGGAAAGTTTCAAGTTTCTAGCTTGAAGGGTGTGGAAAAAAGTTGCGAACATACGGACGGACAGACGGACAGACGGACGGACACCATGACGGACATTGCACAAAGTCAATATACTCTTTACCTTCGGTATCGAGTATAACTAAGCAGTCTGAATATTCTTTTAAGATAATATAAGTTGGCATATTCAATTTTATTGAACTCTATACTTTGTATAGACGCTGTAACGTTGTTCAGTGAAGTCAATTCTTGACTTATTTTGAAGTATTTATTTATTTATAATACTTACTTTAAATTAAGTTGTTAATTTGTTTTGTTGTTTTTTTTTTAAACAAAAATAATAAGTCGATTTTAGACTTAATAATTGAAGCAACATTATATATAGTTGTCTTCTATTTTGCATATTATATAATAGTTATATAGACGCTGCTTAAGTGCATTTAAAAATCAAATAAAACTAAGCAGTCTGAATATTCTTTTAAGATAATATAAGTTGGCATATTCAATTTTATTGAACTCTATACTTTGTATAGACGCTGTAACGTTGTTCAGTGAAGTCAATTTTTGACTTATTTTGAAGTATTTATTTATTTATAATACTTACTTTAAATTAAGTTGTTAGTTTGTTTTGTTGTTATTTTTTTAAACAAAATTAATAAGCCGTTTTTCGACTCAATAATTGAAGCAATTGAAGCAACATTATATATAGTTGTCTTCTATTTTGCATATTATATAATAGTTATATAGACGCTGCTTTAGTGCATTTAAAAATCAAATAAAACTAAGCAGTCTGAATATTCCATTAAAATAATATAAGTTGGTATATTCAACTTTATTGAATTCTATACTTTGTATAGACGCTGTAACGTTGTACAGTGAAGTCAATTTTTGACTTATTTTGAAGTATTTATTTATTTATAATACTTACTTTAAATTAAGTTGTTAGTTTGTTTTGTTGTTATTTTTTTAAACAAAATTAATAAGTCGTTTTTCGACTCAATAATTGAAGCAATTGAAGCAACATTATATATAGTTGTCTTCTATTTTGCATATTATATAATAGTTATATAGACGCTGCTTTAGTGCATTTAAAAATCAAATAAAACTAAGCAGTCTGAATATTCTATTAAAATAATATAAGTTGGTATATTCAACTTTATTGAATTCTATACTTTGTATAGACGCTGTAACGGTGTACAGTGAAGTCAATTTTTGACTTATTTTGAAGTATTTATTTATTTATAATACTTACTTTAAATTAAGTTGTTAGTTTGTTTTGTTGTTATTTTTTTAAACAAAATTAATAAGTCGTTTTTCGACTCAATAATTGAAGCAATTGAAGCAACATTATATATAGTTGTCTTCTATTTTGCATATTATATAATAGTTATATAGACGCTGCTTTAGTGCATTTAAAAATCAAATAAAACTAAGCAGTGTGAATATTCTATTAAAATAATATAAGTTGGTATATTCAATTTTATTGAATTCTATACTTACGTATAGACACTGTAACGTTGTAACAATCGTTTTACAGTGAAGTCAATGGACTCTCAGCCAAATTAAAGTATGTCTATTGAAACTTTAGATATTAGTGGTGTTTTGGTGCCGCATTCAGTTGTTGCCATAATTGGTGATGGAGCCTGTCTTTTTAGATCTATTTCCTACCTTTTATTTGGTAGGCAAGGCTTCCATGGCTCCATACGCCAACATATTGTAACCCATGTCGTTACCAACTGGGAAACTTTTGCATGCTTCAGCATGAACATAAATGGAGAGTGTTATAGCTCTTCTGAACAATATGAGTGCACTATGTCAAATTCATATACTTATGGTACTGCATGTGAGCTTCAAGCAGCAGCAGAAATTTATGCTGTAAATTTTCAAGTTTTTCTAAATGGAAACTTATATCTATCATTAGGAAATGATATGCATCCTGTGAAAAAATTGCGTTTTACCGGCGAATTAATGAATGGACATTTTGATGTTTATATTCCTTTAGAGGAAGTATTAACTCAAGATACCGATACGTCAAGTGAATGTATAACTGAAAATGTTAAAAATCCCGTTAAAAGACGTAGTCGGTTCACCGACAAAACAACACAAACGGTACGAAAACATATAGTTGAAAAATATCTTGAAAAAAATAAGGGTAAGCACATAAAAGCATCAAAAAGATATCAGGTTAATAATCCAGAAGCTCATACAGCTGCAAAGAGAAGACATCAGGCTGATAATCCTCAAGCTAATAGAGATGCAGTGAGACGACATCAGGCTAATAATCCTAATGCACGTCAAGAAAGGCGTTTGCGTGCATGGAGTGTTAAAGCCATGTCTGGCCTAAACTATGATTTTGAAATAGCTTATAAGTCAGATAAAATTACTCAACTTGGTAGTATGAATTTGATATGCAAACATTGTGATGCTTTAAAGTGGAAAAATGAGCCTCTGGGTATCTGTTGCAAGGCAGGAAAAGTTAAGCTTTCACAAAATGAAAGTTTGCCTGATCCACTTAAGAGCTTAATAATTGGTGGACATCCCAAGCATTATCATTTCATTGATCGTATAAGAAAGTATAACAGCTGCTTTCAAATGACTTCTTTTGGTAGTACAAAAATTATAAATGAAAGTTGGTCAACCTTTAAAGTCCAAGGACAAGTGTATCACTTAATTGGTAGTGTCCGACCTTTGCCAAATGAAGAAATGCAGTTTCTTCAAATTTATTTTGTTGGTGATGATGAAAAGGAAGCTCAACTACGTTGCAAAAATATTTCAAATGTTGATTGTAGCGTAGTAAAGGATCTTCAATGTATGTTTCATCAGCATAATCGTTATGTGCAAGATCTAAAAATGGCTCTCAATAAAATACCAACAAGTACTATAAATTGGTTATACATGCTGATCGAACACCCGCTGGTGCACACAAAGGGCTTTACTATGCACCTCAATCAAGCGAAGTAGCTTTAGTTATTGTTGGTCAGCAATTTGAAAAGCGCGATATTATTATTGAAAGCCATAATAATAAATAACATCGTATAAGTGAGGTGCATCGATCATACGATGCCTTACAGTACCCTTTGCTATTTCCTTATGGCGAAGATGGCTATTCAGTGGATATACCACAATGGAATCCATTATTAAAAAGGGAGGATCCAAAAAAAATGATATCTGCGTTAAGCTTTTACAGCTATAAAATAATGATTCGTCAATCCGAGATAAATCATTTAATTTATTGTCGTTCCCTTTATAGTCAATTTTTGGTTGATATGTTTGCTAAAATTGAAACAGAAAGGTTAAATTATATTCGCTACAATCAAGCGAAACTCAGAGCAGATAGCTATATACATCTACAAGATGCAATAGGCCAACAAGATGTTGAAAGACTCAAGATGCTATGACATATGTTCGCCATTATGGGCGACCAGATCTTTTCATAACATTCACCTGCAATCCACAATGGAATGACATCAAAAGTGTTTTGATACCGGGTCAAAAGCCACATGATCGTCACGATATTATAGCTCGAGTTTTTCATTTAAAAGTTAAAGCTTTAATGTCACTATTGACAAAAGGTTCTTTGTTTGGAAGCGTGCAATGTTTCATGTACTCTGTGGAATGGCAAAAGCGGGGCTTACCACATATTCATATTTTACTTTGGTTAGAAAATAAAATAAGACCAGATAAAATCGATAAGATTATCTGTGCCGAAATACCAAACGCAGATGAGGATCCTTTGTTATTTAACATTGTTAAGTCAAATATGATTCTTGGTCCTTTAATAATAAATCGCCATGCATGAAAAATGGAAAGTGTACCAAAAGGTTTCCTCGACAACTACTTAAAGAAACTGTGACTGGAAAAGATAGTTACCCTCTATATCGTAGAAGAGCGATAGAAGATGGTGGTAATGCAATTAATATAAATGGTAACTGCATAGATAATCGTTGGGTTGTGCCTTACAACTGTGTACTTTTGAGAACATTTGAAGCTCACATAAATGTTGAGTATTGTAGTTCTGTAAAGTCTATTAAATACATCTGTAAATATGTTAACAAGGGCAGTGATCAAGCATCATTTACTCTTGAAGACCAACGTAATGAAATTAATATGTACGAAAGTGGCCGTTATATAAGTAGCTCAGAAGCGGTATGGAGAATCTTTGCATTTCCCATACATGAACGTTTTCCGGCTATTACACACTTAGCTGTTCATTTAGAAAATGGTCAACGAATATATTTTAACCCCAATAATCCGCAACAATTACTTGACAGATTAAGCATTACACCCAAAACCACTTTGCTAGCCTTCTTTGAGCTATGCACACGTGATGAGTTTGCAAGAACGCTTCTATATTGTGAAGTTCCATCGTATTTTACATGGAACAATAAAGAATTTCAAAGAAGAAAACGAGGGCATGATGTGCCAAATTTTCCTGGAGTTAAAAGAGATTCAGCTTTGGGAAGAGTTTACACTATTCATCCCAATAATACAGAATGTTTTTATTTAAGACTTTTACTACATTTTGTAAGAGGGCCAACTTCATTTTCAAATTTAAAAACCGTTAATGGTATAGCATACGCATCATTTCAATTGGCGTGTAAAGCTCTAGGATTACTAGAAGATGATAAGCACTGGGATTCAACTATAGCCGAAGCTGTCATATGTCAAAATCCTACAAAACTGAGGGAACTTTTTGCAATAATGTTAGTATTTTGTCAAATTTCGGATGCTCTTAAACTTTGGAATATTTATAAAGAGAGTTTCTCAGAAGATATTTTAAGAGTCTTTCATATTTCACAAGACAGAAATATTGATCAAAGTATTCTGAATAATGTATTTAATAAATGTCTTTTGTACATTGAAGATATAGTACTGTCTATTGGTGGTCAAAACTTGACTAACTAAGGACTTCCACTACCAATCAGATCCGAGGAAATTGTTCAAAATAATGAATATCATAGAGAAACAAATTATGAAAATTGCGATAATTTTGTTGTTAATAATGAGCTACTCCTTACTGCTGAGCAAAAACAAGTATACGAAAAGTTACTGCATAGCGTTGAAGCAGAAAAAGGAGAAATCTACTTTTTAGATGCACCTGGTGGAACAGGTAAAACGTTTCTTTAAAATTTATTATTGGTCGCACAGCGCATTCTACTCTAAAGATTCCATTTAATTTGTTTCATTTAGAAACACCACATTGCTCAATTTCAAAGCAATCTAATATGGCTGCTGTGCTCAAAGATTGCAAGCTTATTGTTTGGGATGAGTGTACTATGGCCCATAAAGGTGCTTTTGAAGCTGTAGATCGATCTTTGAAAGACATTCGAGATAGTGAATACCTAATGGGTGGCATAACTATTCTCTTAGCTGGTGATTTTCGACAAACTCTTCCAGTGATCCCCAGAGGAACAAGAGCAGATGAAATAAATGCGTGCTTAAAGTCTTCAATTTTGTGGCCCAAAATTCAGAAACTTGCATTAACGAAAAATATGCGAGTGCACTTAAAAGGTGATAGCATATCTGGTGAATTTGCAGAAATGCTTCTTAAAATAGGAAATGGATTATTTCCAACTCATGATGGCAAAATAACTTTGTGTCATGTTGTGAAAAGTATTGAAGAGCTAACTCTAAAAATATTTCCGGATATTACAAATATCTCTCAAAAATCACTCGAATGGTTTTCAGAACGTGCTATTTTGACTGCGAGAAATGACAATGCATTGGAAATAAACGAGTTTTTATTAAAATCATTTCAAAGTGAAGAAATGACATATAACTCTATTGATTCTGTGACTGAAGTCGAAGATGCAGTTCATTACCCCGTCGAGTTTCTTAATTCATTAAATCCGGCTGGCCTGCCTCAACATAAATTAACTTTAAAGATTGGTTCACCTGTAATGTTGATTCGCAACTTGAAGCCGCCAAAACTGTGCAATGGTACAAGATTGCAAGTTAAAGCCCTTCATAAGAATGTTGTCGAAGCAATGGTCTTTACTGGCAGTGGTATAGGGGAAACGGTTTTTATACCGAGAATTCCATTAATACCTTCTGACTCTGAATTGCCATTTCAATTTAAAAGATTGCAATTTCCTTTAAAAGTTTGCTTTGCCCTAACAATCAATAAATCACAGGGACAAACTCTCAAATTAGCCGGACTAGATTTAAGACACGATTGCTTCTCTCATGGCCAATTTTATGTAGCCTGCTCAAGAGTCAGTTCACCAAAAAGTTTAGTTGTATTAGCACCTGACGGAAAAACAACCAATGTCGTTTATCAAGAAGCTCTTAACAGTTGTTAATAATTGCAAATTAAATTCAACAAGTGGATAAGGCCTACTGGGGAAACCACAATAAAAAACAAGTGGAAACGTTGCAGTCGGACGCAACCGACTGCGGCATACTCGATACCAGTATTAAAACCGGTAAAAAGAGGCCTGATTGCAAAGGGGTACGGATGCGGCAGGGGTGTACGCTGCCTTAAAGATTCTCCGATGCAGATGGGGATGCCACCATAATTGTGGCATCAAAATTTTTGTTGCAAATCTTTGTGAAATGTCAATTGCTATCTTCATACCAAATTTGGTGACTCTAGCTCGAAATTTGTAATCAGTGGGGAAAGTGGGGTTGGGGGCGGTATGGGTGGGCGAGGCATCCAAATTTTTGATGCAGATCTATGTGGAATGTCAATTGCTATCTACATACCAAATTTGGTGACTCTAGCTCGAAGTTTGTAATAAGTGGGGAAAGGGGGCTGGGGGCGGTATGGGTGGGCGAGGCATCCAAAGTTTTGATGTAGATCTATGATATTTGTCAATTGCTATCTACATACCAAATTTGGTGACTCTAGCTCGAAGATTGTAAAAAGTGGGGAAAGGGGGGCTGGGGGCGGTATGGGTGGGCGTGGCTCCAAAACTTTGATGCAGTTTTTTGGGGGTTGCTAATAGCTATCTGCCCACCAAATTTGGTAGTTCTAGCTGTAAGGATGTGCGAAATATGTGGATTTATCGGTTTTGGGTTATCGAATTTATCGATTTGCCAGCCCCCCAGTTATCGTAGAACCCCCATCTTGACACTTTAATTTACTATCCCATAGATAAAGAGAATTGGAAAGTTTCAAGTCTCTAGCTTGAAGAGTGTGGAAAAAACTTGCATACATACGGACGGACAGACGGACAGACACCATGACGGACATTGCACAAAACCAATATACTCTTTACCTTCGGTATCGAGTATAATTACGCACCTGATTCTCTACCTCAATGGTGGCGTGGAAAAGAGAATATTAAATACGCGAGGGGGGTTTGCGAGCGAAGCGAGCAGGGGGGGACCCCCTAGTATATATATACATATATATGCAGTTTTGGTGGTATCCAGGCATTGAATTGATTTTTGATTTTTGTTTCGGCTAGCTACCATAAGTATGTGTGTGTGTCCCTGTCTCTATGCATGTCCATATTTTAATGTATGCGTACCATTTGCCAGGCAATTCATTGACCTTTCTCAACAAATATAAATTCGGCAAACGCTAAACAGCCAATATTTGATTAAATTTCTATTATTTGCCTACAAATATAATCATAATTATTAATAAAAATTTTTAAAATTGAAGTATACATAAT
Organism: Scaptomyza montana; assembly: GCA_018904305.1. NCBI lineage: Eukaryota > Metazoa > Arthropoda > Insecta > Diptera > Drosophilidae > Scaptomyza > Scaptomyza montana. The sequence continues at coordinate 2,338,319 of JAEIGR010000021.1, forward strand.
AAATTTGTTTACAATAATTAATAATGTTTATTAAAATTGTCTTAATCATATGCATATATATATGTTGTTATTGTTGGTTCGCTCATATGTTTTGCTGGTGTAGCGATGTTACACACGCATTGCAATATTTATGTACATGTATGCGTGCAGTGCGTGGACGTATACTTATGTCTCTTTTGCACTTGTTAAATTTGGCTATGCAGAGCGTTTTCTTGTGTTTCTTCTGCTTTAGCAATGCAAAACTGACAATTGCCTATTTTGCTAGACGCTTGTTTTTTGTGCTGTGCACCTGATCAGCAAATGTTCGACCAGCACCAAAAATGCCTCGGAAGTATTGTTTTTCTGTTTTTTTTTTTAAGGTTTTTGTAGGCAAATAATACAAATTTAATCAAATATTGGCTGTTTAGCGTTTGCCGAAATTGATATTTGTTGAGAAAGTCAATGAATTGCCTGGCAAATGGTACGCATACATTAAAATATGGACATGCATAGAGACAGGGACACACACACATACTTATGGTAGCTAGCCGAAACAAAAATCAAAAATCAATTCAATGCCTGGATACCACCAAAACTGCATATATATATATATATATCTATATATATAAAAGAGTTTGTCCTAAGTGATTGTTGACATTGCCACAGCCTAAACGAAAAGAGCTACAAGGCTGAAATTTTCACACAATATTTTATGCAGGTTGAAAGTGAGCACTAAGAAAGGAATTTTTATTTGGACAACTCCTTCAAGTACCTCCCATACGATTTGGAGCACTTTTTACCCATTTTAAAAATCAAATTACAATTACAACAAGTACCCATTCCACTACTGTCGCCTGATTGTCGCACAAGCTGAGGGTTTGATCGCGAGCGAGAATACAAAAACAAAACAAATGCGCAGTGACGCCTTCGCGTCGCACAAGCAAAGTCATAACAAGTGGAAACGTTGCAGTCGGACGCAACCGACTGCGGCATACTCGATACCAGTATTAAAACCGGAAAAAAGAGGCCTGATTGCAGAGGGGTACGGATGCGGGAGGGGTGTACGCTGCCTTAAAGATTTTCCGATGCAGATGGGGATGCCACAAGCTATCTTCCTTACCAATTTGGTGACTCTAGCTCAAAATTTGTAAAAGGTGGGGAAAGGGGGGTGGGGGCGAAATGGGTGGGCGTGGCATCCAAATTTTAGATCTTTGGGGGTCGTGCAATTGCTATCTTCCTACCAAATTTGGTGACTATAACAAAGTTTGTAATGGGGGGGGTGGCTCTAGCTCCACAAATCTGGAAGATACACGCATTCCCGTTTTTGACGAAGCGTTGGGGCGGATGGGGGCGGCTAGGGCAGTGTCGGTTTGCGTGGCATCCAAGCTTTTGATGCAGTTTTTGGGGGGTCATCATCACCTATCTTGGCACCAAATTTGGTGGCTCTAGCTCAAAAACTTTGGGAGATATAGCCTTTTCTGATTTCGAATTGCGGGGGAGCTGGGGGCGGAATGGGTGGGCGTGGTTCCAAAACTTTGATGCAGATTTTTGGGGGTCGTTGCCAGCTATCTTCCTACCAAATTTGGAGGCTCTAGCTCCACAACTCTGGAAGATACACGCATTCCCGTTTTTGACGAAGCGTTGGGGCACATGGGGGTGGCTAGGGCGGTATTGGTGGGCGTGGCATCCAATCTTTTGATGCAGTTTTTGAGGGGTCATCATCACCTATCTTGGCACCAAATTTGGTGGCTATAGCTCAAAAACTGTGGGAGATATAGGCTTTTTTGACTTTAAAACGCGGGGGGGCTGGGGGCGGAATAGGGGGCGTGGCTCCAAAATTTTTGATGCAGTTTTTTGGGGGTTGCTAGTAGCTATCTTCTTACCAAATTTGGTAGTTCTAGCTGTAAGGATGTGCGAAATATGTGGATTTATCGGTTTTGAGTTATCGAATTTATCGATTTGCCAGCCCCCCAGTTATCGTAGAACCCCCATCTTGACACTTTAATTTACTATCCCATAGATAAAGAGAATTGGAAAGTTTCAAGTCTCTAGCTTGAAGGGTGTGGAAAAAAGTTGCGAACATACAGACGGACAGACGGACGGACACCATGACGGACATTGCACAAACTCAATATACTCTTTACCTTCGGTATCGAGTATAAAAAAAGGTTCGGCACTTGCAAAAACGAAACGGATTTCTGCTTCTTAATGAATATGTGCATACACAATTAAGTGAACAATGCGCTTGAAAATAATTTTCATAATTTTATGTACATGTATCACTTCGCACAGTGCATATTCTTTTTTTTTCAAATTTGTGTGCCTTTGACAATTGATTTACGACCCAAGTAGCGTTTGTTGTTGTTGTAAGTGTTGTTGTTGGGCCCGCACTGCTACTTTTTGTTGGTGTCATTAATTTAAAAAAAAAAAAAAAAACAACAACATAACAAAACTTGGTGCGTCTAGAAAAATTACCCACACCAGAATATTTTATGGGGGTGGATTTGCCTACTTGCTGCTTATATAACTTAGACAAAACTAACTAACATTATTAATATGTTATTGATATGCAATTTCGAACAAGCATAGGGCGTTGACATAAGTGCGCGTGTTGCTCTTAAGATAATCAGGTAATTACAAATCTCGCTCCGATCATGTTCCTTTGATGTTGCTCATTTACGTTCACTCTCTATTTTATGTGCGCGCTTTGCATGTCAATCATAAAGTTTAATAACCCTAACTCCTCCGCACACACTAAATTAAAGCTAAAGGCAATATGCAATTCACTTAGCTGCAGCCTCTTAGATATGTTTTGCGTTAATTCAGTGCGTGCGAAGAAGGTAGCGTTACTACGCTCTTTGTTAGACTTGCAGAGCGCGCGCATACATTGTAAATGCATGCATACATTGTTGACTTCTGAAGCAAGCTAAAAGAAAGCAAAAAAAATGTTCACCAAATATATACCGTGCAAAAACAAACACACTAACAAATAGAAACTTAAGAAAATGTAATCTACATCAGCAGCAGTAGCATGCATTGCAAATAAAATCTTACAAAATTGATTGACTGAACTTCCCGCATATACATATAATATATACATACATATAATTGGGTCAGAAATACTTCCATCTACCTGTTACATACATTTGCACAAAAGCAATATACCCTCTGGTCTGTAGATCAAATGGTCATTCGCAAAGCAATAGCGTTCTGTGTACACATCGAGAATAGGCAAATGCAAAGAAAATACAAGCTAAACACTTGCAAGTTGCTTCGAAATACAAAGCACAAAATTTTAATACCCTATGTTTTAAAATTTCATAAATAGCCATTGCTAACAATTTGTTTTCGGTATTTAATTAACAAAATAATTTTATTTTTATACAGATTGTTTTTATCAATTATTTAATGCCAATAAGAAAGGTGATATGTATTATGAATAATACATTTTTATATATTGCATTTATTAATTAATAAGTCAATTAAGTCTATACCACCCTTTTTTACTAAGCAGCCGCAGCAACAGCAGGAGCAAAAGCATCATAAACGGCAGCAAGCGAATGCAATGCAAAGTGCGGTACAACTAATCTTTGTCTCGCACTTCGCACACCTTGCGAAAAAAAAAAAATTCGCGACTCCGTTATTTCGTCATTTCTCTATCAGCTGTTTGTTTTTAAATGCTCTTTGTGCGCACGCTCTGCATGTCAAACATAAATCCTAATATCCCTTCCTCCTCCGCACTCTCTAAGCTAAGTTAAGCATAACTAAGAGTTTGCATTTAAGGGAATGACATTGCCTAATTTGTACCACCTACACCTAGCTCTTAAGTACAAGCGTTGTATGTAAGATCTCGGTGTGTGTTGTGTAGAGGAATAACTGTAATACTCTTTCCCACTTTATGTTTTTACATACAATGGTTAGGGAATCGGTTATGCATTTTAGTTTATATTTATTTTGAAGATAGAAAGTTACGTTTCGTTTCAGTTCATTTTTAAATATAGTTTGTATTAAACGATAACCTCGAAAGTTACTTTTTGGATCAGTGAGTTATTTATTTTTCTGATTTTCGTATTATTTATATACAATTCATATAAAATACGTATTTTAGTGATAAGTTATAAAAAATATTTAATTTAAAACATTAACGATCAACGTATTTTAATATCTTTTGTGGTTTTTTAAACACAAGAAAAATAAGTCGATTTTAGACTTAATAATTGAAGCAACATTATATATAGTTGTCTTCTATTTTGCATATTATATAATAGTTATATAGACGCTGCTTAAGTGCATTTAAAAATCAAATAAAACTAAGCAGTCTGAATATTCTATTAAAATAATATAAGTTGGCATATTCAATTTTATTGAACTCTTTACTTTGTATAGACGCTGTAACGTTGTTCAGTGAAGTCAAATTTTTGACTTATTTTGAAGTATTTATTTATTTATAATACTTACTTTAAATTAAGTTGTTAATTTGTTTTGTTGTTATTTTTTAAACAAAATTAATAAGTCGTTTTTCGACTCAATAATTGAAGCAATTGAAGCAACATTATATATAGTTGTCTTCTATTTTGCATATTATATAATAGTTATATAGACGCTGCTTTAGTGCATTTAAAAATCAAATAAAACTAAGCAGTCTGAATATTCTATTAAAATAATATAAGTTGGTATATTCAACTTTATTGAATTCTATACTTTGTATAGACGCTGTAACGGTGTACAGTGAAGTCAATTTTTGACTTATTTTGAAGTATTTATTTATTTATAATACTTACTTTAAATTAAGTTGTTAATTTGTTTTGTTGTTTTTTTTTTTAAACAAAATTAATAAGTCGTTTTTCGACTCAATAATTGAAAATTGAAGCAACATTATATATAGTTGTCTTCTATTTTGCATATTATATAATAGTTATATAGACGCTGCTTTAGTGCATTTAAAAATCAAATAAAACTAAGCAGTCTGAATATTCTATTAAAATAATATAAGTTGGTATATTCAATTTTATTGAATTCTATACTTTGTATGGAGCTTTTAAAGGGTGTACAGTGAAGTCAATTTTTGACTTATTTTGAAGTATTTATTTATTTATAATACTTACTTTAAATTAAGTTGTTAATTTGTTTTTTGTTTTTTTTAAATAAAATTAAGAAGTCTTTTTGATTTATTGAGAAACATTATATATAGTTGTCTTTATTTTCATATTATATAATAGTTATATAGACGCTGCTTTAGTGCATTTAAAACTCAAATAAAACTAAGCAGTCTGAATATTCTATTAAAATAATATAAGTTGGTATATTCAATTTTATTGAATTCTGTACTTACGTATAGACACTGTAACGTTGTAAAATCGTTTTACAGTGAAGTCAATTGACTCTCAGCCAAATTAAAATATGTCTATTGAAACTTTAAATATTAGTGGTGTTTTGGTGCCGCATTCAGTTGTTGCCATAATTGGTGATGGAGCCTTTCTTTTTAGATCTATTTCCTACCTTTTATTTGGTAGGCAAGGCTTCCATGGCACCATACGCCAACATATTGTAACCCATGTCGTTACCAACTGGGAAACTTTTGCTTGCTTCAGCATGAACATAAATGGAGAGTGTTATAGCTCTTCTGAACAATATGAGTGCACTATTTCAAATTCATATACTTATGGTACTGCAAGTGAGCTTCAAGCAGCAGCAGAAATTTATGTTGTAAATTTTCAAGTTTTTCTAAATGGAAACTTATATCTGTCATTAGGAAATGATATGCATCCTGTGAAAAAATTGCGTTTTACCGGCGAATTAATGAATGGACATTTTGATGTTTATATTCCTTTAGAGGAAGTATTAACTCAAGATACCGATACGTCAAGTGAATGTATAACTGAAAATGTTAAAAATCCCGTTAAAAGACGTAGTCGGTTCACCGACAAAACAACACAAACGGTACGAAAACATATAGTTGAAAAATATCTTGAAAAAAATAAGGGTAAGCACATAAAAGCATCAAAAGATATCAGGTTATTAATCCAGAAGCTCATAAAGCTGCAAAGAGAAGACATCAGGCTGATAATCCTCAAGCTAATAGAGATGCAGTGAGACGACATTAGGCTAATAATCCTAATGCACGTCAAGAAAGGCGTTTGCGTGCATGGAGTGTTAAAGCCATGTCTGGCCTAAACTATGATTTTGAAATAGCTTATAAGTCAGATAAAATTACTCAACTTGGTAGTATGAATTTGATATGCAAACATTGTGATGCTTTAAAGTGGAAAAATGAGCCTCTGGGTATCTGTTGCAAGGCAGGAAAAGTTAAGCTTTCACAAAATGAAAGTTTGCCTGATCCACTTAAGAGCTTAATAATTGGTGGACATCCCAAGCATGATCATTTCATTGATCGTATAAGAAAGTATAACAGCTGCTTTCAAATGACTTCTTTTGGTAGTACAAAAACTATAAATGAAAGTTGGTCAACCTTTAAAGTCCAAGGACAAGTGTATCACCTAATTGGTAGTGTCCGACCTTTGCCAAATGAAGAAATGCAGTTTCTTCAAATTTATTTTGTTGGTGATGATGAAAAGGAAGCTCAACTACGTTGCAAAAATATTCCAAATGTTGATTTAAGCGTAGTAAAGGATCTTCAATGTATGTTTCATCATCATAATCGTTATGTAAAAGATCTAAAAATGGCTCTCAATAAAATACCAATAAGTACTAAAGATTATAAATTGGTTATACATGCTGATCGAACACCCGCTGGTGCACACAAAGGGCTTTACAATGCACCTCTATTAAGCGAAGTAGCTATAGTTATTGTTGGTCAGCAATTTGCAAAGCGCGATATTATTATTGAAAGCCATAATAATAAATTACATCGCATTAGTGAGGTGCATCGATCATACGATGCCTTACAGTACCCTTTGCTATTTCCTTATGGCGAAGATGGCTATTCAGTGGATATACCACAATGGAATCCATTATTAAAAAGGGAGGATCCAAAAAAAATGATATCTGCGTTAAGCTTTTACAGCTATAAAATAATGATTCGTCAATCCGAGATAAATCATTTAATTTATTGTCGTTCCCTTTATAGTCAATTTTTGGTTGATATGTATGCTAAAATTGAAACAGAAAGGTTAAATTATATTCGCTACAATCAAGCGAAACTCAGAGCAGATAGCTATATACATCTACAAGATGCAATAGGCCAACAAGATGTTGAAGCAGCTCAACTTGGTCAGATGGTAATTTTACCATCTTCTTTTACAAGCTCTGCACGATATATGCATGAAAAGACTCAAGATGCTATGACATATGTTCGCCATTATGGGCGACCAGATCTTTTCATAACATTCACCTGCAATCCACAATGGAATGACATCAAAAGTGTTTTGATACCGGGTCAAAAGCCACATGATCGTCACGATATTATAGCTCGAGTTTTTCATTTAAAAGTTAAAGCTTTAATGTCACTATTGATAAAAGGTTCTTTGTTTGGAAGCGTGCAATGTTTCATGTACTCTGTGGAATGGCAAAAGCGGGGCTTACCACATATTCATATTTTACTTTGGTTAGAAAATAAAATAAGACCAGATAAAATCGATAAGATTATCTGTGCCGAAATACCAAACGCAGATGAGGATCCTTTGTTATTTAACATTGTTAAGTCAAATATGATTCATGGTCCTTGCGGTGCATTTAATAATAAATCGCCATGCATGAAAAATGGAAAGTGTACCAAAAGGTTTCCTCGACAACTACTTAAAGAAACTGTGACTGGAAAAGATAGTTACCCTCTATATCGTAGAAGAGCGATAGAAGATGGTGGTAATGCAATTAATATAAATGGTAACTGCATAGATAATCGTTGGGTTGTGCCTTACAACTGTGTACTTTTGAGAACATTTGAAGCTCACATAAATGTTGAGTATTGTAGTTCTGTAAAGTCTATTAAATACATCTGTAAATATGTTAACAAGGGCAGTGATCAAGCATCATTTACTCTTGAAGACCAACGTAATGAAATTAATATGTACGAAAGTGGCCGTTATATAAGTAGCTCAGAAGCGGTATGGAGAATCTTTGCATTTCCCATACATGAACGTTTTCCGGCTATTACACACTTAGCTGTTCATTTAGAAAATGGTCAACGAATATATTTTAACCCCAATAATCCGCAACAATTACTTGACAGATTAAGCATTACACCCAAAACCACTTTGCTAGCCTTCTTTGAGCTATGCACACGTGATGAGTTTGCAAGAACGCTTCTATATTGTGAAGTTCCATCGTATTTTACATGGAACAATAAAGAATTTCAAAGAAGAAAACGAGGGCATGATGTGCCAAATTTTCCTGGAGTTAAAAGAGATTCAGCTTTGGGAAGAGTTTACACTATTCATCCCAATAATACAGAATGTTTTTATTTAAGACTTTTACTACATTTTGTAAGAGGGCCAACTTCATTTTCAAATTTAAAAACCGTTAATGGTATAGCATACGCATCATTTCAATTGGCGTGTAAAGCTCTAGGATTACTAGAAGATGATAAGCACTGGGATTCAACTATAGCCGAAGCTGTCATATGTCAAAATCCTACAAAACTGAGGGAACTTTTTGCAATAATGTTAGTATTTTGTCAAATTTCGGATGCTCTTAAACTTTGGAATATTTATAAAGAGAGTTTCTCAGAAGATATTTTAAGAGTCTTTCATATTTCACAAGACAGAAATATTGATCAAAGTATTCTGAATAATGTATTTAATAAATGTCTTTTGTACATTGAAGATATAGTACTGTCTATTGGTGGTCAAAACTTGACTAACTATGGACTTCCACTACCAATCAGATCCGAGGAAATTGTTCAAAATAATGAATATCATAGAGAAACAAATTATGAAAATTGCGATAATTTTGTTGTTAATAATGAGCTACTCCTTACTGCTGAGCAAAAACAAGTATACGAAAAGTTACTGCATAGCGTTGAAGCAGAAAAAGGAGAAATCTATTTTTTAGATGCACCTGGTGGAACAGGTAAAACGTTTCTTTTAAATTTATTATTGGCAAAGGTACGGCAAAGTAAAAACATTGCATTGGCCGTTGCTTCTTCCGGTATCGCAGCCACTTTACTAAATGGTGGTCGCACAGCGCATTCTACACTTAAGATTCCATTTAATTTGATTCATTTAGAAACACCACATTGCTCAATTTCAAAGCAATCTAATATGGCTGCTGTGCTCAAAGATTGCAAGCTTATTGTTTGGGATGAGTGTACTATGGCCCATAAAGGTGCTTTTGAAGCTGTAGATCGATCTTTGAAAGACATTCGAGATAGTGAATACTTAATGGGTGGCATAACTGTTCTCTTAGCTGGTGATTTTCGACAAACTCTTCCAGTGATCCCCAGAGGAACAAGAGCAGATGAAATAAATGCGTGCTTAAAGTCTTCAATTTTGTGGCCCAAAATACAGAAAATTGCATTAACAAAAAATATGCGAGTGCACTTAAAAGGTGATAGCATAGCTGGTGAATTTGCAGAAATGCTTCTTAAAATAGGAAATGGATTATTTCCAACCCATGATGGCAAAATAACTTTACCATCAACTTTGTGTCATGTTGTGAAAAGTATTGAAGAACTAACTCTCAAAATATTTCCGGATATTACAAATATCTCTGAAAAATCACTCGAATGGTTTTCAGAACGTGCTATTTTGACTGCGAGAAATGACAATGCATTGGAAATAAACGAGTTTTTATTAAAATCATTTCAAAGTGAAGAAATGACATATAACTCTATTGATTCTGTGACTGAAGTCGAAGATGCAGTTCATTACCCCGTCGAGTTTCTTAATTCATTAAATCCGGCTGGCCTGCCTCAACATAAATTAACTTTAAAGATTGGTTCACCTGTAATGTTGATTCGCAACTTGAAGCCGCCAAAACTGTGCAATGGTACAAGATTGCAAGTTAAAGCCCTTCATAAGAATGTTGTCGAAGCAATGGTCTTTACTGGCAGTGGTATAGGGGAAACGGTTTTTATACCGAGAATTCCATTAATACCTTCTGACTCTGAATTGCCATTTCAATTTAAAAGATTGCAATTTCCTTTAAAAGTTTGCTTTGCCCTAACAATCAATAAATCACAGGGACAAACTCTCAAATTAGCCGGACTAGATTTAAGACACGATTGCTTCTCTCATGGCCAATTTTATGTAGCCTGCTCAAGAGTCAGTTCACCAAAAAGTTTAGTTGTATTAGCACCTGACGGAAAAACAACCAATGTCGTTTATCAAGAAGCTCTTAACAGTTGTTAATAATTGCAAATTAAATTCAACAAGTGGATAAGGCCTACTGGGGAAACCACAATAAAAAATTACGCACCTGATTCTCTACCTCAATGGTGGCGTGGAAAGAGAATATTAAATACTTTGCTTTAATTTGTTGTTAAATATTTTCTATTTTATTTATTTTACATCTATCTTTTATTGCTAAAATAATATAAACTATCTGCGCAGCGAAGTAAGCGGGGCACTTACTATGTCGTATAAACGGAAATGTAGGATTTCATCAGATGTGCAAGTGAATACACAGGGGCTTCAACACACGGTTATTTTCAAACGTTATAATTGCTTGCATTCGGAAA